>CM027469.1:19553693-20157886 GCA_015776775.1 Magallana hongkongensis
GGGTAACGTAGTTTCATGTAGAATGCATCTATTTTCGTCAATTTAACATATTTTTCAAATATTTCTGATTGTTCTATGTAATGAGCACCTAAGGTTTAATAATGGTCTACAAGATCAAACCTCAGCAGGAAATGAACTGTCTTGTATCTATATTTAGGTGGAAGGGGTGTCATTGACAAGTTCGTAGTACTTTCTATGTTATTTTTCCGCTGACGGAAACCCCCCATAAAATTGCGATGGAAGGACCCAAGATAACTTCCTTATGAGTGATGAAATACTGCATACGTGTACAAAAAACTCAATAACATGGTCACTTTTTATTGTGTTCTTTCATTAGCAGGGTTGTTCCTAGCAGAAAGTTATGGTACGTTTTATGCTATTTTATGTAATTAAGGACTGTTGACTTCATTATTCTAGGTGCAGAAAATACACTGAATTGTAGGATATTTTCTCCCCTGAATTTTTAAAGTTTTATATTTGATATCTTGAACAAGATTTTTGCATTCGCATTATACAATTATTATCATGTACACTGTTCTTTAACGACTACCTTTTACCGATCAAAGATTGAATATTTCAATGCAAAAAAAACTCTGGATTTAAAACGACGAATCCAATTTGTAATCAGATATCATTTTTCAGGTATTTCATATTTTATTGATGGTCATTGTTTAACAACCTCTGGTGAAAAATTATATTTCGAATAAACAAATATCAAGAAAATATCGATCAATTATGTATTACGGAATATGTTTAACAAAAGATTAGAATTTATGGTGACCAAACTTTTTTTTTTTTCATTTGGCAAACATCATGCCGAATTCTGCATGCGCCTAAGAAGCAACAATAAGCAAAACAAATAAACAAACAAGCAAACAAAAAACGAGACGATTGTCCATACTAGTATGAACCATCTGAATACTCAATATAAGGTAGCTTGATAATGTATCGTTATATGTCATATTTCAATAGATGACTTATCCTACATGAAAGTTGCCACCCAAATGCACACTTATCATCCCAACCCGCAGTACGCCGCCAGAAACGCAGTTGACGGAAATACAAAAACATGTTCGAACGCTCAACAAATTGGACTTGGGTCACCGTGGAAGGATGTGTGGTGGAAAGTGGATCTTGGTGGAGTTTACAGCATTTACAATATTACCTTACAGTTTAAAACAAACGGCGACGGTATTTCTTATTCTTTTTGTGTTATGTAATCTTTATCAAAATGAGGTATATTGAAATTAATATCATAAATTTTATTCAAACCGGCCTGGTCAGATATTTTGGTACCTAGAGTATGAAAAATTTCCATACAAACCAATTATCCAACATATTTCCTTTCAAAGTTAGAAATAATCAAGGTAGGAAACGGAACCGTTTGGTGTCGTCCCGATTGATCAGGTTTATCCAACCCTTATATTATGCATCGATTTTAAACAAAACAAACTTCAGAATTTCAAAGATTATGGATGTTGTACAAGGGACTATCTTTGAACATTATAGAAATCTTACTTTCTTTATTTTTAACGAATGTCAAAGTCGTTATACAATCACACCCGCCTTGACGTCGGGGACCAATCTTAATAAGGGCTTTGGAGATACCCTGCATATTCAAGTTTATGTAGGAAATAACAGCCACATTTTGACAGCGTATTGTGTATAATTTGGCTATTGTCACTCCTATCAATCAACTTTCACGGCAAAACACCAGCAGTTATTTATCACAAACATAAAATCAAAAGAATACCGATACTTTCCAAATTTACGTGTCAATAATATAACATAAATGAAATTATGTTTAAAAGCTATTTAAGTAGGAATCGGGACGTAATTCAGGTCTTCTCTCATTGATATTCATTAAATACAATCCTCAGCAAAAAAAATTGCGACGCAATTGTCACTCCTATTATATATCAATCAACTTTCACTACCAGTTATTAATCACAAACATAAAATCAAAAGAATATCAATGCTTTTCAAATTTACGTATGAATAATATAACATAAATGAAATTATGTTAAAAAACTAATTAAGCAGGAATCGGGGAAATAATTCAGACCTTTTCTCGTTAATATTCATGAAATAAAATCTTCAGCAATAAAATTGCGACGCAATTGTAACCAAGGCACGGAAGAAATCCCTGTTCAAACTGTTCGTTTAGCATCAATTGTAAAACATTGGTGAACCAAATAATGAAAGATGTCGATCTCTATTGCGAGTCATGATTATCAATTTGTTTGTGTAAAATTTCAATGTTCTTCTCTGCATTAGGCTTTTAATAGACTTGAAGCATTTCTCCAAGTAATGGAAAAAGGAAATACATATTATCTCAAAGTGAACGGGACAAAAACTACACTTTGAATATTCAGGGCAAGCATGTACCTTCATGTAAGCTAACTTGCAAAGATATTTACTTGATTTTGCTCAACAGCTGCAAGGATTCAACCCCTGTATTAAATATGTTTGGAAATTCTTAGTTTGGAAATTCTTACTTCTTATTAAAAAAAAATATTCAAATTACCTTTCCAGTGCTGCACACCAACTAGTATACTATCTCTTCAGTTAATATATTACACACAATGATAGTACATAGCAAGTCTCTTTGTAATATGAAACTCATACCAAGTCCTAATTGTAATATTTGTAATGAAATTGACAAATGCAGCAGCAGCAGCATTTAAGTATTATGAGGAGACTTAATATATTGGTGGAACAACATATAGAAATTGTTAATCATTTGACTATGAAAGATGTTATTTGGATTGATATAATATCAACAATATTCCACTAGATATCTGTATTATGCTTGGAATTTTTTTTATTTATTTAACTTGTACAAACTCACCTGGCACACAAGTTTAGTTTACTGTTTTTTAAACTATCAGAAATTATAAGATTTATGCCAAAGAAAGTTACCTATGTTCAACAAACCAAATTCATATTTTTTTAGAAATCTGGCAGCCATTACTAGCCAGATTGTAACATTCATAAAATGAATGTTTCTGAATAATAGACTTTGGATTTACCGAATATTGTAATTTTAATTTTGAAGTTTATTAAGTCAGATTAATTTCCATATTGTTAATCAGTCTGGTTTTTTCTTCATTCTTAATCTGGGAGCAATATTTTTTCTTTTGTTTTTTTTTTCTTTCTTTGTATTTGAAAGTCTTATGCAATGATCTCGATTATATAAAATAAAACTCCATTCCATTACAGATATGGTCGAGAGAAGCCAGGTTGCAGGTTTTTCTCTGTATGTATCAGAGACAAACGTGTCCTCCACTAAAGAAATAAAATGTTCCAACCTATGTTATAAGGATGGACCACAGTTACCACCCCTGATTATGACGAAGACATGCATGGTACACGGACGTTATGTTATTGTCTACAACGAAAGATTTGGCAAGGTTATCTACCCTGCAGGGTATAAGAATGATACCGTGTATCTGCGCATTTGTGAAGTCACTGTACGAGGTACAAACACATAGCTTTAAAACTACGTAAATATGGAAAAAAAATCTCGTGAACGAACTTTTAATAATAAAACAAATCTTTATCGCTGTTGATTTTCAAAAATCTACCATGAATAATTGAATATGAATTTTTAACCAATTCAAATGTTGATGTTGAAGAGGAAATCTTTGAATGACATAAAATAAATTTAATAAATATAATTTCAGAAAAAAAACCAGTTCTGTTGATTAATATTTATTCTTCAATTGTTTGCTATAATTCAAAAAACTAACCGCTACATTTCAAGACCAATAATGTTTATTTTTTTACATTTACAAAATATCTATAAATAATTGATATAGGATGTGAGAAACGCGGTATGTATGGCAGTAACTGTGAGATTCCGTGCCCAAGTAACTGTAGAGACAGCTCATGTCATATACAAAACGGAACGTGCATTCAATGTAAACCAGGATGGCTTGGAATGTATTGTGATACTGGTATTATTATTTAATATTTCTTATAATGCATTTTGCAAAGTATGTATAAGGAAATTGCTGTGAAAAGAATTCATCGAAATAAATAAATTAAAGTGACAACTGCCATGCGTATGGCAGTTTATTTATTTTTAACATAGAAGTGATGGGATGAACAGTATGTCTTAAGGTTAAAATAAAAATTGGCAAAAATGTAAATAGGGTGTCTTTACAATAGTGATTCTAAACCTTGACTTTATACCATAGACTAAATGTATTCAAATACCATCAAATTAACCCTGCATTACACATATTTTTTCACATAATGTCGTTTATTATAGCTTGTAACAGGAATTATTACGGCGAAAACTGTTCCCTAGCATGCCCTCTGAACTGTAAGACATGCCGACACACCGATGGGTGTTCCACTTGTAAGGCGGGATGGATGGGCTCAAATTGTACCTCTGGTAACAACACCAGCATTATTTGTTCATTTAAAGCTTTATGTTATAAAAATACCAACCAGAAAAAAAGACATTTGAGATTTTCTGAAGCTGAAAATTCAGTTTCATATATTTTTTTTTTCACTTAAAATATATTAGTAAAGAGTGATTGTTATTTTTTTAAAGCATGTTTAAATTCATATGGAGAGAACTGTCGGTACTCATGCAGTTTACACTGTACCAACCAGACTTGTGACAGATTTAACGGAAATTGCCTCATAGGTTGTGCTGACGGATTTTACGGCAAATCCTGTGATAGAGGTAATGCTGGATGAAAAACTGTAATGAGCATGACACATTTTATGTAAATAGTACGATATTATTAGAAATGCATTGGATTTGGTACAAGTCAGTTGCCCAAGTGAGCTAGATAGTGATTCGGTAATCGAAAATGCACTGTCTAACTCTTTATACTTAAATACAGAATTTAAATGACCAAAAAATTCGATGTAATAAAAAAAATGTTTACAGAGCGTTGTATTACACAGAAAAAAATATACACTTAATGTGGAAAGGAAAAGCAAAGTCAATGGCCCAGTCAGTACAATGAACACATTAAGCTTCTTCGTCTGAATAAAGCTCATTATTCCTATCAAACAACGCACATGCTACACTCAATAAAGGAAACGAAAAAAATAAGAAGTTAAAGCAAGAAAAAAAATCTATGAAGAACTTTAATCCGTAAAAACACAAACGTTACTTTTTTCTGGACAGAACGTTTATTGATAAACCAGGATATGTCCAGCTCCAGTTTAATGGTCAGCGGATTGTCAATCTCCATAGTAATCAACGTTATCTTCTTTTTGTGTGGATTCATAATGTGCAGGTACATTTTTAATCCAGATATATGTCAAATTAATCAAAGACTTGACACCTTTTTTTTATTTGTTTAACCAAGAATCGTGCTTATAATGATGTATAATGATTTCCTTAAATGATGTGCATATATGCATATTCTAATTCTGATATGATATTTTTTATTATACTACAATACAATATCTTTTGTAGAGGAGTTATCACAAAAAGGGTGACTTTCTCTGGTAGTCTCGTAGCCTGTTGGAAGAAACCAGTTTACGAAGACACATACGTGAAAAATGATGAGGGTTCAACTTATCAAGAACTCGAACTACCTGAAATCGCATATCAAAATACTACAGCAAATTGATGGACGAGACTTGATCTTTCTGTCTATCTGGCTCTGCATCCCTTTCTCTCTCTCTCTTCGTTAGACATATATTCTCTCTCTCTCTCTCTCTCTCTTCGTTAGATACATTTACGTTCGACAATAAAAATGATCTGCTACATTGTAAATGTTATAAGAAGTTTAGACCCTTTATGTGCCTTTTTGGAATGATATGAATTATCGTAGGATTATAACGTTCCAATCATTAATAAATGGTTATTGTCTTGTTGTGTTTTTAATATCTAGCCAAAAAATCGTAACAACAGCTAATCAGTACTTTTGGTTAAATAATATCTAATACAATCACTGTTGTGCATCATAAATAGTTAGCCAAAAAAAAAAAAAATCAAAAGAAAAAGAAATTAATAAAAAAGGATAAGCAATTGATCAAAATTAGGTTCACTGCTGTCTGTTGTTTTTCAATCCTTGGATTTCTTAAGGAATCAATGGATTTTTGGAAATTGATGATGTTTTCTTATCGATTAAAACAAATCAAGAGAAAAAAATATATACTAAATGTATTGTTTCCGTATTTATAATAACTACAAATTTGATGTGTGATATATTTACTATAAAATGCCTCCTTCCTCAACTGTTTTCATTTTCTTTAAAGACGACCACATCCTTTTATGTAAATGTAAATTATATTTCAGTTTGATTTTTGAATAAAAACATTTTATTAGTTTTTTTTATTGTTGCCGAAACATCAATTTTGCCCATCAGTTGTGAAGTTGTCATTTATTCAATTTACAGAAAAAGTGTTAATATATGGGGTTACAGAAAGCGAGCTTAATAAGTAAAATATTTACATGTTGTGTTTATAACAGGAAAAAAACCCTACCTTATTTTCATTTGGTTTTAAAGAATCCCGAATAAATGATACATAATAATCACATTTAATTAACATTTTTAAATACTTATAATCAAATCAATATATATCATTTTTAATTTGAGTAGCAAGCAGCTGGAATTGAATCTTTTAAGGAAAAAAAAATTAAATGTAATTTTTGGTGTTGTAACAAAAACAGTGCACAGCTCTTTTTCAGCTTTTTGTTCTGTCCGATCGACCCTGTCATTTAATTACTCGAGCTAGCCGCATAAACATGATAATAAACACATATGTCAAGCTGTTTGTTTTACTTAGTGGTAAGGGACATTAGGAATGATTTCAAAGATATATTTCTTCTTCATATTTCTTAAATGCACTTATCATGAACATATATTTCATTGAACGAGGCAGTAAGACTTTGGTTCATTGGGATGATATCAGATGTGGTGTGTGATGGAAAAACACATTTAAACGCATTTAAGTATTGTTTTGAATGTTTTATAAAGAGTTGAAGCGTTTCGTAATATTTGTAACGATGAAGTTACAGTACAGGTATTATAAGCCATGCCGCAACTTCCATAATAGTTTTTAAAATTGTATGCGTCGTATAGTAAACATTTTCTAAGCAACAAACTAAAATGCTGTAAAACGAGAAAATTTGGCGTATACGTATTTTAGTGGAAACGCAAGTTCTGATACATTGGTGCAAATAAATGTAAGCGCACGAACCTTTTATTTAAAACAATAAAACAAAATTTGATCAACGCCCAATTTCTTTGTTCATCCAAACACGTGGACACGAAGTTTTTTTTTTTAACTCCTATATGCAGGTAATCTGCCGACGAAGAAAATAAACTTGATTTTTTCCAAACAGTTGGGAAACTTCGTTTGTAGGCGATACTGTCTTTGTTGTTGGTGAACAAGTTTCAGTTATCGGACTTTAAATATGAAGACACTAAGATAACACCAATATGATAACGAAATTAACGCGAGGGCAATCGAATGATAGTTTCGATCACCACAAACAACTAGCAGAAAAAAAAAATATTTATTATATTTGTACATTTTGAAAAAAAAAAAACCAAACACACACATACAGCAATATTGTTTTATTGTTAGACTGTTTTGATAGCCTTTCAGAGAGGTAGACATGAATCGATCACGATTTCATCTGAAGGGGCAAAGGTAAATAGAAGTGTCAAGGGCCATGATGGGGATATGCTCAATTTTAATGACAATAATAAGTGCGAATAAGCGATACATTTGAATCAATTTATACAGTTTTTACATAATTTAACCGGTTACCCGATTCTCGATGAAAGGAAGCAAACGTGTTTACATTGGGTTAAAGGAAGTATATTCAACTAAACGCGATCCTGTTGCAAGCAGTAATTGAGCTGTATGATGATAACAATGTAAATTTAGGCGAGGCAACACAAACAGCCCAGCGAGAGAATTTAACGACCATAAAAGATAACTAATTCATAATTTGAAAATGTAACAGTTGCAAGCGGTTTTAATCATGGCATATATGGAAAAACATTCTTGAAACCAAAATATACTGATATGCCTGAACATTAACTGCCAATCATTTGCTTACATATACTGTATAATCACTGTAACCTACTAAATTCACTGTACATCTACTGTACGTAGCTACACAGAGCTACTGTTCTCCAGTACATGGGACACTGCCCAGCACTGTGTCAAATTGTACTCCGATGTACATTGTCCTGACTATATAACACTAAAACGGTAATGCTACCAATTGTATGTATGCTAGTGTTAGTAATACAATGAATTATTTTTTGTTTACCCTTATAATTACAACCACGGATTCAGAAATATTTTCCGGGCGCGGGGAGGTGGTTGGTTGGGAAGGCAAGACTATGTATGTTTTTTTCTTGGATAGTTCGGGCTTAAGGCCTACTGTGGAACCATCAGTATTTGTTGGGGACAAATGTTCGTGGCTTTAGTAGGTAACCCTTGCCCACGAATTCACATCCCTACGAAGGTACATGTATATACAAGCATTTGTTTAATATTTATTAAAATTCTTCCTAACTTGCTACCGACGAAACCAGGTAAATTTTGGCTACCCACGAACATTGACCCTCGCGATTAAAAATGACTCCACATTATTAATGTTAATTGCACTTCATATGTTAAAGAATTTTGAATTTCCTTCTAACCGCCCCCCCCCCCCCCGCGCTAGATATGTGCATGCGTTAAAGATTTCATGCCATGTTTATAAAGGTATCTTGATAAACCTTAGAATATATTTCAAGACATATTTATGAACACTCTGAGAAATATCATACAAAGTAAATTTAAACTATTTTTGACGTATCCAATTTTACGATATCCTACGATGACAATATTTTCTTTCCAAAATATGAAATATCAACAAATTTGTACATATGTGTAAACAATATTATCGTGAATGATTATCATACACTTTCTTTAATAAACCAATTCATGTTTAAAGACTGTTATTGTAATGTGGTATTTGTTCCATTAATATCATTTGTTCGTTTTAGTAACACCCATTCCATGTCTATACCTTCAGTATTATAAATATCTTGATTATTATTGGTTTTTTTGTTAATTCAATCACCTATCTAAAATATTATTGAGCCATGACCATATTACTAATAGTAAAAGTTATCCGAGTCGGGGTTTCAAACTCTCATACAAGTAGTAATGAAATACAAAGTCAAACTCGTTTAGCTCTAGTTGGAACTGGATTTGAATGCAAATAAAACTGTCTCGGTACAGTGGAAACCTTCCGTCCTTCACGTGGAGATGATACTCTATAAGAGACAACTGCCAGGTTGAGAAGATTATACATGCATTTAACTTAAATTGGCTATACGTTATCGGAAACCGAATGTATGTTTGTTAACACTGTAAGTTAAAAGGAAATGAAATACTAATATCAATTGGTTATAGCACAGTAAATAAAGTAGAAACCAGCGCTATATCGTTGTTTTAATTAATTTTCGACATTTCGGTACATTACCTGCATAAACTAGGTTGTTGATCTTTTGTCTTAAGCTGCGTCTAGTGTTAGACTAAGTACTATGCTACGAGAATAAACTATATTATAAAGGGAAAAGTGTTTTTTTTATGCGAGCGGCAATTAAAAACGGTTTACTGATTTTCAGTACTTGTAGTACTTTGTTCTATCTATTACGTTAGATAAAATGGTACCCTGATGTATTGACGTAAGAAATCTTGTTTTCACCCCCTCTCCCACCATAAAAGAGGAATACAGGAAACAGTAAGCAAAAACGATTTATAAATGTTTGATAGGGAAACAAATATAAACTTCCTGCTAGTTTATACAACGAAGATGGTTTTATTAAAAAGAACATGAAGTGTACATGCAATCACTGTTTCTTGTATGTATCTGGATTACTTGTAGCATTTGCATACGGTATGTTTGTTAGTGTTAAAAACATAACAATTCTTGAGTAAGAAAAAAAACCTTAATAGTGACATATGAGCGGTTTATGATGCTTGTGTTGTAAAATCATTTTGCTATATGATAAGAATTTTATTTAAATAAAAATGTGTTAATTTCGACTATCCTCAAGATGATATATCCTACAAGAAAAAGGCTACTCAGTCATATACATATCCAGGCACGGTATATGATGCCAGCAAAGCAGTTGATGGAAACAGGGAAACGTGTATGAGGACAGCAGCAATTGGTTCAAACTCAGCTGAGAAGACGGTGTGGTGGAAAGTGGATCTTGGCAGGATCTTTAACATTTACGATATCAACATCCTGTTTAAAACATACGACGGTTACGGTGTGAAACCATATGATATGTTTATTGTGTATTTTACGCGAGTAATAGATTCTGCGATTCCAACTTTTTCATTAAATTGCAAGAATGTAAAATCGCAAGCACCATTTTTTATAATTATTTTATTAGGTTTAAATGGGTTCGAAAAACACGATCGTTTAAAATTCGCGAGATGCTTCTCGCAATTTCACACGGATAATACCTCCTTGCATGTAATTATTAATCTACATAATGTGATTATATCCTACACAATAACTTATTCATAATACTTCTTTCTGGAATTAAATACGAAACGTTGGTAACAACTCTTTTGATCAATAATACTTAAAGCTGCTTGGTCCGATTTTATATCAAATTTTATGCACGCTTTTAAACGATGGCTATGCTTGGTATATGTATAATAATAGACATTGCAGTAGTTTTCCCAGTCAATTAAGCCAAATTTCAATGAAGAAAAATACGTACAAAATCTGCTAACAAAACAAACGACATTAAAAGGTACCGCGTTATTTCGCCTCATGTTAAATTTCACCCCTGACGACGAGACGGGTATGGTTGTATTACGAATTGGCATCGCTTTAAATAAAGGTCGAAATGGTCAGACAAATGATCAGACAAATTACAAATAAACGTGTACGTTTTGTTCGCCAATATTTCTAAAGTCTGCTTTCTTTACAATCGATGCATAGCATGCGGGTTCAATAACCCCAATCATTCGGGGGACGAAACCATGCCGTTTCCTTTTCTAAACATTCCCGTGATGCATTTTGGTTTGTTTTTTCGTTTGCCCAAAGAGAAATTATTTTTATTTACTTTGAATATTTCTAACTTTGAAAGGAGATTGATTCTGCTGGTGTAAATAGGAGAAAGTCCATAACTTTGTAAGATAAATGATTTGTATGAACAAAATTTTGATACTGTAATTACGAAAAAAATCGGACCAAGCAGCTTTAAACTTATACTGGTAGTATAATATAAATAGTACCTGTTTGGGAGGGTAACAGTTGAAATTGACACCCCGAGAAAACCATTGTCAACCGACGCGAATATTTGGGTATGAAAAATATATCAATTGCAATCGAAAATCATATGTTGAAAATAAAAGACATCCTGTGCATTTGCCTTATATGCAAATTAGGAAACATTATAAACATCTGTTTAGATTTTTCATCCCTGCCCGTTCTTCTAAATATCAAAGCTGCATTTTTTTTAATTTCAATTTTAAAAGATTAAGATAAGAAAAAAATTGGACAAAGTATATATAAAAATGAAAAACAGATATTGTTCAACATATTAAGCATTAAATTATAATAATATGTAAAGTGTTAATTCCAGCGTTTGCGCGGGTTATCATCTACTAGCATTCATAAAAAAAGTTTGGTGTATTCAACAACATGTCTATTTTAAGCGTTAAATGAATTCACCTTTGTAAATGTGATTCATTTCAGACGACCGTCAAAGAGGACGATTTGCAGGCTTCTCGCTGTATGTATCAAACACTGATGCATCATCTGATGCTGATATAAAGGGTTCAACTCTGTGCTACAAGGACGGACTAAGGTTACCATCACTGAACTTTACAATAATATGTATGCAATATGGGCGTTACGTTATATATTATAACGAGCGGTTGGAAGGAATGCTCTACCCCAGCGAATACGAAGTGATCAATGTAAATACAGAGCTCTGCGAAGTCAAAGTACAAGGTAAATGATGTATTAAGGCCAAATTAATTCATAAATAGCTTTGTTTTACGTAATTACTACAAGTGAAAAGACTTTTATAAAGTGGATGCTATTGAATTTGTGGTAACGTCTTTAAGATTTACAGATAAGAAATGTTCAACGCATGTGTATGTTTAATTTTTTAACATTTACGGAAGATAACTGTATGTGTGTGAGTGAATGAGGCAATGAAATATAACGTACTCATTTCAGTGTGACAATAGCTTGATTTAATAATGACGTCACTCGATGACAAGGTCATAAGGTTTTTTTTTTCCTTAACTCGCTCTATTATCAGAATGTAATATATTACATGCTATCTAGTTTACATGTATTAATTATCAAATGTTATTCTATGTAAGTTTCTTAATCTTTGTCTCAAAAACACCAAAGGTTGGGGTCACAGGAGTATACTTGCCCGTACTTAGATAACACAGCTTTAAAAAATCACTTTTGCATCTATTGTTATTTATATTTATTCATGCAGGTTGTAGTAAAGCCAGTTTCTACGGCAGTAGCTGCGACACGCAATGTCCCGTAAACTGTAAAGACAGCACGTGTCAAATTCATATTGGATCATGTTTTAATTGTACACCAGGATGGACTGGGTTGAATTGCAATACAAGTAAGATGACTTTTAGTTCTTATAACCATTTAACTATATGCTATTTGTTTCATATCAGTGATATTCTTCCACTTAATTAAAAACTTATGAATATAATAAATTAATTGTTTGAGTAGAATGTAGAGAGGGATGGTATGGTGTCAATTGTAAGCAACAATGCGTAGGACATTGCAGAGAGGGCACAATCTGTAACCACGTGACTGGTCAGTGTGACAGAGGATGTGATGCTGGATGGACAGGATACATGTGTGATAAATGTAACTTTTGTAACATAATTTGTCCTATAAGCTTAGAAATAAAATTAAGACTGAGCGTACATAATCATTACTCTATCATTCACAATTATATATATATATATATATATATATATATATATATATATATATATATATATATATATATATATATAGTCCAATCCACACTTGCAAAAGTTGTTCCCCTTTGCGGATTCAACCCCATGGTCAAAAGGGAAAAAGCAAGTTTTCCCCTTTTTAAGCAACCAAATATTTGGGCGTCCTCTGAAGAAATCTCTTGGAATTTGATTTATTCCTTCGATGTGTGGGTTGCCCCAAATTGGAGCAATTGAAATTCAGAGCGGAAACAGATTTTTAATGTCAAATGACGAAGTTACAACCCTCTAAACTATAAAGGCTACTGTGAGAAATATATGGGTTTTTCCCCCAAAGATGGCGGCCAAGGGACATAACTTTTGTAAAGTGTTGATTGCTTCTGATTTGATGATTCGTTAACAATGACGTAAATAACTCTTCGTGACTCCAAAATAAGGTGACGTCATAATAGACAGCCAGTCAAGGCAACTAAACAACGGACGCCCAATGCAACGGTTTGCTATCATAACATTTTAAAGGATTTGCGAGCTACTGTTAAGTAAAATCAGGAAGAACATCTGTATGTCAATTCTTAAGGGCGGCGGAATATCACCAGTGACCGTTTCAAATGTACTTTGCACAAAATTAAATTCGTGAATTCTTTGTTGAGCTGAAAAAAATTACGACATTTAGTTTTCAATTTCTTTCTTAAATTTTGGCTTGTTTCTTCGTATAACAAAACAATTGTTGGTCATGTTTTCGGGCAACGCTGATTATATTAGCCCCCTTTGGACGAAAATATTGTCCTCCGCTTCGCGTCAGGCAATGTTTCGTCCCTCGGGTGCTAATATAATCAATGTTACCCTCAACCCCAGTCAATATAAATTTAAAACATGTCTTTGATATAAAGTCACCCCCGTTTCTCCAACATATACAATTTTGTTACACTTTTTACAAAACACCCCATAAACAACATTACTTGACTTGCAATCGATATGATTTTTAATTTGGTACGTTTTTCCCTTAGAATCTTGAAATTGGCAAGAACAAATAATATATTTACACATAACACATTTTTTTTGCACCACATGGCTCGCATAAGTGTTGTTTTTTTTAAAAAAGAGGTTATTATGTTTCTTATGGACCAATATGTCTTTCAAGTTTTTGTCTCTCCTGAATGCCACTATAGGTGTGTCATGAAAGTTTTAGGCGGTGGGAATTTTCGAGAATTTTTTGACGTTTCTTTAATATTTGATGAATATTTGGTAGTCCTCTGGAATAGTTTAACACAAACGGAACACGGTTACACTTTTTGTTATTTTTTCTGTAGTTTAATAAATCCGAGCGGTTGAGTTTATCCACCTTCACCAGCTGATCCTCGACCTCCTTGTTGGGATATCCACATTTGCGTAAATGAGTTTTAATTTTCTCCCGTTGTTTGAAATATCCCTCATCTGTTGAGCAGATTCGGCGCGCACGGATACCTAGTCCAAATGGTATAGATTTTTTTGTAGATTCAGGATGGCTGGATTTTTTATTTAGGTACATGTGTTTGTCAGTCGGTTTACTGTATAGGTCGGTGGAAAGAAAATCTTTTTCAATAGAAATATTTACATCTAGGAATTCTATGCTAGATTTAGAAAAGCGTGGATCAAGCTGAATATTTGGGTGTATACCATTTGCCATTTTATGGAAATGTAGGATATATATATATATATATATATATATATATATATATATATATATATATATATATATATATATAAGTCATTTGAGTTATAAATTAGACTAATGTCAAAAAATAATAACTGGGCAGTCAAATTGTTCTCCATATAAATATTTCTTTGCTTTATGAGTTTCATTGTTTAACAGCTATGCGGGTATCCTTCTCGCCACATTATCATTATCTATTTTGGCTGCAAAAGGACAGTAAATCAGAAAACTCTTTTTTTAATTCGATGTGTCATATTGAGTAGCTTTTAGAATTTGGGTTTTTTGTTTTTAAATTATGCTCCCAAAATGATACATGTAAATCAATGAAAGTACAGCAAAAATCATTAACAAGTTATTTTTAAACAGTCATCGTTTTTTATTCGATGTAACAAATCCTGTAGCTTTTAGTATTGACAGATTTGTTTCTAAATTTTTGCTCAAGATAAGTATTTTGTTTATTTTGACCGATAGCTTGTAAGGAAGGACATTTTGGAACAAACTGTTCCCGGATTTGTTCACCTAACTGTAAACCTGACACATGTCGACACACAGACGGGTTGTGTATATGTCCCGCGGGTTGGATGGGAGATAATTGCACCACAGGTAAATCCATGATTAGCTTGATTGTATTAACCATTGCGTAATTATAACAGTTCACTGGAAAAAAAAATGATATTTTATTGATAAAAAACAGTAGATGGATTTATTGTTTATGATGTGTATCTACTACTCTCAAAATGAGATATGATATTTTCACTTTCGGAATTCCAGTAACACTAGTCAGCGAAACAAAAAATAAATAAATAGTTAACTAAAAGACATGAAAAATCAGCCTGTGGTAGTGGAAAAGAAATAGAATTATATGTTTTAGTCAGAATGCGTTTTCTCCTATGGAGATAATTGTCAGCACCCATGCAATAAATACTGCATTAATCCAACGTGTGACAGAATCGAAGGCAGTTGTATTAAAAAGCAACGATGTGATTAAGGTACACTGTATACTCTTCTGTATTCCAAAAATGAAAAAAAAACCAAACCCAATAATTATGGTTGCTGCATCTTACATCTATATGATGCTTTCATTATTAAAATTAATATTGAAATAGTTTTTTTCTATTTTCTAGATATGGAGAACTATGCCATTTCAGTTTTCCCATCGCATAATCTCCCTTTAACTGTTCAAAGCTTGACTTGTGCATGCATCCTGTTAATCATTGGAGTTGTATTAACCATATGTGTCATACGGTAAACGTTTATGTTGGCCGATATTAGATTATTTGATGTTATTAAACGGCAATTTATTCTTTTTTTCTTCTATAAACACATTATTTATACGTTTTACAGGCAGAGGTCATCACGAACAATGAGTAATACATGTGTACATAGGGTGTGTTGTAAGTCCGCGCCTGCTGCAGAGGAGAACGTCAATAGTGAAAACTTGACAAATTATGAAGAATTGAATTTTTCCTTACAAGAAAACCCATACCAAAGCATGTCACGATAATATATACAAATGTTTAAAATAATATCTTTAAACAATATCAATGCATATTTAAATCTCTATCACGAAATATAAGAAACAGTTCGGAGATGCACAGATTTAACTGTTTATTTTGTTCTGAATTTAAAACTAAACACGACTCACTGATACGCATGAGTACACTGGTATATAAACGATCTGAATTTGCTACACCTAATATCACACCCGAGTCTGAGGAATGACATGTAGTATTGCTATTATTTGTTATATTTTGCATTTTTATTCCTTTTGTTTTATTTGAATTATGTCTTTATTCATTACATAAGCATATGAATGAGATTTTTTTTGGTCAAAGAGAGATTACCAAATAATCTAAGTTTTCTTTTCTCTATGGCATGTCTTAAGATGTTATGTCATCAGTTATACTTGATTATACACTGTTTTGAAAATTTATCGTTATCATTATTGATTAAGTACGAGAATATTGTTTAATTATATTTTATTAATATTACATCAAAAGCCGATATATGTGTTTTGTCTCTACATGCTACGAATACCGGTAGTTTTATCTTAAACTCATTTTACATGGGATTATATAGAGAATTGTTTTCTCTCAAAACCCAGTTGGCCAATAAAGTTGTATTGGTGTGGAAGCATCTTAAGGTATGTAGTTTTTTAGGGATCACATTATGATACTGGGGAAAGTGGGTTGCAAGAAAGAAGGGAGTTAAGACAAGCGATATGGGAACATAGGGAAAATTATCTTTGAATAGTCTTACTCTCAAAATCCTTTTCCCCAGGAAATCTGTACATTGAGTGGAAGCATCCTCAGGTTGTGTAGATTCACGTTTGTTCAGACACATTGTAATTCCCGGAGACAGGGTTGTCAAAATATAGCTTAGACAGAACAAAACACTTAAAATCTGTTTATTATAATATTTTCTATGTACAACGATCTGCCAACTTCAACAAAGCCCTGTATTTCTTATTTTCTAATGTCTGTCTTACCGAAATGTGTCGTTAGCATTTTACGTCCAATAAGACTATTGGTCTAAGTTTGTATTTGATTTTTTTTTCATTCAAAAAGAATTTTTTCTCCAAATTCTCATTTCATTTTGCTAATTTTAACTTTTTGTGATTAAATTCATTTAAAGTGGATTAAGTCTTACTTCACTTATTTGACCTTCAATGTACTATTTCCAGTACTTGTGCAATGTTTCAACAGCATGCGTTTGTGAAGCAACGACTTTTTCTGCTAACGAAGCGACCGTCCGACTGAGTACACTGAGCTGCTCATTTAAACATTGGCTCTCACCAATTGGGGGAATCGACGGTATCTGATAAACTTGGTAAAGTAAGCTATCTAAATGAATCTCGCAACCCATTGTCAGTAGTTCCCTATGACAATTATGATCACCAAAAGATAAGTAATCCCCATCGGTTCAATAACTGGTTTACGAGTTGACACAAAACAATGGTTATTGGTATGATTTCAGCTTGACATCATGGAATCTCCTAATTTTTCATTACTGGTGTCGCAACAAGAATGCTTCAAATAATTTTGCGTATTAGCTAAATTATACTTTTGCAGATTGTTACCAAATATCACCTTATGTTAATACTTTTACCAGAGAGCCTGATGATTGAAACCTCCATTTTTCACAGTTCTTAATAGTGAAGACAACAGTTCATTTTCAAGAAACAGCATAAAAAATCGTGTTGTTTCTAAATTAGGAATTTATTATCAAATACATTATTGATATTCGAAGTTTTAGCCGTAAATATCAATCATTGTAACCGCTTTTCATCGAAGGGTCAATTTGGGACAAAGAGGTAACGCCATTTTTCACGCTAATATGAAGATTATGTATCATCAACAAAATCTGTCATCTATTGGTTCAAGATTATTACCGTCCTAATTATAAAACATTTAACCACACCGTTAACTATACACTTCACTTAACATAAAAGATTGATACTGTAATTGTGTATAAATTGGATGTGTTCCTGTTCATTTAAAATTGTTGAATTTAGTTCTGTCGACAAATAATGCGTGATTCATACTCATGAAAGAATGAACACAGATTCGTTTATTCGGACCGAATAGCTCAATATCTCCTTGTTTTTAAAAAGCAAGTAAACTTTTTGTATTATCATTTGAAAAGATAAATAAATATTCGACCTACCTCTACTGACATTGAAACAGTTTATTTAAAAAAGGAAGAATTTAACAAGGAAAACCGTGTTTCAGTTTACGCGAACAAATAATAGTGAAGGTCAGTTGTATGGTTTGCAAGCACTCATATCACTGATAGAAGTATTGACATTAATTAATTATGATTAATACAGGAAAATGGGATAAGGAAACTTGTCAAGCTTCAAGTTAGATTGTTGCGTTCAAAAGAATAAGTAAACATTGTGTATTATCTTTTTGAACAGGTGCAAGCTTTTATTTTTTCTAAGCGATACTTTGATTACCTCTCTACAAACGATTATTATTTTGATTTTACATGAATAAACTAGACCCAGGGATCAAGGTGCATATGCAATTCGTTAAGGAGAAAGAAAGTTTATTTCTTTTGAACTAAATAAAAAAAGATTTGTGCGAAAATAAATGTTCTATAAAATGTTGATATCATTGACTATCATGACTATCGTGGTCATGTAATTTACACTTTGAGGATAATGCTTTCACCATGTGTTTGTTATTTCCACTTACTGTAAATGCTTATTCGATCAATTAAAGTAAAATATAAAAAAATAACTTTGGATATCAATAAGTTTAGAGTTGATGAGTTTTTTTCTTCTTTCTTTATTTTAAAGCCTATGAAAACTGTTTATGAATAGTCAGTCCTTGTTACAAATCGAAAGAAAAGGTTTTAGGTTGAAGAAAAAAATTAAGTAAAAAACGTTGGTTTAAAAAAATATAAGATAATATATTTTGGCTAATGCGTGTTGCATGATATCAACATAGATATTGCAACCTAGCGCGTTTTACAAGTAGCTGATGTCGGTAGAAAAAACTCAGACAACGTGATTTGGTCAAAGGTTCACTTCATTCAGTATAAAATTTAAGTTATACAAAAACCGGGACAGCTTCCCAACAGACAATATATATCATTAGAATTTTCAAACGATGTGTCTGTCTGGACTTCTAAGTGAAAAGTGTCCAGGTATTTCACATATAGCATTTAATGCAGAATATTGGCGGGAACAGGTAGAACCGGTTTTAGATATCATGTGCAATTATTTATAGATGAAGTCTGTCGTCACTGGGCTAAAAATAAACACTCACACGCACACGAACACTCTCAAAACAAATGCTAAAACGCAAGTACATATTTAATTACACACTCACCCTTTTGGCTGAAATTGCTCCTGACATTTCCAAATAGTATGCTATTATAAATATACATCCAAAATACACAAATCAAAATTCAAATAAAATCAAAACACATTAGCCAAAACTCATTATTATACCTCATAATGAAATCCACTATGAAAAACAACCACTCCAACTCCCAACATTATCAGAATGTAGGTCTTGACACATCAACAAATGAAACGCATGTAAATAATAGGTTATACAACTTGAGATCGCATTGGTCAGCTCAACGCAAAGTACTAGTTTTGCAACAGACAAAGTGAACTGAAATACTGAAACACCAACTGATTAAAAACAATTGGACTAAACAATGCAGTAATGAGGTATGAACCCCCGGATAAGGGTATGGGAAATACTGGCATAAAAACAATGAACCATGTGACCACATCAGTGGAGTGTGTCCACGTGGGTGTCAGGATGGGTACACTGGAGCACGCTGTAATAATAGTAAGATACAACATACATCCGGTGACCAAAACCGTACGTTGTCATTTTCTTTGAAATATATTTTTATATAATTTTAAAATGCAGCTTGTGCAGAAGGATATTAAGGCAGAAACTGATCCAAAGTTTGTTTTCTTAACTGTAAGACGTGTCGACACACAGACGGACTGTGTTCTTGTGTTACTGGTTAGATGGGTTCGAATTGTACCATAGGTATGTGTTGACTCACATCCTTGGATTACTTTCCGAACTAATAAATGCAGATGCTTATATTCTTGTGAAATCGTAACTTTTTTATTAAATGGTTAAAATTTTAATAAAATAAATTTTTCTTTTCATTTTTTAAATATAAATACACATGTACCATACTCAAAGAATTGGATCCATAATTTTTTTAGAATTGCTACGATTACTCATAAATAGTTTGAAATTTATATTTAAATATTACACAACATGATTTATATGGGGTTTCTAGAAATTCTTCTCGGAAAAGTCTAAAGTTCATATAATAAAAAAGTGCGTAATGCAAATACAGGCTAGAAAGTAATTGCCATGCAAGATAAGTTGATTTAAAAAAAAGATAATCGATAAAATCAACTCCTGTCAGTACTTTAGGACTGATTTAAATATAAAAACCAATGCATCAAAGAATAATTGTCTACAAAAATGAAAGTAACTCTCAGAAAACAATACTTTTTTTTATGATTCAATTACTTTTATCGGAAATTGCCAAATTTCCGTTCACCAAGGTATAAAATAAAGTTTCAATTTCTTTTCAAATAATAAGATAAAATAATGTTTTCTTCTGCTGAATGCAAGGAAAACTATTTTAAGATGTCCTTGATAGCCATTGGATTTGTTTTAATCAAACCAGTCTTGGTAATATAATATTTGTTTTTACTATTAAACACCAAATCTGTCAAATTCTATGGAGAGAACTGTCGGTATGCATGCAGTGAACATTGTGTAAACCAAACATGTAATAGGTTTAATGGAAGCTGTTTGTAGGGTCAAACAGGCGGACAAAGTTGTACTAAATGTAAGATCGACTTCTTAATATTCTGCAATATGAACAACCTCAAATTTGAAAAAAAAAAAAAAATCAAAAGTCGTGCTATAGGTTATGGATGTACAGAGGAATAAGAATCATGATTTTCATTTTGTTTTTTTGATAGCGAAAAATTACGTCTTTTGACGAAAGAAGTCTTTCTTGAATCTTCAAAACAAATGTTACTGTGGATTATTGGATTTTTGGTAGATATTGCCGTCTGTGTTGTTTTCATTATCATTACATGCACAATAATGATATCGCGGTAAAAATATTCTTTTGTCCTTTGTTAAACATGTTCAATAGAGAAGTAACCTGATATAAATATTGTGATTATCTAAGGAGTAACATATGTCCTTTAATATTTGATTTAAGTATATATTTGAAATTGGAATGTTAAACTATAATGAATTTAATGTAAGAAAAAGCCTTGCAATGCGAAACATAAAACTGAAGATTAGCAGCCTTGCTTGAGTTCCAGGACAGCCAAGACACTTGACACTTTCGCAGTTTTGCGCAAAAAAATCCTGAAAGTAGTAGTTTGTTGTCCTCTCTTGAAACGTATAAGGTGGCTCCAATCCCAGGATTACGCAAGGTACCATCTGTTACTATCCAGAATGTCCTTTGGATGGGGTATATGATTGGTTTTAGAGCTTGTTGGGCACGTTGGAATGCTCGAACTAGATCAACAGACCACGATACGACGTCCTTTGAGTCCATACCACTTATTGATTCCTCAGGTTGGGCCGGAAATGATGAGGAGCCAGGTATTACTCGAGATAACACTTTGTAAGCACCTAGGAAGCTACGCATTGCTTTCACTTGGTTGGCATTTCACTGGATGCTACGGTAGCTGTGCGATGTCGGCTAGCTCTGAGGGTTCCTTGTTGCCAAATCCATCCTAGAATTGTTGTCTTATGTGCTGCAATAGCAGTTTTCAAAACTGACAACTTGAGGCAGCTATGACCCTTAAAAAATAACCATCATTTGTTCTGGAGTGTCTGTTTTGCAATAAAGATCATCCGTCAGTTTAACAACTATGCTCTTTTCAAGTAAGTTGACCTACACTCTGCATGTGAGTTCTTCCTAAGCCGTTATTCCTTTGGCTGAGCGTGTGTATAGTCTGACGCCTCGAAATGGTGTGACAACACCACAATACTTGATGGAATCTCAAGCGAGAGGGATTTGGTAGAATGCCTTTGTGAGATCTGTCACAGCCAGGTACTTCAATTGGCCAATTTTCCTGAGTATGAAATCAACATTGGACATCAAAAATGGTTGCGATTTGCAGTAGCGTGCTACTTCAGAAAAGGCAGTCCAAGGCGGAATCCAACTGAACCTTTTACGAGAAATGATGGGTTTAGGTACTCAACTCTGACCCCAACATCTTCAGGCTTCTGGAATATGCCCATGGATTCAAGTTCGTTGAACTGGGCTTAAAGTAGGTCCAACTGTCCACGAGAATATTGAGGTAGCCGTCATTCTCTCTGTGGAGGCATTACTGGCCAAATGTGAACTCGAGCTTGGAATGATATGGCCTGCCATTTTATCCGTGGAAGACATGGCTAAATACTGTGACATTTCTAGCAAGTGAATCTTTCATAGTCCGAACAGTTTCCCGGGTAAAAATGCCATCTGGATCAATTGTGACCTGTGATGAGTATGGAATAGATGGCCTGTCATGGGTTCTTAAAGTGCTTTCTGTGCCAGTATGTGAAGACACAGGTTCAGTGTCTGTCAATGGAACATAAACTGGACAAACTTGACAGAAATGTCCATGCCTGCGTAGGCTGACAAGGTTACACCCTGTGTTTTCTGCGGATCTTGTTTCCCACACTGTGTAGTATCGAAGGCACATCAAAGGATCCTAAGAGGTGTGATTTTACAGCAAGTAGATAGTCACGATTAAGTACGGATTTCGGAACATCTACTTCGAGGTAATCCCCAGGCCAAAAATGGTTGTGGAGGCTACAGTACGGAGTACATGGGATTTCGGTTCACATTGACTGATGTGTTTTGGGAGAGAAGCTCAAAAAGTGTATATGGTGTTATCACAAACAGCACCTGATGTTTATATGGTCGAACCGAAATGTCGTTTGACTCCATTTGGGAATCAACATCAATGTATCACACGTCCCTCAAAGAAACAAGTTGATCTCTGGAAAAATTAAAGGTAGTCTCTCCGACAACTTTTATGGATGAGCAACGGTGGGCGGACTGGTTTGTGGGGGAGATTTTTCCATTCAGGCCAGTGACTGTTGATGCTCTGTTCATGTTGCCAGTAGCTCCAGAGTTAAAAGTTTAGCGTATGTGGGTGTGCTGATGGAAGACGTCGAAATACGTGACTGTCTGACTGACACAAAGCTGCTTACCAAACTCATGGTGTGCTTAAAGGTAGGCGTGTCCTCCGTGTACTCAATATCCGAGTCTGTGTCGATAATACACTGAATCTCTCTAGCTTTCGCTTAGTATTTACGATAACTCTCAGGAACGGCACTCACTAACAAAATGGGCACTCGGGCGCTTTGCTTCTTTGCAAAGAGGGCAGGAACGAGTCTTCTGCTTCCCGGGGGGGGGGGGGGGGGGGCGCTGAGCAAATGAACCACTACTGTGATGAGGCTGAGCAAAGGTGCGAAACGATCTTGCGTTTTCGTTGTTACGGATTTCCTCTAGAAGAGAGGGCAGAGCCTGAGGCTTCCGGCTTTATTGAAGCCAATTTTTGAACTCTCAGCTCTGTACCATACCGTTTATTCACAAGTTGAGGCAGTGACAGAGAAATCAATCGTAGCCATGTCAGAACATTGAGGTTCTCCACCATTGGGGACAGATATTTCTTCATCCTCGTTATGGTTCACACCGTGGCGAGGAATACCTCCTTCTTGCTTAATCAAAGAATCATCCATGAAAGCTACCAGTCTCTGATAAAGGTCCTCAGGGCTTTCATATGACTGCAAGTGAATGTCATTAAAGTATAGATTATGCGCACCGGATGACTGAAAGCCGTAATGTTGTCTTATAGACTGCAAAATTTGCTCCAGAGATGTAGAGTTTTTCACAATAACGTCATGAGGTATCACAGGGCAATAATTTGCTATCTGACCTAACATAAGATTCAACGTAGTAAATTGCTGTTGTGCCGTCTTTTTTTTTTTTTTTTTTTTTTTTAGAACCTGGCAGTCGTCGTCCTGGAAATCTGATTTAGGTTGATTTTTGACTTCTTTATCCATTTGGCGCCTTGTGATTGATACGGTGCATAACTGGGGTCAATGGATAACGAGTAAAGTATGTTCTGTGTTCAGTTATGTTCAGTTTTCGAAGGAATTAACTGTCTCTGTTTTGGAAAGACACCACTGTTTTGACGCCTTGTGTGTATTGGCCATGTTCGCTTAACACCTGGTTGGATGCGAAAAAAATTACTTACACGAGGTTCCTCAGTCTTTTCTCTAGACCGCCACTGCTACCACGCAAAGCTTGATGGAACCACACACAGGATGAACCTCCGCCATTCAGTTAACTAAAAAGTGACTGAAACGTTACTGAAATGTGACTGAATGTCATATCTATGCCATTCAGTCACTTTTTCAGACCATTCAGTTACCATTTAGTTGACTGAATGGCAGAGCTTCATCCTTAGACAACTAAGGCTTTGTATCAATGCAGTGAAGTTTATTCAACTGACAGAAGCACCAAACTGAATATAAGTATGGCGCCAGAAATATATTACACAGAATGTCGAACCCGATTGTAAAAACATGTGGGTTAAATATAGCACATGTCGTGGCGTTATATTTATAAAAGATATAAAGGGAAGAAATTATTGTTATGTAAACAAAGCTTGAGTCTTATATTTGTTTGTAAAAAATGTGAAGTATGGAACTACCCATTCCTTTGACAAAAATGATAAATTATTATACCTCCCTCTTTCAATTAAAGGTAATACCGGCATTCCGATAATTTTAAAAACGATTATTCAAATAAAAATGATTGAAGTAACCAACTAAGAAAACCTTTGTCCTCCCCGTAAAAAAAAATAATCCCCAGAACCCCCTGTATAAATGTTCAGAATGTTCGCGTAGAACTGTTTTTTAAGAGACTTATAGCCGCGTTCGATAAAAAAAATAGCTCGTAAAATGTGATTTTTTTATTTTTATACGGGCATACCAACATTCCTAATAAAATCGTCGTCCATGTGATTCTGTCTTTTTTTTCGACAATTACAAAGGATGATTAAATTAGCCCCCCCCCCCCCCCCCCCCCCCCGGAATTTCTTTTGGATCTACGCATGACATTGTTAAGATACACTTATATTTTGCTGTCTGTACAGTCGGAATGTCTGATTGTTCACAACTAAATGTAATCTATGTCATTTTGGCAAACTAGATTGTTTTAATAAGATTATATTACTTTCATATACCAGCACTTTTGAATCAAACGGGGATGACCGTAGTGATAATCGATAAGTAAATTATTTACATCGGGTTCGGAGATTAATAAAAGTCAGTTGATCAGGTTCGCGAAATCGACAGTTGTATTGATACCCTGATTACAAACGGACCTTCTCGCCGATCTGTGATTGATACAACTCAGCACCTCGAGTGATATTGTTTCACTAACTGGGCACTTTGCATGTTATAGATATATATTTACACTTGCAAGTGTTTTCCCTTATATAACACTGTTTGCGCAATCCGCTGTTATTCCTGCATAACATCATTATTGGCCAAGATGTCAAAGTAGCGCATACATAATCTACTACTGTAGGTCACTACTTTTTCTACAGTACCGATCAGACATAACCTTACACCAGAGTAAACCCTAACTAAACCCTGGGTTTACTTTTTAAAAATCTGGGTTCACTCGGGGTTTACTTTTGGTTTACTTGGAAATTGTTATTGAGGTCAAATTGATGCATTGAAGTGTGAAGCAGACCTGTCTGCTATCTTACCATCCCACTGCGTGTAATTCCTGCCTCTTGTATATTCCTAATACACAGTAAGCATATGCTTTAAGGGGTATACTTCTGACCGGGTTTACTCTCTGTGTCCACTCTGGGTCCACTCTAGTACATGTAAACCCAGAAAGTAAACCCAGGGTTTAGTTGGGGTTTATTTTCTGTTAGACTGGGTTTGATCGGTACTGTATGTGCTAAACCTAACCGAATGCAGTGCAGTGCTGAAACACACCTATTAGATAACGTGATGAAAACATAACTTAGGCATGAAAAAATAACGTATCTGTATTTTGTTACACGAAGAGTTTTATTCATTAATTTTCTAAAAAAAACATAGATCATTAATTGCAATTGATTCATGTAAGATGGGCCCGTAAACAGGATAATGTTTTATGGATCGACATCGTAACGAAGCGTTCTTGATAATCACAATTGCAATTTGTCAAAGGATTTAATTCAGTTAAAATTAATTTCTGACTTTATTACAAGCATTGATCAAAATCGCAAACGCAATATCACAGACCTTTCGTGTTTAGTCCATTCACGGATCCCGGTCAAATTTAACTCCTTGTTTGTCTATTTTGTTCCGTAAAAAGAACTTATAAGATAAAATTGCTTTCCTCTATAATGCCGGAGGAAAATCACTAAGCTCTTGAATCTGATTGTGCGATAGAGTTTCCAATGAAAATGCCTAAGCAGACTCTATGTCAACTTTCGATCGCTTTGTATCAAATTTCAAACCGCTCTGCGACTTCAACAAAACTGGTACTATTCCGCCAAGCTTCAATCGTTTTTTTTTTCAATGGTACCAGTGAATTTTCTTTTCTGTTTCACTTTATCATGAAAAAAGTATGGTTTTGTCAAAAGTAGTGTCATATGTATTTATCATAATAATAAAATTCTATTTTTTGTTACGTCATCTTAATCGTAGCGGCGGTCTAGGTCATCACATAAAAGAAAGTATGGAGCATTGTTATTGTCATAATTTGCAACAAATGTAAATATAAGAAATAAGGTAACATTTTTGGATGTATATCGGGATAAAAATACGTATTGGTACGTAATCAAATCTTTAATAAAGCCCTTCGGGCTTTATGAGTTTTGATCACCTGACCAACCTGTATTTATATCCCGATATACATCCAAAAATGATACCTTACTTCTTAAATACCTTCACTATAATATTAATAATAATGTTACTTAATAAGCTCAAAATACTGAATAGCTCGGTATTAAAACACAAACAAACACACATGTTTGAGACGTTACAAACAATGCTGTACACTATTGGAATGTGACTATGCTACGGATGAGTTGTTTTCATGTGTGACGAGACACGTATAAGCTAAAAACTAAGATAACGTATATCTTTTAAGTGAATTTAATTCGTCTCGTCTTCCTAGTCATAGTGATTCACTGTGATATTAGAAGTTCGTAATGTCATTCCCAACATTCACTTTCACGGAAAAAAAATATTTTTGTAGAGCCGATTTGAAATTGTGCTTACCCCCCAACGGCAGCTTCTCACAATTTGTAAAAACGAGTATTTTTTTGTACGAAATGATGATATACGAGAATATATGATGAGGTTCCTTTTATAAAATGCAATGCTATTTTTTTTAATTATCAAACAAGATGAAAGAAAACAATCACACATTTCGATAAGTGTTAATATATTGGATTTTTTTACTGCAATGATTGACGTGTGATCAATGCTATTGTACATCCATGTCTGGTTTTTTACTCCATCCTTTTATAAATAACGATAAATAAATAAATAGACCTTAGTATAATAATGAGTATACATATGAAAAACCATGCAGATCAGTAAACAAAGTTAATAGACCAGTCAGGATCAATTTATTTATTACATCGAGTATTGTCAAAATGTCCCAAGTTAAGGGAAACCTTAGCATTCAGCTTGAAACTGATGTATTTGCACTATTATTGTAAATGAAATAGTCATGTTTATGTCATATAAATAGCGCGATACTGATAAGTACCATTATAAATCTTTAAGCGAATTAACCCTAGGGCCCGGTTGAAAGTGGCTAAACTGTATACAGTGGTAATATCAACAACATGTTACATGGAACACCTAACCAAGTAATTAGTTAACAAGGGGTTGAATTGTATATATCCAAAGCAATAAAATGCATTGGTTAGCTAACACTGTGCTCACTGAGTTAGACTCTTAGAATCTGCATGTACAAGTAAAGATGCATTCTGAAAAACACTGTTAAATGAATTTAATTCATAATTCATCTAATAAATCACATTATATGAATTAATCAATCATACCAAGCCTTAATAAATTCAAGACATTGTAGGTTTCTTGGGAATTGTGTTGTATGTCTAATTATTGATGATGTAGAATTGGAACATCATTATGTTAATGACAGTTTGAATTAGTGAAAGACCTTTTGTATTTCTTCTGTTTTTAGGTCTTTCCACCTTTCAGGTGAAAGACGTCTTGTATTCTTTATGTTTTTTATTCTTCTTCTTATTCTTTTTTTTATATTCACCTCGGAGTCACTTTTTGTTATTAGGGTTATCCTTCCCAGACCCCGATTTTATATGAATTTAAGTTAAGTTTTCATTCAGATCGTTCATTTCCCGACTTGGCTGAAATAAATCACTGGCCTTATTCAGTTCCGATTTTCCGTACTTGTAATACACAAATGCATGACAGTAAATAGATTTCTGAGCACGTGCATTTCAAATCAGCAGGAGAATGCGTGTCAGTTAATCCGACGTGGCCTTCCAACATCTTCAAATAGCCGCTCGTGACAAGAATTTGACCTGGCCTGTGGATTTATTTGTTAAAGCTATCCGGCCACATTGTTTACAAACAGCACTGATTTTCATTAACAGATCGATAAGCAATTGAACCAATCGCTAAGCGCCTATCTATTCATTACGCTTCTCAATGTAAACACGGCGGATCTAAACCATACAGGTGTGTATTGTTTACATCGCATTGCATCACTTTCATTCAATTGATAGCCTATAGAATTTAAAACAAGCGTTTGTTAAGAGTCACCGTGGCCTCGTGGTTATTGTACAGGAATGCAAAGCTAATGGTCTCGGGTTCGAAATCCGTCTTGGCCGCTGTTTATTTCCTTGCGTTTGATGTAAGATTTTTTTAAAGATTTCTTGACGTGTTGCAATACTGCTGTTGTCATAGGTAAAATCCCATCGTGAGCCCTGGACCGGTAAATTTCCGAGTAAAAATAAACTGGCGACTTCGAAAAAATAATGACGTATATCTCCACTTTTTTAAGGCCCATCAACTTGAAATTCGGCATGAGTGTATCTCAGACATTACTTTTATGAAAAAAAAAACATGCATATTGCGAGTGTTTTAAAATTAATTGATTTAATAGGCTTTTCAAGCGAGCTGGTAGTTTTTTATCTGGGTCAGAGTTTGACCCCTTTCTTTATTTATGGTTACATTGAAATTAATGTTAAAAAGGGCTTGGTCCCTGTGCAATAAAGCACAAATTTGAATTTGTAGGTATTGTTCGTCAAAAATAAACAAAACATACTTGACTAACAAGATATCTGTGAGCGAATGCTCACTAGTGATACCCCCGCTCTGATGTGAATATGCAAAATAAGCAAAGTCGACATTTACATGTAACAGAAAGCTGGCATCCAATTGGTACAGAAAAATATTACACAATATGACATGCCTAAACAAATAGTGTGTTAAAATTTCAAGCATCTGCGATAAATAGCTGCTGAGAAATCTTTGTGGAAAATTTGTTTGAAAATTTTGGCTAAAATAAACAAAGTAATCATTTAACTTGACCTCCAATTGGTACAAAAATGTATCCCACGATATGGCATGCCTTAACAAACACTGTGTAAAAATTTCAAGCATCTGCAATAAATAGCTGCTGAGAAATCTTTGACGAAAATTTGTTTCAAAATGATAGCTAAAAATAAACAATGTCATTTTATACCAGAAAGTTGACGTCCGATTGATAAAAAAATATATCCAAGAATAAGGCAAGCCAAAACAAATAGTGTGTTAAAATTTCAAGCATCTACAGTAAATAGTTGCTGAGAAATCTTCGACGGAAATTTGTTTGAAAATTTTGGCTAAAAATAAACAAAGTACTCATTAAACAGGAAGTGGACGTCCGATTGGTACAAAAATATTTCTCATGATATGGCATGCCTATACAAATACTGTGTAACAATTTCAAGCATCTGCAATAAACAGTTGCTGAAAATTCTTTGACAAAAATTTGTTTGAAATTTTTTGCTAAAAATAAACAAAGTCGTCATTTAACAGGAAGTTGACGTCTGATTGGTACAAACATATATCCCACGATATGGCATGTCTATACAAATTTTGTGTAAAAATTTCAAGCATCTGCGATAAATAGTAAATAGACACACAAGAGTAAAACAGTATACCCCTCTCCTTCGGAGCGGGGGTATAATGAAATTGCAGTAAACAAATTTAAAGATTATTATTACCACTAAACAGTTTTCTAAAAACAACCGTATACTCAAAATAAACATACGTGCTTTTTGTTCAGCACTTGCAAAATGTTTTTTTAACATTAGTGGCACTCCATAAAAAAAGGGATAGGTTAATTCGGGAACTTCCTGGTTGTTTCTGTCCTTGAATGTTTAACAGGAACATGGACTGTTTTAACTGTTTTCTCTATGTAGCTGGAATACTTGCAGTATTTGCATATGGTATGGTTGTTTGTCTTAAAACCTTAATGTAATGTGCATTGTTTTGGTACACAATTACCGTACCGATCAGATCTAACTTAACACCAGGGCAGACCCCAATGAAACCCTTCGTTTACTGCCGGGGTTTACTTAGGGTTTGCTCTGAGTCAGCTTTTGAAAATTGGCGTCCTTTCGGGGTTTCCTTTTGGGATCCACTGCACTGAAGTATGAAGCAGACCTGTTTGTTTATCTTCTATTTCACTGCTGTGATTTCTGTCCCTTGTAAATTCCAAAACATGTAGCGTTTCTGTCGGAGGTATATTTCTCATCGGAGTTTATTACTAGTATGTGTGTCCCTTTTGGGTTTAATCTGAGTTTACTCTCGATCCACTTTAGTTATCCAGAAGTAAATCCAAGGTTTAAATGGAGTTTACTTTCTGTTAGGTTGGATCGGTACTGTATTGTTTTAGGTCACCTGAGTAAACACAGGTGACCTATTGCTATTCGGTTTCATCCGTCGTCGTGCGTCGTCCGTTATCAATTTTACATTTTTAACTTGTTCTTAAAAACTACAAGACTAATTGTTACCATTTTTGGTGTGAGGCATCTCTATGGTCACAGAACCCTAAATCGTAAAATTCTTGGCTCTACCACCCTAGGGGCTTCACAAATGGGGCCAATAATGCAAAAAAAAGCCAAATTTTCAAAAATATCTACTCCCACACACGTGAGGAAAAAATGATTGCAAAGTTATAATGTTCATGAAGCCCTCTACCAAAATTGTAAAATTCCTGGCCCCTGAGTCAGGGGTTCCGGCTCTTGGGTGGGGCCAATATGGCCATATAGTAAAAATGTATTAAATCTTAGAAAATCTTCTTTTCTACTCCCATATATATTTGTTAAAAACTAATTGCATGATAATGATGTCCATGAAACCCTCTACCAAAATTGTGAATTCCATGGCCCCTGGGTCAGGGGGTTCAGAACATTAGTGGGGGGCGGGGTTATATGGAATTATATTGTTAATGCATATAATGTTTTAAAATCTTCTCTTTTCTCACACATCTGTAAAAAAACTGAATTAATAATTATGTTAATTAGATTGTCCTCTACTAAAATGTTTAATTTCATGTCCCCTGGAGTATGGGTTTTGACTTTAGGGCAGGGCCAAAATGAATGAATAAGTGCTAATGCATATTATGTTTAAAAATTATCTTTTTTACTCCCAAACACCTCAAAGGCAAACTGAATTCATGATTTTGTAGACCAGATCTTTAAGTTTTTCGCCAAATTTATAGGTTTCATAGTTCTTCGAAGAAGGGAGGACATATTGCTTTGCTGCTGTCTGTCGGTCGGTCGGTCGGTCCACCAATAGTTTCCGTTCATTTTCTTCGCAAAGGATGCACATATTGAAATGAAATTTGGTATACCGGTTTATCATAATATATAGGTCAAGTTTGAATTTGGGTACAATCGAGCAATCGAGCAATCGACAGAATTGTGTCCTTTGGACGTAGACAAATTCCAATTATTTGCAGTTTCCGTTCAGTTTCTTCGCAAAGGATGCACATACTGTAATGAAATTTTGCATACAGGTTTATCATTATAATATCTAGGTTAGGTTTAATTTTGGGTGCGATTGATCAATTTTCGATTAATTCCGATTATTTGCAGTTTCCATTTATTTTCTCCACCGAGGATGCACACATTGAAATGAAATTTGTTACAGAGGTTTATTATAACAATATTGTCGTGAGACGAATGAATAATGTTAATATTTATTGGCATGTATGTGCAAGTAAACACAAACCTTAGAATACACAGGTCAAACTAAGACTTCGGAGAGGAGTCTGGTCTGTTCCATGTACATGTAGTCAGGGTGTGTATATATATATATATATATATATATATATATATATATATATATATATATATTAATAGCACCCCGAACCCGATGATTATAGTAAGATAATAGAGAGGGTACTTGTACCACACTCCTCCCCTCCATGAAAACAAATGCATTAATTTGATCGACATATAAACAGATATATTGATGATTCATAAAGATAGACAAACAAATTACAAAATGAAATGCACATTAAACATTTTTAAAACACATTAACATTTGTTCATTTCTGAAAATTTATAGTCCGCACAGGAAAATAGTGATAAAAAAAATATTGTTTATAAAGGCAGTCCGCATTCACAGAAGTAGACCTGAGAACATCCTCGGTGGGCAGGGCCTTCAGCTTTGCCACTTTACGAGCAAGAACTGTCTCCGCTGGACTTGCGGCTAGGTATGGGCTATCTGTCTCTAATATCATTTGTTCAAGAGGGATAAACCTTGCGGCATTCTGAACTGACCTGTCTGTGTAGATTTTAGGAGAAATCCCAAACACTATAGACGGCAAACTCTCCATCCATTCCTCTGCCTCGGACACTGAGCCGGTGAAACTGTGACGATGGAACAGATGACCCTACATGTCCAACAACCTGATTGCTTGTAGCACATGTTTAGCCGCCTCTCCAGTCCCGTAGTCCCTGCAATGTAACACAACAGCCTTGTTAGTCTCCATGGCCAACACCAACAACTCTGAGAGAAGGTCCATTTGGCTATGGAGTAACGCCTTCCTACACGCTGTCCGGGAACACGGCTGCTGACAATCACAAGTAGTGGTCATGTCAATTCCAATCTCTCCAACTGCTACATGTATGCATTCTGGGAGGGCTACAAGTCTTCGAAGCTCTGACAACATATCAAGCGATGTTCGACTGGAAAGATGGGGGTGTATTCCAAAGGTTACACAAACCTGCTTGTTCTTGCTGACTTGACTCTCCCACAGGGACCAGTGTTTGGGAAACACATAATTGGCAACGGCATACAACAGCTAAAACTGGCCCACTTTAACTGGGAACGAAAAAACCTCCGAACACTCCGATATGATTCCCCTTGCAAACATCTGGTCAAGGTAAAAATGGGAATCGATTACTACTGCAAAATTATTCAAGCCATCACAAGACTGTCTCAAAGTCCGGAATAAATTGTGCTTCTCTGGAGACAGCTGTCGAAGGTGAGTACAAAGCACCTTCCAATGGGTGATGCAAATCACGTGATTGGGCGGTGAAGTTTGAAACTGGCTGGGAACATAGTTGCTATAATGCTTTGCATAAAATGACATTAGTCTAATTTCGGTGTCAGTGACCAACTGTTGGGTATAATTGATGTGCAACAACAAAATTTAGTAACTGCTCTAGAGTGTCTACTCCTACCCACTTTCCCAGGAGATACAACGACCCATTATCCAGTTCACACCAATTGTGAAAATTCTGGTCTCCCATTTGCCCTACTAGAAAGAGCGTATGAGAAGCCCAAGAGTCACATTGGTAACAGTTGCCGCCCCAGAACGGTGGGAGATGGACCTTGAAAACATGACGCTTGACATGACCACTCAGGCTTATCTGACACAGAGGACAGTGGTAGGCAGTTCCCTCCTGCCTAGTTGACAAGGATTTATCTAACACAGCTTATTTCGTCTGGTAGGCACAAAGCTGGTTCACGGGTTCTTTGGGATCCTCTACCTCATCTGAGGAGCAACGAACCTCGTCCACAATCATCAGATCCATTGAGTAGAGGCTGCTCGTGTTTGTTGATGAGGGCTCACCATGGCTGCTCTTGGATGGTGTTAACTCCTCGTTATAGTCTGGGACGAACTTGCTCTCATCTAATTCCCCGTCAGAATGCATCCGGTAAAATGAATTTATGAAAATTGCAAAATATAACAGCTATAAATGAATGTAAAATCAGTCAAAGTATGCATACAAAAATCTCCTCTCTTAAGAAAACATATACACAAAATGATACAAGAGACACCCTGTCCCTACATATCCCATTAAACCTTGTTCTATATACACTAAACAAAATTCTAGGGGGTTTTCATTTAACAGAAATCTATGTATTTGTTCGGAGGCCGGACTGGTCGACCTGCCCTGGTCTGATGAGAAATACTGCCAGAATGTCCAGCAGATGGCTGACTGTTATCAATACTCCCAGATTGTAATTCCAATTCTCTGTTCCTTGTATCAACCTCGGGATCTGGCAAAGAGGAACCTTCATTGTCTTCTGGAAAATCCTGACTACCAGAGGAGTCGTGTGTCTGGAAATATTGGTGCCGCAGCCTGCGAAGCCATACTGGAATTTCCCGATCCTGGCACATCTTTAATTTGTCATGATGAATAAATGTGCTCTTTTTTCCTGTCCCTTATAGTGTATAGCGGGGGTCTACAAGCAACAACTAAGTGTGGCCCAGTCCAGGGTGCCCTCAGCTTCTGGGACTGGCCAGCTTTGGTGGTGGAGTCTCATTTGTACACCAGATCTCCTTCACTATAATGATGTTCTCCGACTCGCAAGTCATCGTCATGCTTCTGTCTATGCTGTGTCTGTTTCAGACTCTGGCGGGCACAAGCATGCGCTTCAGCAGGTCGAAGGCTCAGATCAGCAATCCATTCATCTGCAGTCTCTGGTGACAAGTGTCCTGGTATGTTACCGGTGATAAGGTGTACTGGTTGTATCACTTCTCGTCCAAGCATTAGTCTGTTAGGTGTGTATCCAGTTTGTCGGTGCACAGTGGAATGCAAAGCCATCGCAAGAAGAATCTTTATTCCAATTTCTCTTGTCCTTCTCAATATAACATCTAATCATCTGGAGGACTGTTGTATTATATCTCTCAACTTGTCAATTTGATGATGGATGGTATGGGGTAGTTCTGGTCTTGGCTATCTGTAACTCATCACATAGAGCTCGAAACAAGTTGCTACCAAAATTGCGACCTTGGTTAGTATGCACTTCCAAGGGGCACCCAAAAGTGACGACAAAGTGGATAAGAAACTTGTGAGCAACAGACAGCGCTGTTTGGTCTGTCTGGTAAAGCTGCCATTTCTATCCATTTAGAAAACTTGACTATCATCATTAGTATATAATTGTTTCCTGATTCACTGGTATTAAAAGGACCCATATTGTCTAAATGTAATCTCTCCATAGGAAATCCTCCATCATAAGACTTAAGGGCAGCTCTAGGTTTGATATGAGGCTTCATATTTTGATTACAAGTGGTACATATTTAACACATTCTGTACAATCTTGTGATAAATTATGCCAGTAGAGAGACTGTTTAACCCTGTTGTATGTCTTCTGCTGCCTCAAATATCCTGCAGACTCAGTATCATGACAACATGACAAAAACTTAGAACTGTCTTCTTGAGACTTGTTGGTATTACAAGGCAGAATCTCCTATCAACTTTGTCAATCCACTCATCATATAGGACACCATTTCTTATGTGAAGGAACTCCCTAAACAACCAGAGTGGCAGGGCTTTCCAGATGTAGTTGCGACTTTGTTGGGTTTTCGTCCTTCTCTAGCCATGTCCTGACGATGCTCTCGGTGCATGGTGGCACTGTCTTCTGCAGAGTACCCCTCAATCCAGGATACTGGCAAAGGGGGATCATCTAGTAATTTGGCTGCAAGGATGTTGAAAGCGTCTTCTGGTTTTCTCGTCTGAGAGTTGTCTGCTGTGGCACATTTCCTTGTCAGAGGGACAACATTGTCTACATCCGTTGAGAATCTTGACCATTGATTAGGGCCCTTACACAGTAGCCACATCCACCACACGGAAGGCTTTCAGGGGATGCACCTGCAGCATATCAAGCACATAATGACCTATTATCTGGAATTCGGCTTAGAGCATCTGCATTAGTATGTTTATTTACTGGGCGATGTAAAATTTCCATGTCAAATTGAGCCAGTTCCTCTAGCCAGCGTGCAAGTTGACCTTCAATGTGCTTAAATCTCATTAGCCAGACAAGACCATTGTGGTCAGTACGAACCATAAAACGTCGGCCTAGTAGATAGTGTCGGAAATGCCGACAGAATTTTACCACTGTTAGTTGCTCTTTCCTAGTGGTACCGTACTTCCTCTGGGGTTTCAAAAGCACATGACTTGCGTAGCAGATTACCGTTTCCTTTCCGCCTTGTACCTGTGAAAGTACTGCGCCTACGGCTTGATCCGAAGCAACAGTGTCCAGTACAAATAAACTATCAGGGCGTGGATATGATAGGCATAGAGCAGATACCAATGCAGTCTTTGCTCGACGGAAAGCCTCTTCATGTGTATCTTCCCACAAAAAAAGTCATTTTGTGTGAGCTAGATCATACAAACATGTACTCAATGAAGCAAAGTCCTTAAGGTGATCCCTGTCAGGTAGTTTAAGAAACTCAGAAAGGCCAACACTTCAGTTTGGTTCATTGGACGAGGCAAGGCCTTTACTGCTTTTATTTTGGAAGGGGCTATAGAAATTCCAGATGAGGTGACAACCTTTCCTAAGAATTCTGTCTCGGGATGCAATAAATCACACTTCTTCAGCTTTAATTTTAGAGAGTACTCTCTGAACCTTTGTAATATAGTTCTTACATTAGCAAGCCCATCAGCAAAATCCTTTCCTAGGACAATGACGTAATCCAGGTAGACAAGACTTGAGTCCAAGTCAGTCCCCTAAGAACCAATTGCATTGCCCGCTGAAAAGTGGCAGGGACATAACCCCATACCCATTCGGGTGTGCTCAAATAGCCCGTAACGTGTAATAAATGCTATTTTTTTCTATCTTCTTCTGCAATCTCAACTTGGTAATAGCCAGAGTCCATATCTAAGGTTGAGAAGATTTGGTTCCCTGTAAGTTGTCTAGGCAATCCTCTATGATAGGCAGGGGAAAAAATCTTTCACAGTGACGCTGTTCAAGTTGCGATAATCAATGCACCACCTTACATTTCCATCTTTTTTCTTGACTAGGACAGGTGCTGATGACCACTCTGAGTTTGATGGCTGTATTATACCTGCGTCAAGCATTTTCTTTAGATGCTCCTACTCCTGGTGTTGAAGTCCAAGTGGCGTTCGAAGCATTTTGTGCTAACTGGGTTGGCATCCTTAGTATCGATACGATGTTTTATTGCAGAAAGGCAAGCTAGGTCCAGATCATGCTTAGCAAACACAAAAAATCTTGAAAATCTGTCAGCAATATCTTTAAATGCTCCTGTTCGACTTCGTTGAGGTCGTTTGTTCAGGTAGGGCGAGTTTACTATCCGACTCTATGTTTATTTGTCTAATTTCAGCCTCGTTATTTGCCGATGGTCCAACTAAGCAATCTTCGCCAATTACCTCCGCAAAGCCAACACACTTGCCACCGGGCAACTTAATACACTTGTTGGAGTCATTGAAAAACTGCATGAAGGTTTGCTTTCCCCTTCCCAGTATGGTTGAGCCTGAGATTCCTGTACTATCCTATCACAGGCTGTACTATGTAATCCTTAGGAAGACTTTGTTCCAATGTAACTGGTATGGTTAAAATTGTATTGGGGGGAATAACTCGACTGAAAGGCAGGGTGACTCTAGAGATCCGCCTCGCAATTGACCCTTCATCCTTACTAAGCTCTGTAGGTACTAGACAGCCATTTAGAGAGAGAGTCTTGTTGTTAAGGTTGACAATCCCATGATGAGCCTCCAAGAAATCGATGTCATCATTCATAGCAACAGCGCAACAGTCCCAGGTAAAAGAAAGGGCGCCAATTTGGATCTTTTGTTTGCAGAGTTTAAACCCCATGATTGTATGTTCATATACCCTTCAGTTTAACTACCTCATTATTTTCACTCTGGGTTTCAACATGCTTCTTGTTTACTTCGGTCAGCATTGCTGCAGTGTCTAAATTGGCCCTCAATGGTGTTGAATTGAACTTTGCATCTACAACTAAGCTTTTTCCTTTTGACTTCCTTATCATAGCTTCAAGAACTTGGCAAAATCTAGACCTGTCGACCTGGTCCTTTGGTGTTTAAACCCTCATCCTTAGCACTACCCATTCTTACAGGTGAGAGCGAGGGTGCCTTACTCTGTGAATGGGTTTCATGCTGTCGATAGTAGGACATTGCATATGACTTGTCTTGTTGACCGTAATGAGGGTGCACAGGGTTCCCATCACTAAGCTTTTCACCTTGCGGACCATCTGAAAATCTTCTTGGGCTCCTCTCTCTCAAACTTGGGCTTGGTGACCTGAACCGATCTTGTCTGCTCTCAGGTCCGGAGTATTGGTTTGGCATTCTTAGATTTGTATTTAGAGTTTCAATTGTCTTGGTAAGAATGTCAATTTGGTCCTGCAAATTACCAGCGGAACCTGTACAAGCTGTCTTATTTGATTCATCTTGAAATGTGACTTGGCGGTAATAGTAGGCATCAGCTCTTCCTCAAAAGAGTGCTCTATCATTGGCTAAAGCAGTTTTAACAAACTTTAAAGCTTTGTGGATGGTACGAGGTTCCATATCCATTGCATGTCTTGCCGCACTTTTCTCTCTGCAGCCTCTCAGGAAAGTCTCTATTGCAATCACCATCGCATTCCTCATAAGCATCTAATGTAGGGAATAAACTCGCTGAGAAAATTCTTCCATTGTTTCATTTTCATGTTGTTTTAAGAATGGAAGTTGTCTGCGAGCTACAACAGGAGCCTCCTTCGTACTGAATCTTCTCTTTTAATAATTCTTGAGGGTATGGTAGTCATTGTGTACATTAACTCGACGGGCATATTTCAATGCAACATCCCACAGGCAGTCTAGTAACCGACACAACTTCTTATTGTCAGACCACTGTCTCCTACCAGCTGTTCTTTCAAATTGTTAGATGAAAACTTCCCAATTAGGCGAGTCAGTTCCTTTGAAGGTGGCCATTTTTGGTATGTTTGGGCTTTTGCTTCTGGATTTATCTCTCTGTCTTTCATTTCCATGCGCAGTTCTTGCATTGACTGGAAGGTCACGAAACTCCGGAATATCCATATTCAAATGGCTTCTTGATCTGTCCTTTCGACTCCCATGACCACGTTCAGAGCTGGCAGCAAATTGGGTGTTTCGGGATGCAGAATCACCATTATCTGATGAGGATGAGCTGGATCTGTATCGATGTCGCTTTCTTCTCTTGGATGATGTGCTTTGACTAGAGCAGCTACGGGAGCCATTGACCCCACAATAGTGCTGGCTGCAAAGGGCACGGTCGGGGCTGAATTTACTACACTGACTCTTGGCAATGATGATACATGCATGAGATCTGCAAAAAGGAGGTACATCAGTGTAAAATTGTCTGTTTGCTCATGGTAGGCAGGCTTCCTGAAGCTGAGGAAAACCTGGTTGAATCGCCATGCAGAATATTATCCAATGGCTTTACATGGGACATGGAGTCAGCAGCTAACGAGAACGGCACATGCTTCCCACAGCTACCCGAATTAGGTGTACTTGTTTTCTGGTAGCTTGCTCTACTATCTGTGGTTCCCTTGGGAAAAGTTCCTCCTGCGGCTGTTTGATATATTCCATTTGATGGGATAGCGTCTAGCAATTTGTTGATATCGTCTTGTTGATTTTTTTGGACTGAATTTCTGTTGCTGTTTCTCTGTACTGAAAGCTGCCATTTGGTCAGGTTCCTGAATTATCTGCTGACATTCCTGGACTGTTTCATTATTGGCTAGGGTGGAGTCCTTCAGGGATTTCATCTCCTCTGCAATTGTCAGCACTGACTGCCCAAGCTGGAAAATAATGGTCTCCAGACGACTAAGGCGCATTTCAGATGACGTTTGGTCTGCAGGCAAACCACTATCTTCTTGTGGGGTTGGTAAAGACATTGGTATCTTAAGCAGTGACAATTTGTTTTCCCGTATCCACTGTTGAATGGGAAGTTGAATTTCAGCAGCTAAATGTTCCCCAGTAACTTCTTCAGTTTCACGCAGCTTGATAATTCTGGCTGCTTTCTTCTCTCCAACACCCTCAAATGTCCACAACTCTTGAGCACTGGCAGCATAGATATTGACAGCCCCATACATGTAGTAGTACAATTGTGTGTAACCGTAATATTTGAGAAAAGGTTTATAACACAAAAACAGTTTGAGAGTCTCTGACCCTTCCAACCTACTCTATATATAAAGTAATGTTGAAACAAGGGCAATTATATCTCAATAAAATGTTCCTAACCTTTAAAATCACACTAAATATTTAACGTGCTAATTTTTTTATTAAAATTTTCCAAATAATCCTAAGAAATTGTAAGAAAAACGTGAACGTGAACTTTACCAAAAACTTGATTTGTTTCAAAATGAAAGTACTTTCGATTGAGATGACTAATTCCGGTCATGCGGGCACGTGCTTCCGTCTTGCTCTATTCCAATCCAAAATAGCTAGCACGTGATTTGTGCAAAAATAGCGAACAACAAAAAATTCGTATCTTCCAAATTATTTATAAAGAAAAATGATAGATAGAATGAAAACGTTCAAAAACTAAAGGGGGACTCGTTAACCTACACTTATAAAGAAACACTCGTCAAAAAATGTGAATTTTCGACGAAACACGTGTATAAGCTGAGTAAACTGAGTCAGTGCCGATAGTTCAACTGACTCGGAAACAAAAAAAACAACAGATCGTAAATCCGTGTCCGGGCGACGCCAGATGTCGTGAGACGAGTAAATAATGTCAATATTTATTGACATGTATGTGCAAGTATACACAAACCTTAGAATACACAGGTCAAACTAAGACTTCGGAGAGGAGTCTAGTCTGTTCCATGTACATGTAGTCAGGGTCTGTGTGTGTGTATATATATATATATATATATATATATATATATATATATATATATATAGCATATATATATATATAGCACCCCGAACCCGATGATAATAGTTAGAGAGGGTACTTGTACCACAATATCTAGGTCAATTTCAATTTTGGATACGATCGAGCAGTTTTCAACATAGTAAAGCCCCTTAAACGTAGAAACATTGAAATTATTTGTAGTGTCCTATCATTTCCTTCGCAGATGTTCCCAAGGGAGGGGGGCTTAAGTGATTTACAAACATCTTTTGTTTATCTTTAGATGATATATCCTACAACAAAATTGCCACCCAATCACACACCTATAGTGGCAATAGTTTCGACGCTAGTAACGCAGTTGATAGAAAAACGGAGACTTGTATGAGGACGTATCCAATTGGAGTCACCAATCCTGACAAAACTACATTGTGGAAAGTGGATCTTGGTGGAGTGTCCAGCATTTACAGTCTAAACATCCAGTTTAAAAGTTACGACCAATACGGTGTGTACTATTATGGTGTGTACACATCATACATATAATGCAAGGCGACGACATTAACATATCAGAATAATTGCCCAAAAACAAGAACAAAATACTGGAAAAACTTTTTGTCACAAATTAAAGATTGTATAACGTAGATTTGCACATTGGTGACGTCATGACTGATAGTTGAATGTCGTGTAAATTTGATTGGAAAGCACTGTAACCAAATTCATAATCTAAGAGGTCCAATCAAGTGATTTGGTGTGATTTCTTGAATATGGAATAAAAACATATTGAAAAAAATTCATTCGCGAAAATGTAAACTGGCACTGTACCAGATGTCGACTAAAAGTAAACTTTTTTTCGTATTTCCTTATTTCTTAATATATTTGGGTAAAACTTGACACACTTAAAATAATGAGCTCCTTATTTATCAGTCTGTTAGATTGTATATTTATTTAGGACCCAAAACATCTTGTTTTGTGCTTTTTAGCACGCCCCAAAGGACTATATACGGTTTTATGCATTTTTTGCTCCCTAAATCAAAGTTTTAGAAAGAGCTTTAAAAATAAGGTGAAAGATGGTTAAAATCATATTGGAAGTAAAGGTGTAAAAGGTTACCACCACAGTAACGTCATAATGTAGAAATGACGTCATGAAGATTGCATTATGTTGATAAATTGATGTTTTCTAGCAAAATATGGGTTTTTTCCGATGGTTTTTCGACTGGGAAACATCGAGCGCAGGCTTGCTCAAGTACCATTTTTTAGTATAATGTGTATAACTATCTGAAGTAAAACATATGATAAAATCGTTTTAGAGCAGACCTGCGTTCTATACCTCCGAATGCAAAGTATAGAGCAAAACTGAGACTATTTTCATTTGTTTTCAATTTTGCGGGAATTAAGTCATTTAGGTGACGTCATAGATAAACAGCGAATGAACAATGCTGACTAAAATTAAAGTTAGAGGCATCCTCTATACAATGATTTGTGAAGATTTGATTTTTTATACAATACTATTTAAAAATTGGTTGAAATCGGGGACAGATATTTGACCATACCGCACATAGTCCTTTGCCAAGTTTTTACGATTTACTGTGCCAGTTATGGGTTTCGTGATAATAACAGTAAAATCCCTGTATGTGTTGATTTTATACTCTACTAAGTGTAATTTGAATTATGCCCCTTATTATCATACAGTAATACACAAAACCGTAGGCTATTCAATAAACGAAACAGACGACTGAATGGAAACAAGTATTCCTTTTAAAGGAATGTTCGGCATGAAATATCACTGGTCAGCTCTGTTTATATAATATATGCAACATGCAGTGAACTATATATAGCACCGTTTTATTGATTTCCAAAATGGCAAGGCATAAATGAGCGTTACTTTTAGTAGGCGAATTATACTTCCGACTAATATTCTTACGCATATGTGGAAAAAAAAACGTGATTTGAACCATTATGTATGTAACTCTATAAATGTTTTATTTTCAAGGTAAACGGATAAGAGTACCGTTTTAGTAATCTACGTCTAATTAAAGATTTAAATAAGGTCGTCATAGCATAGTTAATAAAATAGTGCAAGGCGCAATGCGTGCGCAAATAGGTAAATTTGCCGGATGCCTCAACTGGACACAACTGTTATCGTCCGAAGCCGATCACAAAAATCTTGGATTGTCGCGTGCTATTAACCCGAACTCTCAGTTTAACCGATAACTGGTCTTCGCCGATAAAGGTACAGTACCAGTGTGCTTTTGATTTCATTTTTTGGCCAAGCTTTCCTCTATCGTTGTTTACTCAAAACATCCGGCTAGAATAACACTACCTGGAATATTTTGTACTTCAAATTTAATATGCATCAATAGTTGGATCAATGTTCAACTTAAAAAATTGGTGCTTGAATCCTGTGTTTTGACTTCCTTTGATGAAACATAATTTTATCAAGTGGGGAAGGTTTTTTGAAAACCGGATTAATATTAAATCAAGGAGAGGCTAGGATTATAACAGTGGTTTTGATAAAACGGAGATGTGTTGTCTTCACTAGATGTGCTTATTAATGTTTGGTAACAGCGGGATAGTGTTGGTCTATCTCATCTTAATGAATATACGTAAGTTATTTATAATTGTCACGTGATGATGCAATGATGTGGCAGAAATGTATTATTACACATATATTACATGGCTTCGAGTTTTTTTTAAAATGATAAACATTGGAAGTTCTCACTTCTCATAAAGATTGCTTATGGCCTGAGGGTGTGTCATTACCTTGAACCAATGTATTTTGGGTAAGGTCAAGGTCAATGACAGGAGAAGTTTTTTCACACAAAGATTGTTTAATTTGAAACTGTGTCATGACCTTGCCCCAAAGTCATTAGCGCAAGTTCATTGTTTATAAAAATGCTTAATTCCTGTCTGTCATGCCTTGTATTAACGGGAATTATTAGAAGGTAAAATTTTACACAAAGCTTACACGTTACAGTTGACATAAAATTAATTATTAGACTAGCATCCTAGTTCTTCTAGATACGACCTGCTTCGATGAATTTAATATCTGTTTTCTCAACTATGTGGAAACAAATTTTAGAAAAAAAATTGCTTGGTATACCAACAGTTTCAAACATATAATGAATGCTTGACATGCGGATTATCGGTTGATTCCAGTCGTGGTTTGTGCATTCATATTTGCATAAACAATAAAAAATAGAGCAGTTGTTATTGATAGAACCTGGACGGCTATATTGATAGCATTCCTCATTTTCTATTATAGAAAATATTTGAGTTTTGTTGTTTTTCTTAGCGGTTGGGGGGGGGGGGGGGGGAGGGGATCATTTGTAAGCTTGCTCACAGTACCTCTAGTTTCCCTCAGGTGTCTTACAATATTTATAACACAAGTTTAATTTTGGCTTTTAGTATACGTTTATCGTCGCCAGTCGCTCTTTATCTCTTACAAACAAAAATCAACCATAACTTGTATTACATGTATCACCAAGTTAATAATTTGTAGTTTGGTAAGAGAACTTTTTTACGTATTTTCTGTTTGATTTATACATGTATAAATGTTAAAATATTATATAAACGACAAATATTTTTGTATAACTTAAATATTAACTTCATAAATTCAGTCAGTGCATTCGGATACTTATGGTGTCCGGATAGGGCCATTTGCGTTAGCGCGACATCGCGTTCAGGTAAACGAGACATCGCGCTAACACACAACACGCCGTCGCGCTAACGCAACTTTGCATAACACGCCGTCGCGCTAACACACAACACGCCGTCGCGCTAACGCAACTTTGCACAACACGCCGTCGTGCTAACGCAACTTTGCACAACACGCCGTCGCGCTAACACACAACATGCCGTCGCGCTAACACACAACATGCCGTCGCGCTAACACAACGTTGCACAACACGCCGTCGCGCTAACACACAACACGCCGTCCCGCTAACGCAACTTTGCATAACACGCCGTCGCGCTAACACACAACACGCCGTCGCGCTAACGCAACTTTGCACAACACGCCGTCGCGCTAACACGCAACATGCCGTCGCGCTAACACACAACATGCCGTCGCGCTAACACAACGTTGCACAACACGCCGTCGCGCTAACGCAACTTTGCAAGTTTCACAGTCTAGTAGGAAGTCGTGTCCGGAAATATCAGACTGCGCATGCTTAAATATGTAGGCATGCACGCAAGCATGGATGAAATATAAATAAAATGTACTTTGAAAAATATATATTATTTTCATTTATTATCAATGCATATGAATAAAAATATTGTTACTAGTGTGTCACTGTATAAGGATATGAATTATTATAAAATCTACCAATTGATACATTTACCTTAAATATTTAATAAAATTCATTAAATCAACAATAATATATTCATGACACATAGGCGTCGGAACCGGTGGGGGGGGGGGGGGGAGCCCTCCCCCTCTTTTTTTGATTAGTTATACCTAACCATTAGGAACATAGCAGAATATAGCCCCCCCCCCACACTTTTTATCGCAGGAAACATAATTGTTCCGTAACTTACGTTTGAAATATTTAGAAGTTGGAGTAAAAGGCATAACCCCCCACCCCCACGGATTAGGATTTTCATGATTTTGGGAATTAGGTTTTTCTCTCTCAATATTTCTGAGGATCAGTCTAGCCCCCCACTTTCAATTTGCTTCCGACGCCAGTGTGACATGTTATATACCTGTAATTTTACATTTTAAAATTTCTTTGCTTTGGTAATATACAGAGCACTTAATATGAATTTGTGACATGTACATGTTATAAATATATCATTGCTAAATTAATTAATTACATCAAATATTTAAGCTAAATTTATCAATTGGTAGATTTATTAATACTTTATATGCACTCTAGCATATCCTTATACAGTGACATACTAGTAACTATATTTTTTTTTCATATGTATTGATAATAATTGAAAATAATATATGTACATATGTATTTCAAAGTACATTTTATATATTTTTCATCCATGCTTGCGTGCATGCCTACATATTTAAGCATGCGCAGTCTGATATTTCCGGACACGACTTCCTACTAGACTGTGAAACTTGCAAAGTTGCGTTAGCGCGACGGCGTGTTGTGCAAAGTTGTGTTAGCGCGACGGCGTGTTGTGTGTTAGCGCGACGGCGTGTTATGCAAAGTTGTGTTAGCGCGACGGCGTGTTGTGTGTTAGCGCGACGGCGTGTTGTGTGTTAGCGCGACGGCGTGTTGTGCAAAGTTGCGTTAGCGCGACGGCGTGTTGTGTGTTAGAGCGACGGCGTGTTGTGCAAAGTTGCGTTAGCGCGACGGCGTGTTGTGCAAAGTTGCGTTAGCGCGACGGCGTGTTGTGCAAAGTTGCGTTAGCGCAACGGCGTGTTGTGTGTTAGCGCGACGGCGTGTTATGCAAAGTTGCGTTAGCGCGACGGCGTGTTGTGTGTTAGCGCGATGTCTCGTTTACCTGAACGCGATTTCGCGCTAACGCAAATGGCCCTATCCGGACACCATAGATACTAAATAATCAATGCATAAATTTTGCGTTTGGTACTAGTATTTTACTTAGCTAAAGTAAATAAATTGGTCGCTTTGGAAAGCCACCATAAAACTGTTCTTAAAATTAAAGAGGCTAGATGGTCAACGGATAACCAAACATATCTACCCTATATATTGTACATAATTTCTCAAACTATAACTATTACCAAGTAAACAAAATTTCCATTTTTAGCCTTTGAATTTGAAATAAAATCCTACATTTGTATGCAAAGCTTTGAAGGTAAGATTATTTATATTGTCTTAAAATTGATCTTTTATTGTTCAGTCGACCGTCAAAAAGGACGATTGGCGGGATTCTCACTGTATGTTTCAAACTCTGACGTACACTCCCCTGAAGCTATAAAGAAGTTCACTCTGTGTTACAAAGACGGACCTGTGTTACCTCCCTTGAACCTAACAACAATGTGCACTGAATACGGACGTTATGTCATCTTTTACAACGAACGTTTAGATGGAATTGTGTACCCGAAAGGATATGAAGTTGCCAATGTCTTCACAGAACTATGCGAAGTCATTGTACAAGGTAAACGGAAACAGGTGTTGTTTTTTAAAACCTAAAACCAACAAATGTGACAACATGCTTAACTTAAATACTTTTGAAAAAAGAAAATTCCATAAATTAATGCCTTATTTTTAAAAAATTGCAGAGTTTTATTTGGAAATAGCTTGCCCGATTTGCTCTTAATTATTTCATTTGCGGTTGGAAGTAAATGCCATTTTTCTTTATTTTTAGAAGACAGTCATTCCCCTTTTTAAATATTTTTTTTGGAAAAAACGTTTGATACTCTACCACTTTTGTAATATATGTCTTATCAAAATATCAATGGATAAACATGTTCAGATCAAAACGTATGAAAATTTGATTAATAATTTGTATCCAATTTGTGTGCCTAGCCGAACTCAAAGAACTGGCGTAAAACAACTTATTAGAGCAAATCTTCAAACTACTGTCTACCTATCCTGAAAATTACATAGTCATATATTCGATAATGAGATCTGCTCAGCACATAATAGGTCGGGAAAAAAAATACATATTCGGCCGTAAATCAAGACCATCAGTAACGACAGAATAATAATTAAAATATAGTAAGATTACATCAAGTCCAATCATTCGTAATAAAATAGTCAAAATCAGTCGAATAGTTCTCGAGAAACAGCTCACTCAAAATTTGGAAAAGAAATAAAAAGAAACAGTACGAAAACAATACGGTCTTCGGGTGGAAACGGGAAACATTAAGCAACATAGTTATATCTAAAAGCGATCTAGTTGCGAACAATCCGTGGGTCTTTCGTACAAGTTTTGTCTCATTCCCGAAGTTAACCGGAAGTGAAGGACGAAACCCATAATACAAATATGCAAGAAAAGGCCTATCATCTGAAGTATTTTGAAGTCTTGTTCTTTTGCTGTATATCTGAAAAACTACAGGCAAGAGAAACAGAAAGAGGTCATGACTAATTTGTTATTCTCAAAATTTCGTCAAATCACATTAGACTTTCTGTAAAGAACTCAATAGACTTAAACGAGGAAAAGACATTATCATTGCTATTTGTTGTTCAAAATAAAAACGGAAAAGACTGCAATCCATCATTTTCAAAACCACTCCCTGGGCCATAGATTGCGGAGGTTAGTCCCTTTTTCTTGATATAAAAAATGTTGAGTGATTTGAAGTATTTTTTTTAACAACTATTCAGTTATTTTATTGTTAATGAGCTAATCTTTTGTGTTCTTAAAGGGGAAGGAAAGTCAAAAACATAATTTATTTATTTTAATAAAGTGGTGTAAATTATCACATGTGGTCATGCTGTTTTGAAAATAAAATACGTAATTAAGCTTTAATAAACGTTTGAAGTTGGAGAAATCGTATTTACTGGAGGCTGACATGATGTAGAACTCTTTTGTATTAAAACCCCCCCAAAAAATTATTATTTTGACGTCACACCATCTATTCCGGTTTTGTTTACATATACAAATGAATGTACACAGTGCTCTGAATGTAATTAACGCTGGTTTATACTTTTCTGTTACTCAAATAATCGACTAAACAAAATTGATAATGTTTGAGTTCACACGTCAATCTAAAGAATAAATACATGTATCATTGTATGCATAAATATATGCATTTTTATAAGTAAATGACAGCTGTTAATCTGCTATCATTCAAAGTTGAAAACAACCTCGATTAAATTTTTTATTCCAAGTCAAGTTCTTCGCAAACTGAATAAATGTTATAATTGTAATCGGGATGTTTAAAATTCATTCTTTGAAGTCGGAATTACCATGTCGAAATAACGAAGGCAGACATTCTCTATGATACTTGGCATATGTTGACAATTTCCACATTTACGCGGAGATTTCTCCGACACTAACCTCCGCTTTTAGATTTCAACGAACATGCTCCTTTTGACGTTAATTTGTAGTTTGCAGGGGTAAAAGAACGGTCTCAAATCAATATTGTTTCAAATTTTCCAGAACTTGTCATTTAGAGCGAATATCATGATGTTATGTTGATAAGACAAACCGGAATAGATGGTGTGACGTCATAGATTAAAGTTCAATGGCAGCCCCCATGGCGGCGGGAAATTTAAATTAAGCGATCGATTTTCTTGATTTCTTCATTGTTCCGGGGTTTTTAATGAAAATAAATACGATTTACAATTATAGTAGATGATAATTAATTGATTTATTGTACAACATATTTTTAGTTTCCTTCCCCTTTAATGAAACCACTTTGCAAAAATTGAAAGGTTATATATTGTTTTGATCATTATTTTGAACATGATTGTTAAATACCGTTTATGATGACAGTCCCCTATACAAGATATAAACTATCAAAGATATCAAATGATCTGTTATGACCCTCCTTTACGTTACATATGACTTTTTTTAAAATAGTTTTTGTGCTGTTTCTTATTATTAGGGTTTTCCGTGTCAAACGGAAGACCTTATTGTATACGTACTTTTTTTTATTTTATCAAAACCCTATTTCATGACCGTTTGGTTACTTGAAAAGTAGGTGTAGCCTAATTAAACAGGTGTTTTACCTGGAGTGAACAGGGTCCGTCGAGGTGCAAATTTCTGTACACAATGACAAACATAGAACGTGAAAAATATATATAAATCTGTATATAAATCTATCAGTTAAAGATTCGATTACATATAAATTAAATTAATTTTATCTGAATATTTTTCTTGATTTGACCAACCATTCATTTGACTTAAAGTTTCAACTATATGTTACGTCCTTTTGACTGTCATCACTTTGTACACCTCCTAAAAAATGATATAATATATATTTGATGTACTGTTATTCTGTTAGAGTCTAGACAAACCGTCTCAATTATAATTATCTGCGCGGTAATCTACTAACTTTTAAACGGACTAAATTGTCTTACCATTCTTAAATATTTGGTATTTCTTACACTGACTGCTCGTAGGGTAATTACAATATGCTTTAAAATGTCTATTGGTTGAAAATATTGCTAAAGTCAACGTAAACGCATAGTCGGTCGACATTCTTCTAAGCGATTCGGGCGGTCTTTATGTCGTGAAAGAATAGCGGGTACTGCTTTTACTGAATCGTTCCATTCTTCTCTAGCCATTATATCTTATCATAAGCATTAAAGGCCCTCTTATTATTTCCGAAATTTAATGCATTTTTTGCGTACAAACTTTGGACAGCTTTCTTTCATGATCATGGTAATGCGATAATGCAGTGTTAAAGTATCTATTTATTTCCAGTTGGATGTTTACTTATTTAATTGCAAAAAAAAATAATAATAATTGCGTTGGATAAAAAGGGGGGATGATGTTCAAGTTAATTGAATCGTTATGATGAGATGACCAAATAAAATGCAAACATTTTTGTCGATTCGTTTTTTTTATGAGCAATATATCATTATGATTTGATATCGAAAGTAGATTTCTTAAATGGTATACACAATACAAAACATCGCAAGAACTGTGTCATTGCATCACGTACGAAATAACAAAATGAATTTGATCAAAAGAAAATACAGTAACCTGTTCTCATTAACTTTAATTTTACAGTTGATTACCTCGCAATATTACTGTATTTGTTAAAACTAAATAGAATTATAATGACCAATATAGGACCATAGGTTCATACAATAATGATAGCCCGTACCATGATATAGATCAACATATATTTTACTGTCTTGTATAATCTATCTCTATTTGACACAGGATGTAATAAAGCCAGTTTCTACGGCAGTAAATGTGACAAACCTTGCCCATTCAACTGTAAAGACAACACGTGCCATATACAGAACGGAACGTGCTTCTTGTGTAAAGCTGGATGGAGTGGGTCAGATTGTGATATAAGTAAGAATACAATTATTGTTTTTCATTATTTCAAATGTTGCTTTTTAAGATAAGATATTGGCACTTCTGAATGGTCGAAAAATGTCTTTGATACCTGCATCAATAGATTTTTTTGCTGTATCTACTTTTCTCATGTGTTCTGATTTAACACTATTTAAAGAACTGGAATTCCCAAAATAAACACTGTAAACAAAATGTAAACTTTTGTTTGTTTAATTGACTGAAATAAAATACAACTTGATAAGTAGAACACATTAAAAGATTAACCTTTACATATAAACAATACACATTATTTAATTTACAAAATTATAGAAAATAAGCGCTTTCAACGATTTTTTCTGCTTGAGATCAATCAACATTTACAGCGAGGTTGGCTGTTCCTTTTCCAGGAATAATTATAACTAACATATAGGCCTAAACACTTTCTCGGTAACACTGCTATTCAAAATTGGTAACAATGAGTTTTAAATATACACACATACATGATCGATCATCAGAATAAGCATCGTAAAGCAAAGCTACTGTAAAAGTAATGCATCACCTCCTTCGGCGTATTCTCAGTGGCAGATTTATCATTTAAGTACATTACTGGCTATCTAGTTGCCACAACGTTTACAACAGTCGCGTATACATACTATTCTTTGTCGACAAACAAAATTTTATAAAGTTGCATATTCCAGCGATCTCACATGAAAACCAGTTTTAACGAATCACAGTGAATAATATCACAAGCTATCGCATGAATTTTTCATTCGTTTTTAATTCAGCCAGTTCAGATTTTAACTCACTCTTTGTGTTTAAAGCATTAAATTCAGCTCAATAGCTTTGCATCAGCTAAAGGCGCATACATTTTGAATATTGTTGCTGTTGTTGTGTTGTATTCATACGCATGGCTTCATTTACATTATTTACATTTTTGATCAATGACACTTCACATTTTATGAGTTTAAAATGTTTTATTAAATGATAAGAAACGAAGATAATAATTGTTTTTCTGTTAATCGACGTATCAAAGAAAAAATTGACCGGAAAACTTTATCAATGCGCGTATATGGCGATATTTGAAGATAAATGTAGCTGCATGTTTCTGTACAACAGAGTGTAGCAAAGGGTGGTTCGGAATGAATTGTACCAAGCAGTGTGAAGGACATTGTAGAGATGGTGATACCTGTAATCACGTGACTGGTTTGTGTGACAGAGGGTGTGCTGCTGGATGGAAAGGAGATTTATGTAATAAAGGTAAAAATTGTATCATATTTGTTAATATTCTAAGGACCTGATATAATAAATTTAACTGTCAGGACGTTGTTTTATATATTTTTATCATTTTCCATAATAATTGAATTTAAAATTTAAAAACAAAGTATGACGATACAGTTAATAATTCTGTTTAATGCGTGTAAAAATATTGCTGTATTTCCTTGTCATAACACCTCCGATTCAATTCTGGAAGACGGTTCCAGAGTAATTCTTCACAGATTCCCTATGTCCCAGAAAAAAACCCTCAAATTAAACGCCAATGGATAAGCAAAGTTAAAACAGTGAGGGCCAAATTTGTTCTTAGAGACAGTTCAAGAATATGTAGTGTGCATTTTGAAGGCGCATTCACAGATGAATCGGTACCAACTGTATTTCCATCAAAACCAGTAAAACAAACTAAGGAAAGAAGACCACTTACAAGACACACAGATTTCAACAGAAGCATACCGGTAAATAATACTGTGTCTGAGTCCAGTGATACCGCATGTATGACTTGTCCCTCTGAACTTTCTTTATCGCTAAACAATTTTGAAGATGAATCTGTGGGAACAAAAGTGTTTAGCTGTATCATCAAACACTGCTACGAAGTGTACTAGTACATGTACAGCAGTTTTACAGCAATGAAGCGGGAGTACAAGTAGGTCTTTCTTTCTCCATAACCAGGGGCGTTGCTGTGCAGTGTGATTTACCTAGAATGATCTATGAGGACATCAAGGACAGTGATGAAAAGGTTCGATTTTACGCAGGGTTTCCATCATTTCAAGTATTCTGGATGTTCCTCTTGACACTTCTTAAACATAGTGCAGAGAAACTAAACTATTGGGAATGTGAAAGACGGTCAATGGGGGACAAACAATATCATCAAGAGGGCCATCAAAAACCAGGAAAGAGAAGATTCCTTCGACCAATTGATGAATTTCTACTTACATGCATGAGACTCAGACTTGGACTGAACCAAGAACATTTAGCCGATATTTTTAGAATATCAAAAACTACTGTTTATAGAATATTGAACACCTGGGTTAATTTTATATATGACCATAGTAAGGGTTTGATTGCATGGCCTACAAGAGAGCAAATACTTGCTAATTTACCAAGACATTTTAATAATCATTCAGATACTCGCATAGTTGTTGATTGCACTGAGTTTTTTTGTAGAAAGGCCATCTTCTCTTGTATCTCAGTGATTAACATGGTCCGAGTATAAGCACCATAACACCTTTAAGATACTTGTAGGAGTTACCCCAAATGGAATGGTATCATTTTTATCGAGATTATGGGGAGGGAATGCATCTAATAGGCATATTGTACAGAATGATGATTTAATACCAAAATTGTCACCTGGTGATGTTATTATGGCAGACAAAGGTTTTACCATAGATGATCTACTTCCAGCAAATATTGGTTTAAATGTACCCCCTAGAGTGTCAACAAAGAGTCAAATGTCTTCATCAGAATTTTTTAAAACTGCTCATATTGCCTCTGCTAGAATAGTAGTCGAAATGAAAATGGAGCAAGTGAAACATTTTCAAATAATAGTTACATGTGTATCATTGACCAACTTATTACCACCTCTTCTACAGTAAAACTAAAGTAGTTGTATCAAATGCATTACTCTAACTAACATATCATGTCATACCAATATTTATATTGAGTTCTTGTGAATACTGAATTTTCTTTTTAAAGATTTGTTGAGTTCTAACCCAGTTACTATCCTTTGCTTGCTAAATATACTGGGTATTTATCTGTTATTTACTTGTCTTGAAAACTGTTTGAATAAATAAAGACACCAAAAATTGATTAAAAAATTGATTTAGTATCAATTTTGGTTGTTGGTTTTCATGATGGCTAAATGACACACTCAGTATAAAGAAATACCACGCCCTACTCTACTGGTGAATAGCTCAGGTAGGATTCCATTCAAGTAGAATGCTTTTAATCTTGGCAACATTTTCTCCCACATTTCAGATGAAAAAGGTATTCTCTGAACACTTATTCCTTTCTTTGTCCATACAACAAAGTCTACCCATTCCAGTTCATAGACAGTTAACTCGCCTTGTATTTGATACATGTAATTATGATGTTCCTTAAGGAACAATTCTCCATTCCTTTCTGTACAAAAAAATTGTCATCCTTCCCACATTCCATAGGTAACATATGCCGCCAAGGCACTTCACTTCTTTCAGAGCCGTATGGGCACTTAACTTCAATTAATCCAGTTCCACATTCCTCACAAATGACAAGACCATCAATACTTGCTCTAAAGTACGGATATTTTGGATTGACAAGAAAACCTTTGGATTCAATCTGTACTATTTTGCATTTTTCCATGTGTTTTTTAGCATAATGTTCTACTGCCACAGATTCATATTTACGTCCATATTATATGCTTCTAACAGTTTCTGGGATTGTTATGTATCCTCGAAATTTTTTCACAAGATTGTCTGGTTTAGTAGAAATACGTTTCACAACCTCGCCCATAACTGAGGCAGTAATATGACAACTTCTTGCCTCTCTCCAGTTGTTGTTAATTTGTTGGCCCCTTGTTCCATTTTCAAAATTTTGACATACTTCATTAGTAAGCTTTAAGTTTGAAAGAAAATTTGATAAAGTATCTTTACATTTTGGTGAGTTTAGATCCATGTAATCTGCATACATGAAAACAGGAATAAAAAGTTTTAAAAAGGAACTTATGTCAGCTGGTTCTGCCTTAAAGTTTGATATAAGACACTTTGGGGGTATATGTTCTTTAAATCATTTACTATCTCATGTAGAAAAGATTCACCATCCTCTCCACATGGTCCAGCTTGGTATACACCAAGATAAGGCTTCACTTTTTCAACTGGATTCTCTTTATCAGTTTTATAAAAACTAATATCACAAACTCGCTTTGGACTTGGCTTCCTTTGCAGAGGCCTGGGGCGGTCCCATCTGCATTCATTACTGGTGCATGCTTTTTTAGTTTTTACTAATGTATAAAGTAAAGCACCGATGTGCGCACAAAGTCCAGCTGCACCTGCTTTGCAATTGCAAGCTGCTTGGAGAATATATGTTTTCTGGACACATATATGCAAGGAATAAAATTCTGCAGTCTTGCCATGGTTACCAATCATGGCATTTTGTTGCATTGATGGCATGCAATTGCATCTAATGTAACAATATGTGGATTCCTTTTGTAGTTCATTATATTCAATGTCCTTAACAAATTCTTCATTGCTGAATTTTTTGGCTTTTTTCATTTGTCTTTCAAAATTTGTCAAACCTCCTGTTGCTGGATTCTTGTGATTTAAACAGTATGCATCCACATCTTTGATTGTAATGACAGTAATATTATCATTTTCTATAGTTTTCCAATTTCCGATGACGAGATGTATGGGAAGACATTCACTGCAGTTAGCTTCACAGTCATTGTCACAAGACTTATCAGAATCTAGACAGTCTTTCACCCCCCTGTCAATTCGGTTTATAAGAATATCTTTGTTGCCAGATTGTTTCATTCCTCTTATTGTTAACCATTCCTTCAGTTCCGCCACTTTCCATGTTTTTAGCTCATCTAATGATGGATTGGTTTCATTTTCTATTTCCGAATCTGTCAAAAATGAAAAAGAACATTTTGGGTACAACATATAGAATGATAATTCATTATCTTGAAATTTGATTGTGTCCTCAGTTTCAACCCCTTATCCATACACCACATGTATTAAAGGTAAAATTCAAACCTGAGAGACACCTGCTTTAATATAATCAATAAGCATTTACAACTTAACCCATAAATGTATGTGTAATTGCATTATTACATGTCCCTAACAATTTATCTCTTAAATGTGTCTATAAACAGCTTTTAATTACACAACTAGTACACATGGTAATTTACTACATGTGTTGCAGTATAAAGATGGTAGGCATTGGAAGCTTTTCGAAACGTATGTGTGGCCTTGACAAGGGCCGTATTGTTTTGTCAACTGCCACTGCTTGCATTTTACTAGCTGCTGTAGTCCGAAATATCTTACGTTTTCCACGCTTTTTTCACGATTTGATATTTTACATTCCATTGCACTTTAAATATAAAAACAGTAAAAAAGCCTTGAAAACGTCAGTTATTTCAGACTATAGCTGCTGGTGTATTTGTTGACAGCCTTGGTAAATTGTAAACAACTCTTTGGTTTAACGGTGTAAACATTGCAAATGTCAACATATTCTCAAAAGAGACTAATGTCAACAATAGACCAATCCATCGAAAGAATAAATTAAATTCCAAGAGATTTCCTCACAGGGCGCCCAAATAGTTGGTTGCATAAAGAAGGGAAAAGTTGTTTTTTCCCTTTTGACCTTTGGGTTGACCCTGCAAAGGGGAACATCTTTTGCAAAGTGTGGATTGGACTATACAGAACAGGAGCATCTCGTGCGGCTCGTTACGAGTTGCACATGACACATCATCAATTATATTGCCATCAAAATTCACAAGAAATGTTCAAAACAGTTCAACTAACACTTACCTTGTTAAATCGACGAATTGTAAGCCACGCTCGACACAAGGTATGCTAAAAACAACGCACAGCGGCGATTAATCACAAGTCGATCTCGATATTGAACTCCCCGGAAGTAACTTTTGCATCGTAAGTAACGCTCAAAATGATGACGGACATTTTATCCGAAATCGGTATTGCGGAACTGGACTATTTTTGTTTTGTTTTAGACAATTTTATTAAACAAATTCAACAATATGTTTTGTACAAAATTAATTGATAACAATAACAATTACATCGTACAGAGTGTATTGACGGGACCTATGGCTATAACTGTACCAACAACTGTAGTGGTCACTGTCTGAACAACTCTCCATGTAACAAACAGACTGGTCACTGTGATCGGGGATGTAACCCGGGATATACCAACAGTAACTGTAGCAAAGGTACACTTAGCGATCAATATACAAACACTTTGGTATAAACACATGTAATTCTATTTTCAGTTTGATTATTTAGTTCATCATCAATCAACCTTTAACGCATAGTATAAATGACTTTTTTTGATAATTTTGTTGTATAAAACTTGTGACGTACCGGTGACTTGTTTTTTGTACAGAATGTATACCAGGATATTTTGGGATCGACTGTAGCGGGAAGTGTAGTGGACACTGTATAAACAATGAATCCTGTGACCACGTCAGTGGAGTGTGTCCAAGTGGTTGTCAGGACGGTTTTGACGGAACACTTTGTAATAAATGTAAGACAATTTTACAAGAATTTGAATGTTTGTTACTTTAAAATATTCATTAATAAAAATTGAAAAAAATGTAAAAGTATACTTTTTTAATATTATGGTTTTCAAAATAAAAGTATTCGGAATCGAAATTTTTTTCAACTTGTTAAATTCATCGCTAGAGTAAGTTAATTTTTTTTGGCGTTGTAGTTTTGATATTAATGTAAATTTAACCCCTAGCTTGTAATAAAGGATATTTTGGCACAAACTGTTCCGGCGTATGTTCACCTAACTGCCAGTATGGTCTATGTCGACACAAGGACGGATGGTGTATTTCCTGTGCACAAGGATGGATGGGTTACAATTGTACCACAGGTACATTTTGCGCACAACTTACTTTTTCTGAACTTTCTCATGTAGCATAGCTTAATCAAAATAAGCTATTGATCAATTTTAAAGATCATATAAAAAAAAAATATATATATATATATTTAAATGATGGTCAGTGCGGGGTGTGAATGAAACATGCAGAATTGCATTCTGAATCTTTATCTTTGCCATAATGATTTATCTTTCAAGTTACAATACATTGTCAAACTATCCTATCAAACTGAAGAACTATCTAGAGAGTATACAGTAAAACTCGGTTATAGCGAAGTCCTAGGGACCAAAGGATTTACTTCGTTTTGTACGTAATTCATTATAGCCGTATAACGAATTCGTAATAATAACTATAGCGAATTCACTATATACTTGTTTTATTTCACAATACTTTATTTTTTTTTTATTATTTTGACTTTCAATAAAATTTAAACGAAAAATAGTAAAATCCATTATATACCAAAACATATTCAGCACTCAAAGACTAAACACAAATCGCCTGGGGACAAGTTTTCCTCTTTTACCATTACACCAAGGGAACTCTCGCTTCAGGACCTTGGAACCTAAATCTCATATAAGGAAACTTCGTATTCTAAATTCATTCAAAAAACAAATGAAAAACAAAAAAAATGTAAAAATATATTATTTTGTTTCTTCCCGGTGACGACTTGATGTTACGGCGATCGTTGGAAAAGGCACCGGACTGAAAATTTAAAGGCTCTACCTTTGATACCTTTAAAGAAATCTTGTTTAAGCAAAAGCATAACATCTGATATTACTGAAGACCGGACGCGACGGCTAAAAAGGAACTTACCTTTTTCTTGCAAATGTTGTCTAGAGTAAGATCTTCAAGTTTTTTTCACGAAGGACAAAAGTTTTGGTGAGAAAACGTGTCAGAAAAAACCCCAAACAAACAGAAACAAAAAACGTTGGTCCCAGAGAGAGAGAGAGAGAGAGAGAGAGACACACACACACAGAGAGAGAGAGAGAGAAAGAAAGAGAGAGAGACAGAGATTGTGTGTGTATGTGTGTGTGCGAAGTACCACTAACGAATTAAAAAAAATGTTTGACATTGTCTGACATCTACTGTGCATTATCTGCACCTCATAGTACATTTCATTGACTTCCACTGAACCCCTTGTACATTTCTACTGACCAGCACTCTACCCAGTGTACGCGACTGAGCCCCACTGAACGTCACTGTACAGCTGAACCCCACTCTTTGCCTCTGCGCCATGAAATTGAAGAAAATAAAATATATTCTCAAAATCCTCAACATGATTTTTTTAATATTCATTTTAATATTGATGTATATAGCATTAACATAAATTCATAGAGAAGAATGCAACAGGCCGTTATATTTTGTATTTTTTTTATGTTTTTAATTTTTTTTTCTTCTCTTTTTTATATTATTTAAGAATAATATATTTTGATCATGTTTTATTATTATATTTTATATGGAAGAAAATTCACTTACCGAGCACATCAGTTTTATTCAGAGTAGTGGTAAACAAATTAGAAAAGTAATTCACAAGATATTTACAATAAACAGCAGGTAATTCTAAAAGCAATAGCTTGAAATACAAAAAAAGCTCTTAAAAATAATTCATGCCTTTGTGGTTTTCCCATTTTCTAGTACAGTACTGATCAGACCCAACCTAACAGAAAGTAAACCCCAACTAAACCCTGGGTTTACTCTCTGGATTTACTCGAGGTTTACTTAGGGTTTACTAGAGTGGACCCAGTGTAAACCCAGAGTGGGCACAGAGAGTAAACCCGGTCAGAAGTATACCCCAGAAACCAGACGCTACATGTAACTGTGTATTGGGAATATACAAGAGGCAGGAATTACAGGCAGTTGGATGGTAAAATAGAAGACAGGTCTGCTTCACACTCCAATGAATAAATTTAACCTGAATAGCAATTTCCAAGTAAACCCAAAGTAAACCCCGAGTGGACCCAAATTTTCAAAAAGTAAACTCAGAATAAACCCCAAGTAAACCCCAAAAGTAAACCCAAGGATTAGTTGGTTTAATCTGGTGTTAGGTTGCGTCTGATCAGTACTGTATCACAGGTATACAAATTCATTGTATACTTAATTTTGCAATCTATAAAATTATTTAAAAAAAATTGAAAAGGTGGAGAGCCGTGTAATTGTTCAAGAATAATAATATTTTAAGTGTTTATAAAGTCTTTCCACCTTTCAGGTGAAATACCTTTTATAATTCTTATGTTTTTATCATTTTTATGTTCTTCTCATTTTTTTTTATTCAGGGACAGCTTTTCTATTTCTAGAGATATTGAAACATTTTTTTTTTCTTTGTGTTATTGACCATTTAAAGACATCGTACCAAATGACCATTTGCTTGATAACTCCCAGAACTTACAAAGTTATTGCCATTAGGTACCGAAAGCTTGTTATCGCTACTCTTCGGAAATAATTGAACGCGATATATCAAGAGAAGGAGACATATTTTGTTATGCATTGTAGAAGAAAAAATGCTTCCATTGATAATTCTAATCGATTCCATTAATCAAAACACCAATAAATGTCTCCATTTAGGATCTAAAAGGCTGGCTCCTAATAAATTCAATCATTTGTACATTACCGATCAGACCCAACCTAACAGAAATTAAACCCCAAATAAACTCTGGGTTTACTTTCTAGGTTTACTCCGCTCTGGGTTTACTTCGGCTTTACTAGAGCGGACCCAGAGTAAATCCAAGGTAAACCCAGAGTGGACAGAGACTGTAATACCCGATCAGAAGTACACCCTTGAAAGCAGGCGATAACTGTGTATGCGGAATACATACGGGGCAGGAATTACTGGCAGTAGGATTTTAAGATAAATTACGGGTCTGTTTCACTCTTCAGTGCATAGAGTTGACCACAAAAGCAATCTCCAAGTAATCCCAAAGTAAACCCAGAGTAAATCCAAAGTAAACCCTGAGTGGACTCAAATTTTCAAAAAGTAAACCCAGAGTAAACCTAAAGTAAACCCAAAAAGTAAACCCAGGGTTTGGTTGGGGTTTACTCTGGTGTTAGGCTGTGTCTGATCGGTACTGTATCTCATAATGATGAACACATTTAGATGGGTGTAGGAACAAATCAAAGTACTGAAGTACTGACGGGAGTTGATTTTATTGATTATCATTTATTTGAAAATCAGCGGTATGTGATTTTGCATGGCAAGTAGTATCAGTAATCGAAATATTTCTGAGAAATTGTATGGATCCAGGCAAGATTGAACTCTAGTTTTGTTCAACCAAACGCTCGACTGTATCCGTATATCTCCGACAAGCAAGAGAGCCTCTCTGTTTTGTCGGATATTGACGGAGACGGCCGAGCGTCTGGTTGAACGAGACTAGTACATTGAAGTCTGGCGTATGAATACATACGACTTCAAAAATATCTAAACTGTTTGTACCATTTAAAATCTTATTATTTTCATAGTATTAATAAATAGGTTTTCTTGAAAAACAATGCTTCAGAATACATTGCATCTGAATTTATCGATTATTTTCAGGAACTAAGTGTTGTCAGCGGTATTGATTTGTGCTTAGGTCCAAACACTGTCTCACTTTCGGTTTGCCCGAGTAACTGCATAGGAGAGTTGATTAAAATCAACTCCCAAAAATGTTAGTATTTGTGAGACCTTTCACATGGATTTTAAAAATTTGCTGGCCCCTTTAATTAGAAGCCGAGCATTCGTAAACTCTATTACAATTACCTTAAAAACGATTAATAGTTTGTAATGCATTAAAGAAGCCAAATTGTTGATCGCTACAAAATCTATCAGGTAAAGCCATTGTCACGCCCATTTATTGCGTAATTAAGGATTTTTTTACATAAAACAAATTTTTTAACACTTGTACTGATGTAAAAACAATTGTAGGTAAATCTTTGCATGACTAATTAAGGGTAATTTTTTTTGTGGTAGGACAAGAACTATGGAAAATAAGCACTATCTATCATATCTATTTATTTAGTGATAAAAATGAGTACAAGATAAACTTATTAAATGATAGCAATGTAATTGTCTTACCTCAGTTTACAGTAGTAGTGAAACTTTATGTTTAACATTCTAGCTTAGTGATTTGTATCGGACAATATGATGTAACTATATAAAGATTTTATTTTTTGACAGAAAATGTGTTGGAAATTCAGAGTATATCAAGTTCCATCATGCTGGCCATTGGACTATCAGTGTCCATACTGATTAACATCATTTTTATTGTTTGTGGAATTTTACTGTGGAGGTCATTAATTGTTAATAAATATCATCAAACAATCTTAAAATCTGCATGTGTTTCTTAAATCAATAATCTAATTTGAAATGATTTTATATAGTTTCTTTTATATATATTTTTGTTTTTAAACGTATTTTGACGTCACACGAGTCAAAAATTATATTAATTTTTTTATTATATAGATAAAGTGATATAAAAAATATACATTTTACATTGTATGTTTATTTATATTTTTTCTTTATTCATTATACTTTAGGAGAAAAAAACCAAGCAAAGGGACACTTTTTGGTAACCTACTGCCTCGCTGGAAGAAGTCCATTTACCAAGATATGGTCGTGAAAAATGACGAAACCTCAACATATCAAGAACTCAATCTATCAGATAGCGCCTACCAAAATACTGCATTACCGTAATCAACTAAGATATCCCTTTCCTGTATCATAAAACCAGATTGAAACGTGATGTCAAAAATGTACTGTATACAGGGAAATAATCGCCTCCGTTTGTTTTGTTTTTCCTCACTCCCTTATTGTCAGCCAACAAATTTGAGGCTGACTTAATTCAAATGAATCTTTAAATAACTATGTACATTAGAAACAGTATCTATCACAGGATGAATCTCTGCCATTCAGTCAATTGAAAGGTGACTGAAAGGTAACTTAAAAGTGACTGAATGGCATATGTGTGCCATTCAGTCACCTTTCCAGACCATTCAGTTATCATTCAGTCGACTGAATGGCAGAGCTTCATCCTTTGTATGTCTAACTGTGTCTAGGCGAATTCATAAAGAGCGAAACCGTTTCCAAGTGTTGAAGGGCAAAACAATGGACCATAAACAAACATGTATACAGTAATAATATGAACTTACCATTTTTCGAACAACTTGTTAAAAGACCATAAATACTGTTTAATCACAGTTTTGTTTGTTTTATCAAATTTTTTGATTGAAAATGAATTGCCTTAAAAGACAATGCCAAGTAGGATATTCATTTAAAAAGTTAAGACCAGTTAAACATGTTGAACAGTTGAATCCGTAAAAACGAGGGTTGTTTTATATTTTTTTTTTTGTTTGTTTGTAAGAAAGGAAGATATTCCATAACAGATGTCAAGAGTCTTTTATTTCTTTAATAATAATCACACAAGATAGAAAAAAAAAACAAAAACAAAAACAGAACAATTACACATCTCGATAAGTGTAAATATAATAATAATAATATTTTTTAATTGTAATGATTGACGCATTATGAATGATTTTGTACATCCAGGTCTAGTTTGGTTAACCTGTTCTTTAAATGAATATAATTGATTTATTGGGTGAAAATTAGTTGATTCCAGAATATGTATATGAAACACAAATTGCAGATCAGTGAATAAAGTGAATATATCTGTCAGACCAGTTTATATATTACATCACATTGTAAGTTGTGTCATTTCCCAATCTAAAATTTAATGGTTTGACTCTAAAGAATATCTACATATTTTTTTTTTTGTTTATTTGTTTCATTTTATTCCTTTTTATTTAGTTCAAAATGTCCTATTTTTTTCCCTTCCTACTCAAATACTTACCTGCCTACTGTACATGCATGCACAATTAGCTTAAAAATGGATCGATATGACAGTAAAATATGACTCTTGCTAGTATATATTTATATAATCTCCATATAAAATCATGGAAAAATATGCCAGCAGAGCAGTAGCTATTCCTAACGCCATGTTCACTAGATAATCGTTGTTTATTACTTATATTTGCATTTTACCACTTGCAAATACCCTGTATTAGCCTAGATCTTAATATTTAGCTATTGCATCAAAAATAAACATTCAGACTGTAATGTATATTTTTAATTTACATAGTTTTGTTAACAGAATCAATTATATGTTATAACAGTAATTCCTTTAAAATGTCATTATAACTTAAAGACATGTTTAAATTAAATACATTAATCTTACGGAATTGCAGAAAAACACATGATGAATCGTAGAGATGTTTAAATCTATAACGTTATGGAAAAGTATATGACGTCACACCTTTATGACGTCATAGTATAGAGACAGAGCAATTGCGATTATAGAAAAATAGTGGGAAAGAACAATGGATATATTATGCATATATATGTCAATGAGGCAGGTATCGCACTCTATACTGAAAAAGCTAGTACACTCATTACAGATGTTTGATCCACCTCTGAATTTATCGCGGGAAATATAGTGCGAGAGCACTGTGACGTCATCCATGACTTTGTTCGTCTTTGTTTACGTTTCTCGACTCAATACGAAGGTATGGAAGCATGTAACAAATCTGTTGAGTCTTGCGAAAGCATATGCGGTACTCAAAACGTGTCGGCCATTTTTGGAATAGCACCAGGGGGTAAAAACATTAGAGAGCATTATGGTACGTAGACAAAAGTGTTTGATGAACTGTAGGTTTAGCTCGTTCTTTTTCCCGCGCACACTGGTTATTAAGGTTAAGCGAGTTACACTACACCCCTGCAAATGTGTTCGGAATGTTTTCTTTATCGTTGCTAAGTATGTAATAAATCCAGAGGTGCTCGAATGAAAGTTCACGAGACTTCACCGAGATTTGTTCAGTTCCTGTGAAATTTCGAGCGGAAGTATAAGTGTTCGGATAATATTCTCAAAATACGTAAGTACTGGTCGATTTTCATATTATATCCTACTTTGATTTATGTTAAAACATCAACATCTTTTAAGATGTATGTCTTATTTCACCATCTACCGGTTTTTTTAATTAAACGATGATACTCGAAACAGAGTTATCGTTCGTGTTCAACCACGTGTAGAGTGATTGATGATATAAACACTGGGTTGCTTAATAAATTCATAGACATGTTTGATGCTTGTGGTGTGCAATATCATGTTTTTAGAAAATAATGGGTGAATGTTTTGCATAAAAACTTAGTATATCGAGCCATTTTCAAGGAACATTCTGCATAAAATAGTACAGTCTGTTTCACTTTAAGTGGTATTACTAGGTCAGGCGCGGATCCAAAATTAATTCTATGGGGGGATGTCTACTACGCATGTTAATTGTAGCAACAGCAAAATAAAAACTATTTTTGTATTGTCACATTTATTTCTAGGACACATTTTACCCAACAATTAATGAAGATAAAGTTTAAAATCAATAAACCTTTAGAATTTGTATTTGCCTACAAGTACCTAGATTCTCTAAAATAGACTATAAACACGAGGCACGATTTTTACTGCGAAACTGAAAGGGTCGAATAAAACCACGTGATTTAAAATTTAAATGACAATAACATTCGCAGGGGTGACTAGAGCCAGATTTTTTTTCAAAAAATGGTTAAACTATATACAGTGGTTGGATCAAAATTTGTTCCATGTAATTTCTAACAAATTAGCTAACACATTAAAAAAATACGTTAATTGAAACCAATTGAACGTATTGGATAGCTAACTCTGTGGTTACTGAGTTAAGAACGTTGTAATCACTTGGTTACCCAGAATGCTATTTTCAGTATCTTAACTTGTGTCTTATACCATTTTGAAACTTTGAAAACAAAGTTCAAACCAAAGAAAATCATTTAAAAACACCATAACTAGGCCGGGTCTAATTTGTTCTGCCCTAGATTTTTGAAAATTTTTTTTTACATGAATATCTACTGATATAATTATTATTTAAAGTTATAAAATAAGACATTTACCACACCGTTTGTTTAAGGGGTCATATCAAAGTTTGTTAATTTTTAACATAGGACCCTATGGGATTTTGCTTGAAGTGTATCAATTTTGCACATTTTTTACATTTTTAATAAACTTCTGTCCTAGGGTTTCTTTTTCTGTTCTACATATTAAAGTTATAGCTAAAAGGCATCAAATTGTCAAATAAAAAAAACCTTTTACCTCCTGGTTTGTTCCAGAGGTCTTAAGAAAGATGTTTTTTGTATGCCCAATTTCCCAGTTTGTTAGATATTGGCTATTTTTTTATTTGACAAAGACGGAAATGGTGATCTTTATAGTATTATTTAAACATTTTGATATATTTAAGTAATAAATAAATATATAAAATCACATATTAATATAAAATACATGGTTACTGTCTTGAAATATATGAATTAAGCTATATTTAGGCGGGTTAAGAAAACGTGACAGGGGGCTAGTCTTGCTGAACCCTCTTCACGTTTTCGACCAGAGCCCAAATATAGCTTATATTTGGAGACATTTATGGTTATTTTACAATATAATATCAATTTTACGCATCAAACGAGCTATTTTCAACACATTTCGCTGAATATCTACAGTTGAAACTATCACGCAATGGCGTCAACTAAGCAAAAAATAGACGTCACAATACAAATGAAACGCTGCGCAAACGCGTGCGTACTCTTTCTGTACTCGGCCTCGTTAAGGAAATTTAGTTCATTTCGCGGGGTTAATAACAATCTTTTAAGTCGTTTCGTGTAAAAATGCATCTTATGAATAAAAACAATATAAACACACACTGAATCAATGTATTGAATATGTTAATGTACTCAGTAAAGAATATATATATATTATTCTGATTTTCTAATGAGTCATCGAAGACTTAACTTCATAACAATATCACAAAACAACATATAAAATCAATGTGTGTGTGTGGGGTGGGGGGGGGGGACGACGATTTTTACGACCTTGGAATAGAGTTTATAAACCAAAACTTATATCTGTTGTACTTTTATCTTTCCCAAGTTACTGCTTCCATGACCCTTTGATTATGTTCAATAACAACACACATACCTTTGAAGAAATACAGTTGAAATCAATAAAAGGGCATACATGTATATTGTTCAAAGTATTTCGAGTGAGTTCCGCATGGAGAAAAAAAGTGTAAACATTTCCAATAATAAATCCCCGTGAGAAAGGACTAAGTGCGGTTTTATGCAATTTTTGCCCCCCAAAATCAAAGTTTTAGAAAGAGCTTTAAAATAAGGTGAAAGATAGTTAAAATCATATTGGAAATAAAGGTGTAAAAGGTTATCACCACAGTGACGTCATAATGTAGAAATGACGTCATGAATATTGCATTATTTTGATAAATTGATGTTTTGTAGCAAAATATGGGTGTTTTCCGATGGTTTTTCGACTGGGAAACATCGAGCGCAGGCTTGCTCAAGTACCATATTTTAGTATAATGTGTATAACTATCTGAAGAAAAACATATGTTAAAATCGAACTTGAGCAGACCTGCGCTCTATACTTCCGAATGCAAAATATAGAGCAAAGATGAGAATATTTTCATTTGTTTGCAAATTTGCGGGAATTGGGCCATTTATGTGACGTCATAGATACACAGCGAAAGAGCAATGATGACTAAAATCATTATTATAGTTATAGGAATCCTCTATACAATAATTTGTGAAGATTTTATTTTTATACGATACTATTTAAAAATTGGTTAAAATCGGGGGCAGATATTTGACCATACCGCACATAGTCCTTTGTTTTCGTCCCTGTGAACATTACGTAAAATTAAAACATCAGTGTTCTAATGATCTTCTACTTTTTAAACGTGCCTTCTTATTACTTTTTCAAATCAAACTAGATAAATATATCACAAAGTAGTATGACGCTAGAGTTTTTAAAAAAGTACCTTTGTGCTTTTTGATTTAAAATATTCATTATCTTAACAGCCATGTATCGGAAAAAGGTTCGCTGGTTCGATCAGGAATACAAAATGCTAATTAGATCAACAACATTGGTTAAACATATCTTTGTTGAGATTTAGTAGTCAAGCAAGATAGAAAATAATACCTGGCATGTTTGGAATCTGCAGATTATTTGTATTTGACTTTTTAAAACAATCAATTTGAAGTAAATGTGCATGCATAGTATATGTTCAATATTTTGTTGTTTTTCGAACAAAAATCCAAATACTAAATGTTCTAGACATGACATGTGCTGATGAAGAACAGTGTTCAAAATCAAAAGTGTTCGACGTTGTCTTGAAAAATGGAAAAGTCAGTAATTAATAAGGTGATAAATTATGATCAAACAATAAGTATGAAAAATATCAGTCAGCATGCGACCCAGTGGTAGATTGTATTTGCTAATATCAAGTCGTTGTATCAACCATAGATCTTAAAAAAAGATTACTTCAATCGAAAATGTTTATAGTCCCTTTTTATCAACTTGATTGCCACTAGCTTGTCTCGCTTTAAAACCTGTTCATAATCAGAACATGCCCTTGCGTGTCGAATTAAGGTAATTATCCATACGTTACTAAACAACGTGTGACGCAATTCAAGCGTTATTACGTGTTGCCCGTGCCCGATGTAATTGAGACCTACTATATGCATTTAACATAGAAACCAAGCAGACTTAAAATTCAATTGAAAACAAATCTTTTTAAAAACATCACACCAGCAATCAATTATTTTTTAATCAACGGAATGAAGACATGATTTGGTTGTGTCGATAACGTACTCTTTTTGAAAATATAGACAGCTTACTTGTTTTCCTGAATAAACATTAAGTTGTTTAGTTAAATTTTATGCGAATCTTTGAACATGAACATTAATCCCTGAACGTCCATAAACACCCAAAACGAAATCCGGACAGGGATCGATTACAATAAGGAAGATAAATACACAAAGGAAATTAATTTGACCTACTCGTTAAAGCTATATCATCTTTATTGTATAGGCTTAGTAACGAGCATAAATATATTTTCCCCAAAAATTGTTTTTGGAATGAAAAGTCCGTTGAAGAAAAGATATTTCATTTTTTTAGAACAGTCTCAAAAACAAGTTAAAGTAGTGAATATATGTTATGTCTTGAAAGCATATACGGTAATTAACATTTTCCGGGTATGTGACCGCAATTTCTAAATACCGATCTATAATACTTACTGGTATTAAAAAAAAACATCTAATGCCAATTAGATAATACAGATTGATCAATGGTTTGTTCAAATGATGTTTTCTTTTTAACAAAAAGCTTAATATACTTTTTAGACAGATGAAATGATAAAACTATGCAAAATTGTATTTTTGCAGAACTTTTATGTTTCAAAATATATGATTGCGCCACAGGCACTTGCTTCCGAGAAAAAAATTACCATATAGTATAATATAACACAAGGTATCTAACTCCGAATAAGGTAAACTACCCCCTCCCGTGTGTTGCAGTCTTTTTCGCTTTTATACGAAATGCAATACAAAGTGATTGGTACCATTATCTTCTACAATAAATTATCTAAACAACCATTTATATAGCATGCTTAATTTTGTTGTATTCTAATGTGCATTATCTGCGTTAAAACATGATAAACTCTAATTGAACCATAGGCACTGACATGATAGTATCGCAGAGAATAGTAATTCGGACTCTGATTGGCTAGGAGTCTGTTTCTTTTTCTCAGAAACAAGTGCCTGTGGATTGCGCCCATGAGAAAAGGGCCCTTATGACATTTTCACAATTCTAGATGTTTATGAATTTATACTTATAAATGTCAGAAGATTAAAGTAATGAAGTTTCATGAAGATCCAATAACTATAAATATCTTTAGTTGGCATTTAAAGTAAATTATTTTTTTTTTACCTATGACGTTGTTTACCTTGCGACGTTATGTTATGATTTTATCAACGTCATTTTATGTTAGGTATATAGCCCCATATTTTTATTGGTTATAATCTTTGCTTTTTAAGATATCCTTATTAAATTCTTATTAGATAACTTATTAACTTTTAATAATAATGCATATAAATCATAAATATTTGTTTATACAATCCGGGGCGGCTCCTTGCACATGTGCATTGAAAATGTAACTTTCACGAAAACTATGAAGTCTTTTTAACGCACTTTCATTTTTTCTGAATAAATCATATCTTAGTCTAGTAATAAACTGATTTTAAAAACTACATTTGGAATTTAAAGAATGTTTTTAAAATTATTCATTATTAATAACTAAGTACAATGAACATGGCATTTAAAAAAAAATATATGGTGTCAATATATGCGCATTGGATTCCTGTGCATGCTTTAAGAAAAAAGAAACTTCGCCAAAAGTCGATCTTTCTTCTTCTCATTTTGTTTTAACCTCTTTATTCCTCGGTACATTTACACATGATTGTCACGTTAGTGATTTCATATCAATGGTAATCGTATTTAACTTTGATTCGTTTTCAATTCGTCATGGATTGATTAATTCTATGTTGCTTTAATATTTTTCAAGTCCGTAATAATTTACATTTCTTTCTTTCATATTTACTAATCTTATTCCTTAGTACATTATTATACCTAATTGTGTTTTAATTATAAGATTGTTGGATGTTTCGCTCTTACAGAGAAAATTCGAGCCGATTATTTTGTTCCTACGTGTATCAATAAAAGATACAATGAGTCCACCAAGTTCTAAAATAGTATAATATATTATATCCATACAATAATAATCATTTTTGCAAGCTTGGCATGGATTTCGAGAGTTTGAAAATTAGCATAGACCTCTACAAAACTAAATCGGGACTACATCTTGAAAGTAAACATGGTAATGTGCGATTCAGATACATGTTCATTTCAATAAATTCGTAAATGTGTTTTAATGAAAATTGAAGTTAAAAAAAATAATATTCATTAAGTCAAAATATGAATGAGATATACTTTAATTTGAATTCAGTTAAGTTTGTTCAGGATCGAAACGTATGTTTCTCTTAGCGCACGCTTATTGCCATATAAAAACCTCTAAACGTTATTAATTGTGTTTACTTTTTATGTGTAGATCAATATGTAACGTTGCTTGTAGATTCTTTTTTATATTTTACGCGAGCACTTATTGCGCATTGTTTTTGTATTGTGTTTAATTGCAAGAATGTAAAATCATGGAAATAACGAGCAACAATAATTTCATAAAGTTAACTGACAACAGTTTATTGTATGTATGAAAAATTAAAGCGTAGTGGAATTTAAAAACAAGGTCGTACCATTTTAATGGAAATTATATGGAAATGAAAACGTGCAAAGGTATCAAATCGTGAACCTTGATTAAATTACCCCTCCACTCTCATTTCATTTACTGAAATCTCAATACAAGCACTAAAGCTTTAGATTTGCCTCTCTCGTAGCATTTTCTTAATGTTTTTGGAGCACCCACTATTTTTGTCAAGGCCAAATTGTTCATTAAATAGATTATCAAGTTCTTGAAGCAAAAAATAATGTGATTTTGTCAAAGAATAATATCGGGCACAAGTTAGATACTCTTAGGTCTAATGAAAACTATAGTTAACGTCTAAATTTAATTAGAATGTAATGACTCAAAATGTGTACACATGTTAATACGATGAGTTGGCTTATTTGTTCCATTGGTTATATGTCGACACGTGAACAAATACACACGTTAATACAACGAGTTAGCTCAATTGTTAACATGGGGTATTTGTCGACACATGAATAATTTAGCGCTTGTGTATGTAGCTCAAATGCCACGGAAACTTTAAATAAGCAGCACACAGACGTTTCTTTTTTATTAAAAAAAAACCTACTATCATGTTTTTGAGCGTTCTCTAAAATTACTAGTATCTTATCTGCCGGAATGCATATACATGTATTATAAAAGAAACTGGGCAGGTTATATTCTATTTACATATTATATTAGATGATGTACGCACAATTTACATGTAAATGTATTTACCCTTTGTCATTAATGAATTGTTTCCAAAGAAGTGGGTCAAGATCCCTCCCCCAAAAATGTATATTTATATAAAAAATCTAGCTCCATAAACTTTTGGACAACTAATTTAAATTGGAAAAAAATAATTAAAATTAAATCAATTATAAATACTTATTGTTAAATTGTTTGCACGAACTGGTAATCAATGCTAGCTTTAAATAATGTAAATCAGTACATGTACATCGCTAGCCTGCATACGTAATTAAAATATTAGATCACTTATAGGTTTTGTAAAATTTCAGAAGTGAACTTGGCTTTTAAAAATTCTTTTAATACTTTATCATTAATTATTACAATAAAGATGTTCGCTGTTTTGAACACATTTTGATAACATAGAGAAAGTAACCGATTAAATGTTTATCTGTTCTTTACAATTTTGTAGCACTAAAACTAACGAAGAGTTAAAAATATTTTATTCCAATTTTTATTGTGAATGATCGGATCGGCACTTTATAAGCATCTATCAAATAGTACCGCTATATTGTCTAAATATATTACAGACAGACCACAAGAGACACAAAGCAGGGTCAAACATAAGGTGGTGCTTATATTGTATAAATTCATATTGCAACAATTAAATGACAATCGTAAAGTTAGCTTGCATTTGCTTTTGCGCTTAAATCTGTATGCACCACATTTTGTAGTTATTGTAAACATTTTCTTTATTTATAACATTCAGTTAAAACAATTTTCAGAGTGTATATCTAATCTTTATGAAATATATGCATTGAAAAAAATCTGGAATAATAGACACACTTATAAAAAACCTAATGGCATGCCATCAATAATTTCTCTTAAATATTCTAACTTGAATAACTGTAAGTTACAGTACAAAAAATGATGAAACTAAAGTGAAAGGTTATTATTCATACTAAGAATTTAGTTTCATAACGAATTTATCAAAATTCATTTATTAGTATCTATCTAAAAATCAACAAAATGACATTAACTAAAAATCTTTCAGTTTGGAATAATACCGAGCTATATCAATTGATAAATGACTGGATCTACATTTAGTATATACATTTAGTATCAACCTATAAATTAAACACATATTTTCGATAATAATTCAGTCACTAGTATCTTTAATTTAGACTAAAATAATACTAAAAATATTAAACAGATAAAATAAATTAAACATCTTTTTTATTATCAATTTTCCCCTGCGGAACCTCATTTGTACACAAGTGGATTATCTTTCTTGTTTTTCGATGGGATCATATATAAATGCCTTTATAAACAGTGATTAAAGTTTTTATCGTGCAATAAAAAGGCTATGAGTTTCATCCAGATTGTTAAGCTTGTTTTTTTTTACCCGAATCGTCACAGATTTAGAGGCTTGAAATGAAAATGGTAGACCTTCGGCCGCGCGAGTGAACAGATGCAGACGGGCGGATCAACAAGTTCTAATCGGTATCAAAAATATATAAAAATATAATGATTTCTCATCAACCGGTAATTTAAACAAAATAATTTATATTCCAAACATTCAATATCATATTTAGTACCGCAATGTAAATTGATCCGGAAAGTAAATTGTTAAATCGTGTAATTTTTCCAATATGCTTGTGTTTTCAAGTTTATGCCGATGATCAAGATTTGTCTTTTCTTCGTATAAAAAAGCACGGAATCTACATTCGATCGTGAGTTATGAGTAAAATATTAAAAAATATAAATATGTTCATTTTATTTATTTTAAAAGATACTGCGTTATAGGGCCTTGCCATGAAGACACGTGCTCATAAACAAAGTAACAAAATTACAGCGCCGCTGTTTAGTACATGGCTATCAGACAGAGTTTTTTTCTTTTACGTAACGTCATTTCTTTATTCTCATTGATTTTACTAAAATACGCCAATTGTAATCCAAAAAAGGCCGGTCCTTTGGGAATTTTTTTAATTTATTAATTTATTAAGGGCCTTAAGGGTTAAACACATTATCAATATTTAAGATAATTATGTGGGTAAATATAAATAAATTCACTCTGATTTTTGTTTCATTTTATCTTATTTGTGAGAAAATTTATCTTTGTTTCAATAAATAAGCAAGTATAACATTAAGATATATCTATCATATTAGTCAAAAAATGATTTTCCGAAAATCAAATTTCAGGCCTAGGCTGATATCCTTAATGTATGAAAAAAAATCTCCGCAAACGGTCCTAGATTTTTTAATACGGGTAGATCAGCCCACTGGGTGAAATTTGATAAGGATATATCCCCAGATACATATTTAAGACATTTGTAAAAAAAAAATGTAGGTATGTTATTTATGTAGTGGGTTATGGATCAAAATCTTAACTGAGAGACAAAAACTCCATATGCAGGTGCTGAAGGTATATTGCAACATTAGTAAAAAAAAAGTTGATATCGACGTAAAGACTGGAAATATTCGACCCCACATATTGCGCCGTCAATCGAAAATCGTTGTAGCTAAGATTTTGCCTGAAATCAAGAATAAATAGAGCACAAATTCGACTATTTGAGTAATGTATTGTTCACAAAAGGTTCAATTGACAAATTATAGTGCCAAAATGAAATTGCAGTGAACATATTTTATGTTCAGTCCACGCAGTTTTGGAAAAACCGTCAACATAAACAGACAAGCTCTACGTATAGCGTTAGCAAGATCTTTTTATAACACAAATGTCACTCCATAAAGAAGGTGCAGGTTAATTCAGGAACTTCCATGTTGTTTATATCAACGACTGACTGTGTGATAAGTACATTTTTTATCAGAAAAATGAACTGTAATAACTGTTTTCTTTACGTAGCAGGATTACTTACAGCATTTGCATATGGTATGGCTCTAATATTGTTTGTTGTACATTCTAAGCAAAGTAGTATGGTTAAGCTTAATTTTTTTAATGTTTAAATTCTATGTATTTCCCGATCGAAAACATTTTTTTTACTCCCATAATATAATAGACATGATTGTATCAGGGTTTTATGTATGTTTAATATTCATGTATGAAAACTAATCGAAACCGTATTTAATTCTTGATGTTGTTTAGAATCGGGAACAAATATATGGTTTTTTGGGAGTTGATTTTTAATCAACTCTCCTATGCAGTCACTCGGACAAACCGAAAGTGAAACAGTGTTTGGACCTCAGCACAAATCATTGCTCCTGACAAGACTTAATTAGTTCTTGAAAATAATTGATGAATTCGATGTAATGTATGCTAAAGCATTGTTTTTCAAGGAAACTTATTTAAAAATACCTTAAAAATAGTCAGATTTTAAATGGTGCGAACAATTTAAATATTTTTGTAGTCGTATGTATTCCTACGTCAGAGTTCAATATAGTCTCGTTCAACTCGACGCTCGGCTGTCTCCGTAAACCCTTGTCGGTGATTTACGGTGTCAGTCGAGCGTTTGGTGGAACGAGACTAGAGTTCAATATTGCTTGGATCCATACAATTTTCGAGAACTATTTCTACAACTGATACATAGTTTGATTAAATTGATTTTACTTTAAATATTATTTATCATGATTCATATGGAGGTTTCTCGACATTCTAGTCGAAAAAGTTAAAAAATTCATATTATAAAAATATGCGTAATTCAAATTAGAAACTACGTATACATGTACTTGTCATGCAAAATAACATATTATTGATAAACATCGACAAAAGCAACTCCCGTCAGTTCTTCAGTAGTTTGATTTTTCTATGTTTTTGAACAATTATAATCAATACTACATGAATATGACTATCCATATTTTTGATCTTGAGATGATATATCCTACAACAAAATTGCCACCCAATCAAAAACCTATGATGGCCAGGGTTACGATGCTAGTAACGCAGTTGATAGAAACACGGCGACTTGTATGAGGACGGACCCAATTGGAGTTACTAATCCTGGCAAAACTACGTGGTGGAAAGTGGATCTTGGTGGAGTGTCCAGCATTTACAGTGTAAACATCCAGTTTAAAAGTTACGACCAATACGGTGTGTACTATTATGGTGTGTACACATCATACATATAATGCAAGGCGACGAGATTAACAAAACAGAATATTTCCCCCAAAACAAGAACAAAATACAGGAAAAACTTTTATTCACAAATTAAAGATTGTATTTCGTAGATTTGCACATTGATGACGTCATGACTGAGAGTTGAATGTCGTGTAAATTTGATCGGGGAGCACTGTTACCAAATTCATAATCTAAGAGGTCCAATCAAGTGATTTGGTGTGATTTCTTGAATATGGAACAAAAACATATTGAAAAAGATTCCTTCGCGAAAATGTAGACTGGCACTGTATCAGATATCGACTAAAAGTAAACCTGTTTTCGTATTTCCTTATTTCTTAATATATTTGGGTAAAACTTGACACACTTAAAATAGTGAGCCCCTTATATATCAATCTGTTAGATTGTATTTTTATTTAGGACCCACAACATCTTGATTTGTGCATAGCCACGTTTTAACGATTTACTGTGCCAGTTATGGGTTTCGTGATAATAACAGTAAAATCCCTGTATATGTTGATTTTATACTCTAAGTGTAATTTTCATTATGCCCCTTATTATCATACAGTAATACACAAAACCGTAGGTTATTCAATACACGAAACAGACGACTGAATTTAAACAAGTATTCCTTTTAAAGGAATGATCGGCATATCACTGGTCAGCTCTGTTTATATAATATTGCAAAATGCAGTGAACTATATATAGCACTGTTTTATTGAATTCCAAAATGGCAAGGCATGAATGAGCGTTACTTTTAGTAGGCGAATTTTACTTCCGACTAATATTCCTACGCATATGTGAAAAAAACGTGATTTGAATCATTATGTATGTAACTCTATAAATGTTTTTTTTTTCATTGTAAACGGATTACCGTTTTAGAAATCTACGTCTAATTAAAGATTTAAATAATGTTGTCATTGCATAGTAAATAAAATAGTGCAAGGCGCAATGCGTGCGCAAATAGGTAAATTTGCCGGATGCCTCATATGGACACAACTGTAATCGTCCGAAGCCGATCACAAAAATCTTGGATTGTCGCGTGCTATAAACCCGAACTCTCAGTTTAACCGATAACTGGTCTTCGCCGATAAAGGTACAGTACCAGTATGCTTTTGATTTCATTTTCGGCCAAGCTTTCCTCAATCGTTGTTTACTTAAAAAAAATCCGGTTAGAATATCACTACCTGGTATATTTTGTGCCTCAAATTAAATATGCATCAATTGTTGGATCAATGTTCAACTTAAAAAATGGGTGCGATAATCCTGTGTTTTGACTTCCTTTGATGAAACATACTTTTATCAAGTGAGGAAGGTTTTTTGAAAACCGGATTCATATTAAATCAAGGAGAGGCTAGGATTATAGCGGTGGTTTTGATAAAACGGAGATGTGTTGCCTTCACCTGATATGCTTATTAATTTTTGATAACAGCTGGGTAGTGCTGGTCTGTCTCATCTTAAGGAATATACGTAAGCTATTTAAAATTATCACGTGATGATGCAATGATGTGGCAGAAATGTATTATTATACATATATTACATGGCTTCGAGGGCGACAATACCAGAATATTTGTCCCTCGGTGACAGGAAAGCCCTGGAGTGTTATGTCGCCCGATGCCAAACAGTTTCGGGAGGGCAATATTACTATTTCCTGGGAAATATAACTGTTTCCGGAAGGGCAATATAACTGTTTCCGGTGTGATTCGGCAATTTTCAGGGCAAATTAATAAAATTATCTCATTTGTGACATAACGAGAAAACTTATTCAAAAATGGTATATCAAATGTTATTGCATTGACATTCATTGCAAAGAATAATATACATTTTTTGATCCGATCCAAAACAGTAATAGTTTTGTAGATGACAGTCAAAATATTATACTGATTTGCCAATATGCTTCTTCAACCAACCCGCGTTTCTAATTTTTTTCTCGGCATATATTTGACATTAATGATTTTATTACGATCACCGTTGCAATCGCAAAAATTTCCTCATTAATTTAACATTTAAATGATCTCTGAGTATTTATGAACGAATATCAAACGCTATTCTGACATTTGATTTTAATTTTAACTGTTTACATTTGCATAGCAACGATAAATCTTATGCTAAAGTTATATAATTATCAGAAACAAAAAAGAATGCATTCCATTGTTGTCAGCAACTCGATTTACAAGAGTTACAGTGTTTAATTTGTCCTATTGAACCAGCTATGTTTTATTTCACTACCATACCGACAGTATTATTGAGTAGTATAATTATATCTCCTGAAAACGATTCTTTTTTGGGGGGGGGGGGGTATATAGGAATCATCTTGTCCGTCTGTTTGCCCATCTGTCTGCAAAATTTGTGTCCGGTCCATATCTTTCTTATGGAGAAAAATTGGAAGTTCCTTCTTCACAGAAAGATTGCTTCTGATCTGAGGGTGTGTCATGACCTTGAACGAAGGTCTTTTTGACAAGGTCAATGTCACTTGCAGTAAAAGTGCAAAATACGTGTCCAGTCAATAGCATTCTTATGGAAAAAAAAACATTTGAAGTTCCTACTTCATACAAAAGATTGTTTATGTCCTGAGGGTGTGGCATGACCTTTACCGAAAGTCATTTGGGCAAGGTCAAGGTCACAGGCAGGAAAAGTGCAAAATTTGTGTCTGGTTTATATCTTTGTATATAGAAAAATAGTGTTTGGTCCATATTTTTTTAAAATGATAAACATTGGAAGTTCTCACTTCTCAAAAAGATTGCTTATGGTCTGAGGGTGTCATTACTTTGAACCAATGTTATTTGGTTACGGTCAAGGTCAATGACAGGAGAAGTTTTTTCACACAAATATTGTTTATAATTTGAAAGTGTGTCATGACCTTGCCTCAAAGTCATTTGGGCAAGTTCATTGTCATTGTTTATAAAAATGCTTAATTCCTGTCTGTCATGCCTTGTATTAACGGGAATTATTAGAAGGTAAAATTTAACACAAAGCCTACACGTTCAGGTGACATTGAATTAATTATTAGACTAGCATCCTCGTCCTTCTAGATACGACCTGCTTCGATGAATTTAATATCTGTTTTCTCAACTGTGTGGAAACAAATTTTAGAAAAAAAATTGCTGTGTATACTAAAAGTTCTAAATATATAATGACTGCTTGACATGCGGATTATCGGTTGATTCCAGTCGTGGTTTGTGCATTCATATTAGCATAAACAATAAAAAATAGAGCAGTTGTTATTGATAGAACCTGGACGGCTATATTGATAGCATTCCTTATTTTCTATTATAGAACATATTTGAGTTATGTTGTTTTTCTTAGCGGGGGGTATCATTTGTAAGCTTGCTCACAGTACCTCTAGTTTCCCTCAGGTGTCTTACAATATTTACTACACAAGTTTAATTTTGGCTTTTAGTATACTTTTATCGTCGCCAGTCGCTCTTTATCTCGTACAAACAAAAACCCACAATATTTGTATTACGTGTATCACTAAGTTTATAATTATTGTGGTTTGTTAAGGAAATTTTTTACGTAATTTCTTTTTGATTTATACATGTACATATGTTAGAATATTATATAAACGACAAATATTGTGTATATAGCTTAAATATTAACTTCATAAATTCAGTCAGCGCATTCGAATACTACATAATCAATGCATAAATTTTGCGCTTGGTATTTTACTTAGCTAAAGTAAATAAATTGGTCGCTTTGGAAAGCTACCATAAAACTGTTCTTAAAACTAAAGAGGCTATATGGTCAACGGATAACCAAATATATCTACCCTATGCATCGTACATAATTTCTCAAACTATAACTATTACCAAGTGAACAACATTTTCATTTTTTAGCCTTTAAATTTGTAATAAAATCCAACATTCGTATGCAAAGCTTTGAAGACAAGATTATTTATATTGTCTTAAAATTTATCTTTTATTGTTCAGTCGACCGTCAAAAAGGACGATTGGCGGGATTCTCACTGTATGTTTCAAACTCTGACGTAAAATCCCCTGATGATATCAAGAAGACCACTCTGTGTTACAAGGATGGACCTGAGTTACCGCCCCTGAACCTTACAAAAAAGTGCATGGAATACGGACGTTATGTCATCTTTTACAATTAACGTTTGGATGGAATTGCCTACCCGGAGAAATATGAAGTTACCAGTGTCTTTACAGAACTATGTGAAGTCAATATAAAAGGTAAACAAAAAACCAGGTGTTTTAAACTTATACCCTGTCTTATTTTAAAAAGGTTTGTTACCTTGTGTTGGATATTTATTGACTGCCGTCATGAGAAAGGGCATTTAAGGTCTTTATTTCACAAACTCACTTTTTTGTCAATTATGATTAGTCAACTCTTTTTGAATACGAATATACAAAGATACCGAGATATTGTGTGTTTTAAGCATTTTTTGACAATTTTAGTCAGAGATGTTAACACGACTTTGACGTTACGACATCAGGAACGTCAATTTTTGTTTGGCATTAATTTTTTTCCTCTATACTTCTTTCATCGTCTTGAATTGTTTGAAGTAAAGTAGAATTAATGAATGATTTTCTACAATTCTAGATTTCTTACAATTTTAGCAAAAGAGATCAAAACATTTTAAATATTCGGATATAGTTAAAGTTCTGCACACTTCTGATGACTCCATACGCAATAACCCCCCCCCCCCCCCCCCGGGATATAAGATAAATAGATAAAGGATATCTAAGGAAAACAAATACCAAACTTCTTCCCAACCTTTAAATAAATCAAAGTTATTTAAGCTACCGAGAAGCAAATTAAATAAGCGAACATGTTTTGATGATGCCAAACTCAAATTGCCATATTATTACTTACTAGGTTAGTTACTGACTCACTACGGCAATTTATTGGGTTGATCAATCTCATAGATGGCGAGGCGAAGCCGAGCCGTCTATGAGATTGATCAACCCAATATATTTCCGTAGTGAGTCAGTAACTAAGCTAATAAGTGTTTTGTTTTCCCGAGGACTATCAGGCGACATTTATTCACAGATAGCGATGATCTACGCAAAGCTATGTACAAGATGCCTAATATCTCGTCCAATTTAACCTCTTCAGAATTTTCAATCTCACCTTTCAAATACTCTTTAAAAATCTTTGCTCCATCCATGTTTACTTACAATGTTTTGTTGCGATTCATTTTAAATGTTTTCTCCCTTTCCTCTGAAGAGATTTGAGCAAATTTCGACGCTGTCATTTTGTTCTGCTCCAGACAAAACAATGTGACGTCAATATTCTAAGGGCAACTACTCTAATTTAAAGAATTTTAAAGGGCAGCTACTCCAAATACTTTAAGAACTTACGGCATGCGGTTTATGTATTAAATACTATGAAATGTCGAAATGAGTAAGCGAAGCATCGACCAATGACGGCCATATTGCCTAATATTATTTCACACAGAATCACAGAACAAATATAGAGATATATGAGGCAATCACGTGCTATGTTTAAACCAATGAAAGTGTGACATTTTTGTCCAAGGGAAAACAAAAGATGCTTTGGCTACAGCTTTCATCTATTGTTCTGGTGTACATTAACAATAATTTATAGTCCTTTACTTACTTTTTACGATCAATTCAATAAATTTATTTAATAAAAGATGTAAGTATAAACAATCAAATGCTTTTTTCGGTGATACATGCGGGTTATGGCTAGAAAGATATCCACATTACGGAACGCGGGTTAGATCGCTATTTTTTGTTTATGTTTAAATATACTAGTACACACATGATTAAGTGTATCAAATAAAACTTGGGTGCAATATTACGCGTTCGAAATATGTAGATATTGACGTTACATGTGTACTTTTCATTTATCAAATTTTATAAATAAAATGTTTATTTTTTAAATCAACATGTAATATTTGAGTGAGAAAAATATTAATCACGGTATTAACACAAGGTCAGACTCTAATTATACAGAAAACACATCACAGACGCAAAACAATTAGAAACAGAAAATAAAAAAAAAACCTGCGTATACAATGCCGCACCTTTGACGTCGTTTTCTTAGCATTGTGACGTCAAAAGATAAGGGCCCTTTTCTCATGATGGCAGTCTATTATTCTTTTACAACGAACGTTTTGATGTAATTGTCCACCCAAGGGAGTATGAAGTTGCAAATATATTTACAGAACTTTGTGAAATCGTAATACAAGGTAAACCAAAACCATATATATAAATATTCAAAATATACATGTCAGATGGAAAATTTACCAAGTCGCTGTGGTAACAATGTTAAAAATAAGAGAAAATAGTTGTTTTTTGGTATTTATCCCAATATTTTCAGTAAAATTGCAATTTGAGAACATGTTTGGTCATCCAAATCAAGTTTTTTACGTACCATGCTACAAGAATGAGTCAATATTATTCAAAAGTATCTCAAAATATGCAGATTGATCTTAAAACTTAACATTTCCTTTAAATTTCCAAAAGTTACCATGGTACACTATAATGTGTTTGTATACGGTAACACTGAATTGTGGTTAGAAAAGATTAGTGTTCAAATTCAAAAGACCACTTGAAAAATGCCAAACAGGGGCAGGGCAAACACAGACCTCTAAACAATTAGAGGTAGGATCAGATGACATTAAGAATTTCTCGGTTTTTTAAGTGCTAAAATGTAGTCAATTGCTTTGTTTTGAAATTTAAAAGCTGCTGTGCTACTCTAACTTCAACGGAAGAATACCATTAAGAGTCTATATCGTAGTACGATATCATTTACTGTTTCACTGAACTTCAACATATATGGTATTTGCTTCATTTTTCTACTTTATCTATTTAGTTACATACCTAGTTTTAAGGTCATTATTAATACGTCTGACGTAATTCACGCGTTACATGTATTACGTCTTGTCCGTGCCCAATCTAATTAAGACCTAACGTTAAAAGGTGTACTTCCAAACAATGAGATCACGCTGTTCTAGAAATTGATTCAAAACAAAACTATTAAACTCATGACAACTGCAATCAACGTCAACAAATTAGAAATTTAACTGGGTTGTGTCAATTGCGTACTCGTTTTGAAAATAAAGACCGCTTACTTTTGTCCTGCATAAACATCAATGCATCATAAGGTTGAATTTAATCCAAATTTTTTAACAATGATCCTGAATGTCTATAAACATCCACGATGAAATCCTGACCGAGATCTATCTCAGTGCATAAGGGAGATAAATACACACAGGGAAATAATTCGACCCATACCATCTTGATCCTTTCGCCAAGCAACGAGCATATATATATATATTCCCCACAACAATATTTTTCAGAATTAAAATCAAACACTTAATAAAAGTTTTTTTTTTAATTTTAAGGACATTCTTAAAAACCAGTAAAAAGGTAAAATAGACGTTTTGTCTTGAAAGCATATCAGGTAGTTAGCATTATCCACGCGTGAGACTGCAAATTCTAAATACCGATCTCGATCAATAATACTTACCGATATCCAAAAAAACCCCATCTTTTTCTATTTGAATAATACAGATAAATCAACAGTTTGTTTTAATAATGCTTTCTATTTAATATTAATCTAAACAAAATGAAAGTGATCAAAAATAACCCAATGCACAATTTTTTTAACGGATGTTTTTCAAAATATATATTTCAATGATTTTTACCAAAAAAATCCCATTGTGATCCGGAAAAGACAGGTCTTTTGAGTAATTTTATTTCAAATTGATTAAGGGTGGTAAGGGGTAAATAATATCCATATTTTAGAGAATTCTGTACGAAAATAGAATTAAAAGATCTTAAATTGTCTATGGAAATCAGTTTTCTCATTTGAAAGAAGATTTATCTTTTTTTAATCAATAAGCAAGTGTAACATAAAATTGTTTCTGTGAAATAATAAATCCTACATTTTACACATGATATAAGTCAAAGAATGATTTTGTAAAGGTCACATTTCAGGCTAATTATCTTCATGTATGAAAAAAGCGCCAATTTCCACAATCGGTTCAATTTTTAGCAATGGCCCTAGCTTTTATAATACTGATGGACTTGTCAACTTGGTTAAATTTTATAAGAACATATCCTCAGATACATGTTAGAAAAATATGAGAAAAAAATATGTATGCATTGTATTTATCTAGTATGGTATGGACTTGTTTTAAACACAATCTCTTATTTATAGATAATATTTAGTGAATGAAAACCTTTTTTAAGGTTTGTCAAAGCAGGATATACCATCAACATTTTAAAGTAGATAATACTATTAAGAAACTAACACATATTGCAAAGGTGTTTGTGAAGTCATTTTATTTTTGATTGATTAAATATTATGATTTGATAACAGAAGTAGACTCCATAAATGATTTTGACAAAACATAAAGAGTACTATATCATAGAATCAAAATTTAAAAAAAAATGAGGTTGATCCAAAAATAAATAACCTTATATCAATAGTCGTTAACTTAAGTTAATTATTTCTGCATACGTGTATCCGTGTCATCGTTGCAATTAAGTAATATTGTAGGATATCACGTTCGTACCAAACTGTTAGCCTTTACATTGATATAGAGCAAAACAGTATCACTATCTCGAGTAATTTATATTTGTTTGGTGCAGGATGTAGCAATGCCAGTTTCTACGGTATTAACTGTGACACTCCATGTCCCACTAACTGTAAAGACAACACGTGTCAAATAGAGAACGGAGCGTGCTCCTTGTGTAAACCTGGATGGACTGGATTAGATTGTAAATTAAGTATGAATACAGATATTGATATTAAATATTTTAAATGTTGCTTTTTATAAACAGATTTTAACATTTTACCTTAATCATACTACTTCATTTAAACTAAGTATTATACAAAAATGTAGCTGCATTTTTCTGTATAACAGAGTGTAGAGAAGGGTGGTACGGTACCAACTGTACCAAGCAGTGTGTAGGACATTGTAAAAACGGGGCTACCTGTAACCACGTGACTGGTTTCTGTGACAGAGGGTGTGCTGCCGGTTGGAAAGGAAACTTGTGTAATGAAGGTAGAAATTGTAATTGTACATGTGATTAACCATTTTTATTAACGAAATGCTAAATCATGCATAGACACAAAAACAAGGATTGTAGCCTTATAATATTAGATTTATTTCCCTATTTTTCAGCTCATTATTGTAGTAACGGATTTCAATTAAAGTATTAAAACTCTTTATTGCACAGTCATAAAAGTGTTTAAAATGAATTTTAAGATATAGAAGTCGGCGGCCACGAATAGTCACTGATTTTCTCCATACTTTACAGTTTAATAAACTTTGATTAGTAAAAATGTCTAACACCATTTATTTAATAGTATAGGGACACTTTGCAATGGTAACAGAAAGTAAAAATGTCAAATTACATGTTAAAGCTTATTTGAGAATATTTTGAGTAATGGAATCAATTTGGTAAAATATGAAAAAGGAATTGGTCTGGTTTTTTCAAGGGACAAAAAACCCCAAACAAAAAACAAACAAATTAACAGAAAGTGGGGAGGCGTATTTTCAAATTGTATCCAAGGCAACTTAACAGAAATTTAAAAATATGGTTTCATTTTTTTTAAAACTAAAATGCTATATAATTGATTCTAAAATGCATTTCTTCCTTTTCGAATATTTTAATAAACACGTTTATAAAACTTTTTGCTTTGCGACTTTATATGGTTAAGACTGTGTTTCTTAAGAATTCCAACTTAATTGCATTTTTTCCCCTAAATTCACCTGCTTCGAAATACCTTCAAAATTTATAATGAAATGAATGATACTGAATAATGAACTTCGGTGGCATTAATATAACCATCTTCCGAGACATTAAATATCTTCTATTTGATAGTTGTGACCAATAAATCAATGCTGATCTTACATTATAACGTGTATGAATTGTTATCAATACCCTGTGATGGTAGTAACTGGTTATGCAAATGAACGATGTCTTTATTTCAACGCCGACCGTATTTTCTTTTACATTTTTTTGTGTTTACATCTTCCGACTTGGCGAAATACTTAAATGACTTTTTTGTGTTGAAATTTTGGGTTATAAAATCCAGGATTTTGCAGTTGTTCATTCTTATACGATTTTATCGACAAGCGGTTTAATTTCGAAATTATTATTCAGGGGTTGACAGACTGCACATATTTGTCCTGTTCCGTATTGAGAGCGTTAGTGAAGGCACATTTGTCTTCTTTATTTCCACGGAGAGACTAAAACTACATCAGTCTCGGTCGTTCTTGCTGTATCCATATTCGACGCAACCTTCTCCCTTTTTAAAGCGCTAAGCATAGCTCAGCGCTTTATTGTCGTTAGACTTCTATTTCCGGTGCAAGGAATAACTGCCCTCTATGAGCAGAAATATGCATCATTTAAACTGGTAAGAGGTATAGGGAACCAGTTATCTGGGTGACGGAAATGGCCGAGTAGATACGATTGGTTTGCAGGGCTTACGTACATCAGCACGGGATGCTACGCAGTGATGAAAAAATATAGTGCGTATTCAGAAGCTAAAATACAAAAAAAAAATCGATTCTTTGCAAGAAAATGTCAAAAACTGTGATAAATTACTGTTCAAAAGATATAATTTGTGATTTTAACATATCTTTTTTCAGGCAAGTATCCATATACAAGTCGTGTTCAGCTTTAATTCAAATCATCTTCAGAAAGTAACATATATTTAAAGAAATCTGGCCTTCGATACTTTAAATTGATATTCATTAAACATAAACCAAAATTTCAATAAGGCTCATTTCCGCCTACGCTTGCACACAGTAAATTTTCTTAGAACCAAGCTAGGTTAGCGCTTTTCAGTACTTTCAGTACTTTGATTATATGTAGGATCTGAACACTTTTTGTCCATCCCTATCTTGTAAATGGGTTGAAACTTGATTGAAAAATAATACGTGCTGCACAAGAAATAAAAAAGTCAACTAGTTTTGTATTATATTTTTAATATCCTGGATGATCAAATGATCGGATTTGGGTGTCAGGTGTTTTGTATAGTTTAAATCAGTACATCCGTTGTAAGTTGTGAGCAACTCGGGTGTTGCATTGTACCATGCTGGAAGCGTGTTTGTGATATGCATAAAGATGGTCATATATATATCGAGATATAACGTTACACAAATAAAGATATTATTAGAGGCAATAGAGTTTGAACCTTCTTTTAAAATGTCAAAGTGCTTCAAACAATTAAGCATATTTTTTTTAGCAAAAAGTAAATAACCTTAGTTCGTTTTGTAATAAAACTAAGTTTTTCACTATGCTCATCTAGAAGTCAACACACGGGTAATGTTGATTAAATTATACCCTTAAGTTCCAAGAAAAAAATCAGAAAATAAGTAGTAAGATAAGGAGAATCGTATGTGTTGCTCACATAATTTACTCCATTCCCTTTCTTGCACCCTTTTCCGCAGCCGACCGCTCAGACCAAAAATGCGTGGATTTTACAGCGTTTGAATATTGAGAAAAGACGTCTATTTTAGCTGTCCTGACTTATAACTGACTTTTCGACTTAAAATAGTGCAAATTGCGTGCAATAGTGTAACACATTTGCTTTATAAGAACTGTTTGATACATGTACCCGTTGAATCTTTCTTTACTCCGGATAAAAAATACTGAACTGATTTATCTATGTTACACCAAAAATAAATAAATTATGTTATTTTTCTTTTCAGGGAGGTCAATACTTCTAAAGTTATAAGTAGGTTTTTGTTTGTGTTAGTTTCCAGTTTTCTGATCAGAAAAATACTGTTAGCTTAGCTAACCGTTAGCTTCATGTTTAACAAAGATAGCAGAACAATTATCAGTGTTGTTGGTCATGCGTACCTTTACCGTAATCGACTGGTGAGCTCGTCGGTGTTTAATGTCCGCGGTGTGAAGAACCGTTAGTCTTTCAGGGTTGAGTCGATAGGAACAACGACTGTTTTCTTCATGTTTGAAGAGTATATATTTAATGTTAGTAGGTACACAAAAGCAAAGTAGTAATGTACAGAAGTTTGCTACTACAATTTAATTTTAGGGAAATAAAAAGGTATTATTTCATGAAAGTCTTACAATTTTGTAGCAACGCTTTATGATAAACGTTTGTATCATTAGCGGTTGAGAGTGCAGATTTTCTTCGCGCATGTTTCAGCTAGAGCTGCTGTGGATTTGTGACGACGCCAATTGATACAATTCTCTAATCAAGCGGCGATATCTCATTAGCCGTTTGCAATGGCAACTGTTAGTGTTAATGCAATACTTTCAGCATTAGGCTTATATCTATATCATTAGGCGGCGTTGTATCGTTGACAGCTGTTACAGCGCCTTGTGATGTAATGACGTGAATTTTAAGTAACATTATGGCGCTTTGGTTTTCAATCAATTTTCTCTTATCTTGATTTTAAATTACAAAATGTAATGTGGCAATGAACCTAAGTATTAAATTGGCCAAAAATGGTACATAAATGGTTTAGCTACCTTTAAGACAAATTCAAAGAGGGCCATTCATCCTGTTAGCATGAAAACTTTCGTCATAAAACAAAAATAAAATATTAAATAAAGAATTTACAATATAATAATAATTGTGAAAGGATGGACATACAACCTTGAGTATGATTTCATTTACGTAAAAACACTTCTGGATTTGTTGATAGTCAACCCAACACAATTGTATGCATCAACGCATATAATGTGGTTGTTCTAATTAGATCTTCTATAAAATTTGTATTATTTTAGAGTATTTGTGTTAGAATTTTAGTCGACAGAAATAGCAAAAGAAGACCTTGAACGTATTTAACTGTTATTTCTTTTGGTGAACTACATTAAATTAATTGATAAAAATAACGGTTATATTATACAGAGTGTAATGACGGGACCTATGGATACAAGTGTACCAACAACTGTAGTGGTCACTGTCTGAATGACTCTCCATGTAACAAACAAACTGGACACTGTGACAGGGGATGTAACCCGGGATATACCAAGAGTGACTGTAGCAAAGGTACATTAATCGATCAATGTATTAATACATATACATGTAAATATATTTTCAGTTTGATAATTCAATTGCATCATCAACATATCTTTAATGCATATTATAAATGACTTGTTTTGATAGTATTGTTGTATAAAGTTTGTGACGGATCGGTGACTTCTTATTTGTACAGAATGTTTACCAGGATATTTTGGGATCGATTGTAGCAGGAAATGTGGCGGACACTGTATAAACAATGAATCATGTGATCATGTCAGTGGAGTGTGTCCAAGTGGTTGCCAGGATGGTTTTGTCGGAACGCAATGTAACAAGTGTAAGACATGTTTTACAGTCATTTTAATGTTTGTAACTTTTCAAAATGCCATCATTAAGAAGTTTTGATGTTTAAACATTATCCTTGACTATTATGGGTTTATTTTTAAAAAGTAGTCTGATTCAAGATTGATTTTAAAGTCCTTAATTTGTAAAATTTTAAGCTAGAGTAAATTGAAAAGGATTTTTTTGACCTTGTAAATTTGATCTTATTGTTAATTTTACTTTTAAGCTTGTAATGAAGGATACTTTGGCACAAACTGTTCTTATGTATGTTCACCTAACTGCCAGCCTGGTAAGTGTCAACACACGGACGGATCGTGTACTTCCTGTGTAGAAGGATGGATGGGTGGTAATTGTACAACAGGTAATTTTGCACAAAAATTTATTTTCTCATTTCACTTTTCGCTAATAAATCATTTTTTAAGGTTATAAATAAAGAGTGTCTTCCAAGTTCTCGTAAATTATAAAATCCTTTAAACTGAAAACTAAAAGAATAAGAATATGACAGAATTGAGTTTAAAGGAGGGATATCCAGTCCAAAATGGAAATAAAAAAAGAACTAGAGTTTATATGTACTGATAAGATGTTTTAAACTGATAATCGGGTATCTGAAAAGTTGGTTTGCACTTCATTTTTTTAATATAAATAATTTTTTAGATTTTAAATCCCTTTAGCTAGAAAATCAAAAGAACATTTGACAAAATTATACAGTATAGTTTAAATGGGATATATTAAAAAGCTTGGACCATTGTGTAAATACATATCCAGAAAACCTGAAGAGTAAATTGGTCAACAAGTCAAAAACAATATTGTACATATTTGTAAAGCGTAAAAATACTAACCTGAAAAAAAGGATAAGTAAATAAATAGGCTTCGTTTAAATTTTCGTAAGAACTTGAGGATACTGTTTCAGAGATTCTTTCTAAAACTTTTATTCTAGCGCACCTAAAGTGAAAGCTGAAGCGAACTATTCCGATCACTTTTAGCCAACATTTGTATGTATACATATCTGTCCGTCTCTTTGTCTGTCTAAACCTTTTACATTTTCGGCTTTTCCGGAACCAACTAACCAATTTCAATTTAACTTGGCACATAGTCTACTATGGTGAAGAGAAATCAAGGTTTGTAAATTAAAGGACCATTTCCATTTGAAAGGAGACATTCTAAGTGTCTGTGAAGACTTTAAAAAGCAATCTTTTAAACAACTAATTGACCACCTTGTAACTTGTGTGGCAAAATCCTGAGGAAATGGAGATTTAAGTTTATTTAATTCACGATCTTCGAAGGTAAAGTAAATCACAACTTGGGAGGGGAGATCCAATTGTACGGACCCTGATTCGTGATACTACACCTTCAAAACGAATCGACAAGCCTCGCGAATATATACACCATTTTAACTCGTTGGATAACAAGTACTTTTACAAGATGTAATTATAATCGGGGCGATTATAAAGTCTCACAAACGAACGAGGCCGTCATTGGGAGAAGGGATGACCAACATGGGTCAAACTTTACAGACAAAAAGATTTAGAACTTGATTTTTTTTTTATTTCTAAAGTTTCATGATGTTCCCCAGGAGTCCTTTGCTATACATCAAGTGAACCGACATGACCCAAGGAACAAGGATATGTTTGGATAAGGAGTGGGGATCTCAACCGTTTTAAAGATATTTGGGCCCTTCCTGTTTGAGGGGGTCAAGACCAGCCCGGGGCCAATGACCTACATACTATGTGATTCCCCTTAACACAAGGAACAAAAATATATATGGTTTAAGGGTGGGGATCTTGACCGTTTTAAAGTTATTTATGCACTTCCTGTTTGAGTGGGGTCAGGGCCACCCCTGAGGCCCATGACCTACATACCATGTGATTCCCATTAACACAAGGAACAAGAATATATATGGTTAGGGGTTTGGATCTCGAGCGATTTTAAGATATATTCGGGCATTGCTTGCTTGATGAGGGTCAAGACCACCTTCTGGGCCCGTTACCTACATGTACCTACCATTTGATGCCCCTTTACACAAGGATCAAGAATATATATATATATATGGTTAAGGAGTAGAGATCTTGACCGTTTTCAAGATATTCCTGCACCTCCTGTTTAAGGGTGTCAGGAACATCCCCGGGGCCCATGACCTACATACCATTTGATGCCCCTTAACACATGGAACAAGAATAATATGGTTTAGGGGTCAGGATTCTAACAGTTTCTGAGATATATGGTCATTTCGAATTCCTGTGGGAGTTGGGGATGACCCCCAGTGGTCAGATGTAATAAATCCTATATATTGCCTGTAACAATCTATATATGATTCTGAAAACCCTTTATTATTATTGTCTTTGTCCGTTTTCAAGTATTAACCATTTACAATAGTCTACAAGTTTTCCAAAAAGGTTCAATGTTAGACCCCACGACCTTTTGACCCCCAGAGTAGTGGTTGGCTAACCCAAAATGAGACAAATCTAACACGTTTGCACATCTAAATAATCAGGCCTATCGTATCTTAGAGTTTAATAACAATAATAAGAATCGTACAAAAACAATAAGTCTTCAAACTTCGTTTGAGAGACCTGAAAATCACACAATATAGATATCATCCATGTAGGACCAAGTAAACCGACCCATGATTGAAAATTGTACCTACTTGTTCTTTTCCATCATCGAAACACACACACGGAATTCGAACGGATACAATAACTCGTACAGATCCTGACAACGTGCTTCTAAACCTTCAAACGATTAAAATAGACAAAATTCAAATACTAGGTTCGGTGCGATTTTTTCGGATTAAGATTATCTATTGGCTTTTAAAAATCCTCCGTCGTTTAGAATGTATGCTAATTTGGAGAAGTTCAGTGTGCGTATAAATCAAAGGTATCCATCAGTAGTTAAATATTACGGAAAAGAGGATGGAAGAGGAGAATTTTAACTCCCATTGGTCGCTTCACAGTTGTAAAAAGTTAACCACCTGTTTATTTCACTTCCAAATCCAATACAAGATGTCAATCTATATCTTAGTAAGAGCCTCTTCGAATTCATTTGGAATTCAAAGTGTGATAAAGTTAAGAGAGAAATTGTTACTCTCGATTACCTAAAGGGTGGTTTAAAAATGGTTAACATTTCTAACTTCATGGCATCTCTTAAATGTTCATGGATTAAGAAATTAACTCGAGGCTACAAACCATGGATGGACTTTTTTTTGTCATCAATAAATGAAAAAGACTTTGCAAAAACACTTATTGATTTTGGTGTAATTTTCTATCGTACATGGTTGTTCAAAGAAACAATATTTTTTGGCAAGATGTTTTTAATTCTTGGCTCTGCTATACTAAGAAAATGATTAAAAGCTCATTAAATACCAAGAATGTTTTCAATATTCCTGTGTGGTACAACTCTATATATAAAAATTGCGTGTAAAAATGTATTTATCAAAGATTGGTATATGAAAGGGGTTATAATCATTGGAGATTTTTTGAATGAAAATGGAAACATATTGTCAAGAATAGATTTTACTGAAAAATTCCATTTTTATGCCCCCCTTCGAAGAATGGATGGCATATTGCTTTGCTGCTGTCTGTCGGTCGGTATGTCGGTCAGGCGGTCCACCAACAGTTTCCGTTCATTTTCTTTGCTGAGGATAAACATATTGAATTGAAATTTGGTATACTGGTTTATCTTGATAATATATTGGTGAAGTTCGACATTGGGTACGATCGAGCAATTTTCGACAGAGTTATGGCGTTTGGACTTAGAAATATTCGAGTTAATTGCAGTTTCCGCCAATTTTCATCGCATAGGATAAACATATTGAAATGAAATTTGGTATACAGGTTTATCTTGATAATATCTAGATCAAGTTGGATATTGGGTTCGATCGAGCAATTTTCTACAGAGCTATGGCCCTTGGACTTAAAATAAATCGAGTTATTTGCAGTTTCCGCTCATTTTCGTCGTGGATGTTTCCAAGGGAGGGGGCATAAGTGTTTCACAAACATCTCTTGTTCATACATGTATATACCTCCAATGGTATATAATAGTGTTATATGTGCAATATCAAAATACTTGACATATTTGTCCATTGATAAGTCCACTTTGAAGAGAGACTGCACTACATTTATGCAATTTTATTATGAGTCTATTTTTTTTAAAGAAAAAGTAACAAAGCATATAATTAATATACATATGCTTAACCTTAAATGACTGTATACCTACAGCTATAAACAAATGGAATGCTGAGCTATGTGGTATTTTGCCAAATGATCTCTGTGTACAGGATGTGTTTAAAATATGTTTTAGAACTACCAATGATTCAACTATTAATTGGTTACAATATAGAATTATCCATAGAATTCTTCCTGTTAAATATTATCTTAAGAAAATCAGAATTACTACCTCTGACTGCTGTACTTTCTGTAATAATATGCCTGAAACTATATGCATTTTGTAACATGTTTTTGCAACTTGCAAGAAAATCCAGCCTATATGGAATGCACTTAGTAAACTTATATATGAGAAATGCGACAAAAATGTTCGTGTTGATGTTTGTAATGTATTATTTGGTATGTATCCCCTTGTTTGGGAGAACGGAATTCTAAACTTTGTAATCCTATATACAAAACAATATATATTTTTATGTTTAAAACAAAGTAAGACGGCAAATTTTTTAGGGCTTTTACACTATTTAAATCAAAGGTACATGACTGAAAAGTATATTTATATTCAAAAATCAGAAATTGATGAATTTGAAAAAGCATGGTCTCCCTGGATTGGTTTTATTAATAATCTGGCAATTTAGAACTAACATGTACAATAATACATCAATTTAATATTTTTTATGTTTTTCGTTTTTTGGTATGTTGTTGGTTTTTTTTCCTTTGGTTTGTTTGTTGGGTTTTTTTCCCCATGGATTGCAGTTGTACTGCTTAGGCATAACTTTCACAAGCAACTACCCTACTTTTTATTTTATATTACAATATGGGATGAAAATGTGAGTATGTGAGAAGTGAGAGAGTAAATATTTCATAACATATTTATATATTTAACCTTTGTTTACAATAAAAAATAAATATTACGGTAAAGAAGCAAAATGTTGATATTTTCTACTAAAAAACAGCACTAAAAAGGCCCATTCTCTACAGCTTAAGTACAATTGCTGTTTAACACAAAACATATCTAACAGACTGGTAAATTTTCTCAAAAAGTAACGAACGATTTAGGGGGGAGCAAGTCTATGTATTTTGTAAGAGATTATTTTCTAACTTAGAAAAATTATAAAATTAACTCTCTTCCTCTCAAATTCTTTGATGTTGGTTTATTATTATCACGTTACAACTTATTTGACATTTGTGTCTTGCTTTGCTTGCCAGAACAGTAGCACCGTAAAACAATTATTACAGTGTTACTATGTTTCTATATGAACTATCGTCGGCCATTTTGGACGGATTTTATGCGCCCGGCGTGAACATCAGCCCCTCAGACATGGCATAAAAATATTATCGAATAAAAATTGTATTCTGTTTAATCTATATCTAAGAGAAATGATTCTATGATGAAATTATTTAACAATAATTTCTCATTCAACATTGTGACATGTATTATGCTAATCAAACAGTATTACAAGTATTTTTCGCTTAGAACTACGATTTTATCTTTGAATTGATAAGTTTGATCTTATCTATTCAAAAATCAGACGGAAGACCTACTCGTTGCTCGCAACGAGATCGAATCTTTTTTTTTATTATTATTAACTCTCAAACGGGATTTGACGGCCGCAATACGTAATAAATAATGAATAATAAAAATAAAAAGTTAAGTTTTATAAGTTGTTCTAAATTTGGATAAAACATGACGTCATAATACTCAATGAATGGCGTAAAAGGAGTAATACTTGGTACTGTGTATGAAATATACACGGTCTCCACATGATTGCAGTTAGCCAATCTTTATTTTTTTAAAAGAATTTAGCAGGAGGTAAGATGTTAAAGAAAAAGGTACTGTACTTGTTTGTGATTAAAAAAAACCCAACATTTTATTTACAATTCTATTGTAAAATCCTTTAGAGTAAGCATGAACACCATCGATGTAAATAACAAATGTAAAATTGATACCCTTCTTTGAGCTGAAGTTACTTCTAATATTATGATGTTCAGGCAGAAAATATATTAGTGAAGCAACCATGGCACCTGATCCTGTCTCAAATGCTGTAGAGGTCCGTGTTTCCTTTACTCCTGTTTTGTGCTGTTCCTTTGAACGTTAGATATTGTAACACTTTTGGTTATTACCACATTTAATATTATGAATTTCATCCACCTAGTTTTAATAGCGGTGATCACATCCATTCGATATGTTAGTATTGCATACAAAAAGTTCATTTCTTATAATATTAAAAAAAAGAAGAAAAAAAAGAAAAGCAACATTATCTCAAACTTAAAATATGGAAATAAAACAGCAATATACTTCAAAACTATCTTCATTTTATTTTAGCATGTTTCATGTCGTATGGAGAAAATTGTCGATACCCTTGCAGCCTCCATTGTTATAATAACACGTGTAATATACATAATGGAAGATGCCTAATTGGTTGTAAAGATGGCTTCTATGGTGAAAGGTGTGCTAAAGGTAATGATTTTCTGTATTTTTTATTCAGATATTATGCATGCCTTATTTAAAGTAATGCTTTTTGTTTTGCATTTTAATTTTTGGTTTAAAAGGATGTGTAACAATGCAGACTTCATTCCGAGAATTTTTTTTTCTACAAAGTTACATTTTGCAATGTATTTTAACAACGTAATTTCATCATTATCGTACTGGTTTATTTACCGTACAATTTACATTGACGTTGCAGTTTTATTTGCTGAATTTATTTCGATTATTGTATATCAATCTCATAATGCAGTGCAAGCTCTGTACTATTTCGTAAAACATATTTAAATAACTTTAATGGCATATGTTTTAAAAAGTAAAATCGAATTGTTAATACAAAAGTTATTAGTGTTTTAACAAGTTTTTATTAGCTTGGTAGAGAGAGAGAGAGAGAGAGAGAGAGAGAGAGAGAGAGAGAGAGAGAGAGAGAGAGAATTAATCTTCTAGTTATTTGTCTCTTTTTAGTTTTTTGACTTCTTTCAGCAAAACAAAAAGTAAAAAAATCTAGTAGGCTAATTGTTCTCGAACAATTAGAGGTCTTTCCACCTAATATTTTTAATGAATTGCTAGATTGCTCAATAAGATATACAAAAAATTATTATACCTATGATACATGTTGTACTATAAAATGGGAATACCACGAAGCCATTAATTGATTAATGGTTTTTTAAAGAGATTTTTTTATTATTATCAAGCCATTTCTTGAAGAATATAATGTTGTATATATCGTAAAGATTTATTAAATTATTTTTCTGAATTTTTTTCCACTTACTATGAACAAAACTGAGCCAAGTGAATATTCTTTACACAATCATATAAACAGTAAACCTAACAATAGAAGAGAGTGCTTTAGACGCTAGCTGTCTTTGTACAAAATGAATCGGTTAACTGTAAAAACAAGTTCCACTTGAGTAACCACAGGACTTGATGTGATACCCTGATGACCCAAATGAATACCTTATTGCGCAATCCAGCAAGCTATTGAAACCCTTACTATAACTAGTAGACTAATTGTTCTCGAACAACTAGAGGTCTTTCCACCTCTTTGTTTTTTGGTGTTTTTTTTTTGGACATAAGATTGCTTCGATAGAATACAGTATTTCTCTGCGTTACTTCATAAAAAGTGTCAAACGATTAAGTTTGCAATTTTTTTATTGCTTAACCTTGACCTTTGTCCTTTATGTCATTTTGATCTGACAAGGTAGACGCTTCAATACCAAGTGGTCCGATATATCTATGATTATTGATTCAAAAGTTATTTGTGTTTTTATTGATTGTTCAAACTTTCAGGGGCAATAACTGCTATAAAAGGGACTTTGGACCCTTTCGGTATGATAGATTGAACGAGCGTCTAAGTGTACTGAATACATTATTAAAAGTTTCGAGTCTCTACCTCTAACGGATAATGAGGGGTAGCGATAACAAGCATTTTGTACAATAGGGGCAATAACTCTATAATTGTTACATGGTAAGGGTCAAAGGGTTATATTTTGAAATGCATTAAGATGTCCTACTACATCCATGAAAAAGTTTTTCTCTACCATCCTAAACAAAAGCGATACAAAAACTCATTAATAAAGAAATTTCCAAATGACTTTGACCTTTGACCTTTATGTCATTTTGTTTGGCCAAGGTAGACGCTTCAATCCCAAGTGGTCCAAAGTCTCTATGATAAATAATAAAAAAGTTGGAAGTGATTTTATAGATATGTAAATACTTTCAGGGGCAATAACTACTAGAAGGGGTGCTCCGATCCTTTCGGTATGAATAGATTGAAGAACCCTCTAAGTGTACTAAAGACATTGGTAAAAGTTCCAAGTTTCTATCTCTTATGGTTTCAAAGGAGTGGCGATAACAAGCTTTTCGTACAAAAGGGGTAATAACTCTATAACTATTTAAAAGAAGGAGCCATGGGGACATATTTCAAAATGTCTTAAGATGTCCTATTACATCCATGAAAAAGTTTATCTCTACCACCCTAAACAAAAGAGATCTAAAAACTCATTAATGAAGAGATTTTCAGATGACCTTGACCTTTGACCTTTAGGGCATTTTGTACGGCCAAGATAGACGCGTCCATCCCAAGTGGTCCGAAGTTTCTATGATAAATAATAAAAAAGTTGGAAGTGATTTTATAGATATGTAAATACTTTCAGGGGCAATAACTACTTGAAGGGGGGCTCAGATCCTTTCGGTATGAATAGATTGAAGAACCCTCTAAGGGTTCTGAAAACATTGGTAAAAGTTCCAAGTTTCTATCTCTTATGGTTTCAGAGGAGTAGCGATAACAAGCTTTTTGTACACAAGGGCAATAACTTTGTAAGTTCTGGGAGTTATCGAGCAAAAGGTCGTTTGGTACCATAACTTTCAATGGCCAATAACATAAAGAAAAAATTGTTTCAATATCTCTTGAAATAAAAAAGTTGTCCCTGGAAAAAGAGAGAAGAAAAAAAACTAGTAGACTAATTGTTCTCGAACAATTAGAGGTCTTTCCACCTCATTGTTTTCTATGTTTGAAATAAGATTGCTTCAATAGAACAAATTATTTTTTCTACGTTATTTCATAAAAAAAGTGTCAAACGATTAAGTTTGCAATTTTTTAATGCTTGACCTTGACCTTTGACCTTCATGTCATTTTCATCTAACAAGGTAGACGCTTCAATACCAAATGGTCCGATGTATCTATGATTATTGATTCAAAAGTTATTTGTGTTTCTTTATTGAATGTTCGAAACCTTCAGGGGCAATAACTGCTAGAAAGGGATTTTGGACCCTGTCGGTATGAATAGATTGGAGAAGCGTCTAAGTATATTGAATACATTAGTAAAAGTTTCGAGTCTCTACCTCTAATGGTTAATGAGGAGTTGCGATAACAAGCATTTTGTACAATAGGGGCATTAACTCTATAATTGTTACATGGTAAGGGTCAAAGGGTTATATTTTGAAATGTCTTAAGATGTCCTACTACATCCATGAAAAAGTTTTTCTCTACCATCCTAAACATAAGAGATACAAAAACTCATTAATTAAGAGATTTTCAAATGACCTTGACCTTTGACCTTTATGTTATTTTGTTTGGCCAAGGTAGATGCCTCCATCCCAAGTGGTCCGAAGTCTCTATGATAAGTAATAAAAAAGTTTGAAGTGATTTTATGGAAATGTAAATACTTTCAGGGGCAATAACTTCTAGATGTGGACCTCAGATCCTTTCGGTATGAATAGATTGAAGAACCGTCTATGTGTACTGAAGACATTGGTAAAAGTTTCAAGTCTCTATCTCTTATGGTTTCAGAGGAGTAACGATAACAAACATTTCGTACAATAGGGGCAATAACTTTGTGTTTATTCAAAGGTATGAGCCGAGGGGCTATATTTCAAAATGTCTTATGATGTCCTATTACATCCGTGAAAAGGTTTTTCTCTACCACCCTTAACAAAAAAGATATAAAAACTCATTAATTAAGAGATTTCTAAATGACCTTGACCTTTGACTTTTATGTTTTTGGTCGGCCAAGGTAGACGCTTCCATCCCAAGTGGTCCGAAGTCTCTATGATAAATAATAAAAAAGTTGAAAGTGATTTTATGGAAATTCAAATACTTTCAGGGGCAATAACTGATAAAACGGGGTCTCGGATCTTTTTGGTATTAGTAGATTGAAGAACCCTCTAAGTGTACTGAAGACATTGGTAAAAGTTTCAGGTCTTGTTCTCTTATGGTTTCAGAGGAGTAGCGATAACAAGCTTTTCGTAAACAAGGGCAATAACTTTGTAAGTTCTGGGGGTTATCAGGAACAGGGTCATTTGGTATTATAATTTTAAATGGTCAATTACATGAAGAAAAAATTGTTTCAATATGTCTTATAATAAAAAAGGTGTCCCTTGGAAAATAGAAAAGAAAAATAATAAGAACTAGTAGACTAATTGTTCTCGAACAATTAGAGGTCTTTCCACCTCATTGTTTTTTATGTTTGAAATAAGATTGCTTTAATAGAATAAAGTATTTTTTCTGCGTTACTTCATAAGAAAGTGTCAAACGATTAAGTTTGCAATTTTTTTAATGCTTGACCTTTGACTTTTACGTCATTTTGATCTCACAAGGTAGACGCTTCAATACCAAGTGGTCCGATGTATCTATGATTATTGATTCAAAAAATTATTTGTGTTTTTATCAAATGTTCAAAACTTTCAGGGTCAAAAACTGCTAGAAAGGGACTTTGGACCCTGTCGGTATGAGCAGAGTGAAGAAGCGTCTAAGTGTACTGAATACATTAGTAAAAATTTCAAGTCTCTATCTCCAACGGATAATTAGGAGTAGCGATAACAAGCATTTTGTACAATAGGGGCAATAACTCTATAATTGTTACATGGTAAGGGTCAAAGGGTTATATTTTGAAATGTCTTATGATGTCCTACTACATCCATGAAAAAGTTTTTCTCTACCATCCTAAACATTAGAGATCTAAAAACTCATTATTTAAGAGATTTCAAAATGACCTTGACCTTTGACCTTTATATCATTTTGTTCATCCAAGGTAGACGCTTCCATCCCAAGTGGTCCGAAGTCTGTATAATAAGTAATACAAAAGTTGGAAGTGATTTTATAGACATGTAAATACTTTCAGGGGCAAAAACTACTAGAAGGGGGGCTCAGATCATTTCGGTATGAATAGATTGAAGAACCCTCTAAGTGTACTAAAGACATTGGTAAAAGTTCCAAGTTTCTATCTCTTATGGTTTCAGAGGAGTAGCGATAACAAGCTTTTCGTACAAAAGGGGCAATAACTCTGTAACTATTTAAAAGAAAGAGCCAAGGGGATATATTTTAAAATGTCTTAAGATGTCCTATTACATCCATGAAAAAGTTTTTCTTTACTACACTAAACAAAAGAGATCTAAAAACTCATTAATTAAGAGATTTTCAGATGACCTTGACCTTTGACCTTTAGGGCATTTTGATCGGACAAGGAAGACGCTTCCATTCCAAGTGGTCCGAAGTCTCTATGATAAATAATAAAAAAGTTGGAAGGGATTTTATGGAAATTCAAATACTTTCAGGGGCAATAACTACTAGAAGGGGGTCTCGGATCCTTTCGGTGTTAGTAGATTGAAGAACCCTCTAGGTGTACTGAAGACATTGGTAAACGTTCCAAGTCTCTATCTCTAATGGTTTCAGAGGAGTAGCGATAACAAGCTTTTCGTACACAAGGGCAATAACTTTGTAAGTTCTGGGAGTTATCAAGCAAAGGGTCATCTGGTACCATAACTTTTAATGGCCAATCACATAAAGAAAAAAATTGTTTCAATATCTCTTGAAATACAAAAGCTGTCCCTGGAAAAAAAGAGAAGAAAAAAAATAAGAATAATAATAAAAAACATAAGAAAAACAAAAAATCTTTCACCTGAAAGGTGGAAAGACCTAATAAAAAACATAAAGAAAACAAAAGGTCTTTCACCTGAAAGGTGGAAAGACCTAATAAAAAACATAAGAAATACAAAAGGTCTTTCACCTGAAAGGTGGAAAGACCCAATTCTGTATTTCAAATGATATAAAAATTCATTAATTAACCGACTTCCAAATGACGTTGACCTTTGACCTTTATGTCATTTTGTTTGGCCAAGGTAGACGCTTCTATTCCAAGTGATCCGTAGTCTGTACGACAAATAATAAAAAATTTGGAAATGATTTTATAGAAAATAAAAACTTTCAGGGGGAATAACTACTAGAGGAGGGCCTCAGATCCTTTCGGTTTGATAGATTGAAGAACCCTCCAAGTGTACTGAATACATTGGTAAAAGTTCTAAGTCTCTATCTCTTATGGTTTCAGAGGAGTAGCGATAACAAGCATTTCGTACAATAGGGGCTATAACTCTGTAATTATTCAAAGGTATGAGCCAAGGGGCTATATTTTAAAATGTCTTAAGATGTCCTACTACATCCATAAAAAAAATTCTCTACCACCCTTAACAGAAGAGATATAAAAACTCATTAATTAACAGTTTCTCAAATGACTTTGATCTTTATGTCATTTTGTTTGGCCAAGGTACACGCTTCCATCCCAAGTGGTCCGAAGTCTCTATGATAAATAATAAAAAAGTTGGAAGTGATTTTATGGAAATTCAAATACTTTCAGGGGAATAACTACTACAAGGGGCCTCAAATCCTTTTGGTATGAATAGATTGAAGAGCCCTCTAAGTGTAATGAAGACATTGGTAAAAGTTCCAAATCTATATCTCTTATGGTTTCAGAGGAGTAGCGATAACAAGCATTTCCTTCTAAAAGGGCAATAACTCTGTAAGTTCTGGGAGTTCTTTGACACAGGGTCAATTGGTACCATATTTTTTTAATGAGCAATTACCTAAAGTTTAAATTATTTGGATAACTCTAATGATAAAATAGTAGACTAATTGTTCACGGAACAATTAGAGGCCTTTCCACCTTCCATAATGATTAAAAAAAAATTCCCGAATATGTTGATAATTATTGAGTAATTAGAGAAAAATCAATTTACGAAAAAAAAGGAAAAAAACAAATCGGTTCGATCCGAGTACCCTTAGATTCCTAGGCGATAGTGTTGCCTCTACGCTATTTCGCTTGTTATCTGATAGGAGGTAAAATTCGTTGAGTTGTGTAGTCAATTTGGATGATGATAGAAAGAAGAGATGAAGCGTTCTTCTGTCCATCTAAAGTTGATACCCAACGCTGAGGAACCTTTAGAATAGATAGGGGCTTAGCGATTGGTTGGGAGGGCAGTATTTGTTCATCTGTTTATTAATAAAAATCAGTGCCGCTTGTAAACAATGTGGCCGGATAGCGTTGACTAAGAAATCAACAGGCCAGGTCAAACTCTGGTCGCCAGCGGGTATTTGAAAGTGTGGGAACATTTGTTGGAACTCAGCTGATACGAATTATCCTTGTGATTTGAAATGCACGTGCTTAGAAATCGATTAACTGTCATGCATTCGTGGATTACAAGTACGGAAAATCGGAACTGAATTAAGGCCAGTCATGTATTTCAGCCAAGTCGGGAAATAAACAAACTGAAAGAAAATGTAAATTAAATTCATCTAAAATCTGGGTCTGGGAAGGAAGAGTTATCTTTCGTTGCACTTCAACACAAGTCGTCACAGGTTGCTGATAGAAATGTAAACAAAGATTTTCAGTGAAATTTGAGCATGAATTTATTAGATACAAATATCGAAGCGTTGAAATTTCGTTTCTCGGGACGATGGTTCGATGCCGCCGAGGTGGATAACTTTCTTAAATAGGGTTCATTTCGTTTGAAATTTGGCAGGCAATTAGATTCAGGTGTGAGAAACAGTCCCATGAATTTTCGCCGAGTTCTACAGTTTTACTGGAGCTGGAATTTTTATTTGGAGGCGTAGTCTAAAACGCAGTCTGGAGTCAAATGACAGACAGTGTTTCACCTTTACAAAAAATTCTGACAAACGGTTGTAACACTTTTTTATGCTTTATTTTAAAAAGGAATATTGAATTTCAAGTTCAAATATGGAGGGTCATGTTCATATAAGAATTCAATCCTTGTAGAAAAGAAGGGGGGGGGGGGGGCAAATTGTACATATAACTAAATCTGATATATATGTTGCATACACTTATTACTCATTAGTTCTAAGAGGTCAAGGTCAAAGGTCAAGGTCAGGTCAAAGGTCAAGGGTCAAGGTCAACATTAAATATAAAGGGGGGGGTTGTTGTTTTAAAGAACTAATTACACATATAAATGAATCTGAAATGTATATGTTTGATATACTTGTATCGCATCAGTCCTTAAGGACAAAGGTCAAGGTCAGGTCAAAGGTCAAGTCAAAGGTCAAGGTCAAACCTAAAAATAAAAGGGGGGGGTTATTTTGTATTTGATAGTGAAATCAATGTCATTCAAAGGGGAATTACTGCCAGAAGGGCACGTTGGACCCTTTTGGGATAGATTGAAGAAACTTCTAAGTGTGCTGAAGACATTGGTAAAAGTTACAAGTCTCTACCTGTTATGGTTTCAGAGGAGTAGCGATAACAAGCGTTTCGTACAAAAGGGGCAATAACTCGCTAACTATTACAAGGTGGGAGCTGAAGGGCTACATTTTGAAATGTCTTAAGACGTCCTACTACATCCTTGATAAAATTTCTCTATATCACCCTAAACAAAAGAGATACGAAAACTCATGAATACACAGATTTTCAGATGACCTTGACCTTTGACCTTTGACCCTTTGGTGCAGCCAAAAAGTTACTGGAAGCCATCGCAAGTGGTTTCGCGGCTCTACCTTTAGTCGTTACATTTTTTTTTTCATGAGAATTAAAAAATTTGAGAGGCAGTCGTTCTAAGAGGAGACTGCGGAACCTTCTGTCTTTCGGCGAGATGCAACTACTCTTCTGACCGACATCATCCGCGAAGGTTTGCAACTTGCAAGTGTCGCGGCTTCAGAGGAGTAGCGATAACAAACTTTTACGTGCACGCGTCAATAGTAGCGAAACGCGAGGTGTTTTCAAGAAGCAGGGTCAAATGCCCTCATCATTTTCCGAAAGCAGTAAGACGTGAATGAAAGCGTTTCGATAAGTCGCGAAACAAAAAATCATTTTTGCTTACGGAAGAAAAATAAAAATAAAAAGAAACAGAACAATATCAATAGGCCTTTACACTGTGGTGTAAAGACCTAAAAACATAAAGAAAACAAAAGGTCTTTCACCTGAAAGGTGGAAAGACCTAAAAATAAGAATAACTGGTAGACTAATTGTTCTAGAACAATTAGAGGTCTTTCCACCTCAGTGTGTTTTATGTTTAAAATAAGATTGTTTCAATACAATGAAGTATTTTTTCTGCATTACTTCAGTTAAAAGTGTCAAACGATTAAGTTTGCAAATTTGTATTGCTTGACCTTGACCTTTGACCTTTATGTCATTTTGATCTGCCAAGGTAGACGCTTCAATACTAAGTGATCCGATGTATCTATGATTATTGATTCAAAAGTAATTTGTTTTTTAATGAATGTTCGAAACTTTCAAGGGCAATAACTGCTAGAAAGGGACTTTGGACCCTTTCGGTATGATAGATTGAAGGAGCGTCTAAGTGTACTAAATACATTAGTAAAAGTTTCAAGTCTCTATCTTTAACGGTTAATGAGGAATAGCGATAACAAGCAATTTGTACAATAGGGGCAATAACTCTATAATTGTTACATGGTAAGGGTCAAAGGGTTATATTTTGAAATGTCTTAAGATGTCCTACTACATCCATGAAAAAGTTTTTCTTTACCATCCTAAACAAAAGAGATCTAAAAACTCATTAATTGAGAGATTTTCAGATGACCTTGACCTTTGACCTTTATGTCCATTTTGTTCGGCCAAGGTAGACGCTTTCATCCCAAGTGGTCCAAAGTCTCTATGACAAATAATAAAAAAGTTGGAAGTGATTTTATAGAAATGTAAATACTTTCAGGGACAATAACTACTAGAAGGGGGGGGGGGGCTCAGATTCTCTCGGTATGAATAAATTGAGGAACCCTCTAAGTGTACTGAAGACATTGGTAAAAGTTCCAAGTTTCTATCTCTTATGGTTTCAGAGGAGTAGCGATAACAAGCTTTTAGTACACAAGGGCAATAACTTTGAAAGTTCTGGGAGTTATCGAGTAAAGGGTCATTTGGTACCATAACTTTTAATGGCCAATAACATAAAGAAAAAAATTGTTTCAATATCTCTTGAAATAAAAAAGCTGTCCCTGAAAAAAAAGAGAAGAAAAATAATAATAATATTAAAAAACATAAGAAATACAAAAGGTCTTTCACCTGAAAGGTGGAAAGACTTAATAATAATAAAAAACATAAGAAATACAAAAGGTATTTCACCTGAAAGGTGGAAAGACCTAATAATAAAAAAACATAAGAAATACAAAAGGTCTTTCACCTGAAAGGTGGAAAGACCTAAAAGCATAAAGAAAACAAGAGGTCTTTCACCTGAAAGGTGGAAAGACCTAATAAAGATACTCAAGAGTTTGCGTTTGAACATCGTATAAAGTCAGCTTATAAAAAATTAACGTTGAAAGCTTATGCATAAATGAAATAATGACAAGGTTACAAAATCTATTTGTTGGTAATATTGATTGACCTATTTATTGATAATTTGCTCACGACGTTCTCTCTCAATGTTGCCGTTTGTGTATAAGATGGGTTTGACAATAAAATATATATATATATATATATATATATATATATATATATATATATATATATATATATATATATATATATATATATAAAAGATTCGTTTGCATAGACAAAATATACTCCGTAAATAAACTAAAATATTCTTGCAGATGTTGTATCAAGTATAATTCATTCCCTGGGTTTTCTGTGCATAATAGATTGACTATGGTTATCCAGATTTTTTTAGGGTCCTGCACCACTGTAACCCTTTGTCACTAAGCGACCTAGAGGTTATAGAAGAACCCGACCCTCAAGTGATTGGAAATACTGATTTTACATAAATGATTTTTATTTTCTTTCTACACTGAGTTATAAAAAACATGATTGAAACAATGACTAACTGGATGTTTTAAGACATTTACTGCATTTAAGAAATAATAACATTAAAAGCGCAATAATTATGACAAAAATAAGGTTAACATCAGAAAACCTGGACCAAACGCATAATGAATAAAAAATGCTTAAAGCAAAGTAAAGTAAAAATGTGCCAGGACTAGTACATGAAAACGGGAGAAGTTTTGGTCGCGTCCTTCCCCTCGAACTGCCGTGTCCAAATTGTGCACAGACTTTAATTTTAAAGGTCCAGTGAGTTTAGGCCGAAAAAGGGGGCTCACCACAGCATGATTACAATTTTCATACAATTAAATGAACTAATGTGTGGCTTTTATGCGACGTCGGGTATGGCGTATTCTGGACGTAAATCGCTATAACATACATGTAAAACCTATGCTTGACAATATTATCTTAATTTCTCCCTTTTTTATCGATAATAAAGACTTTGACTCATATAAATTTTAACTCGTAAACTTGTATTAGTGTCAAAGCATTTTAAGGTCTATCTTTGCATGATTATTTAAGGATGTTTTATTTAGAGGCAGGACAAGAACAATTATCATAGAAATTAAGCGCTATCTGTCATAGCGGTAATTGATTTGATTATGAAAAATGAGTACAAAAAAACCAATTATATTATAGCTAGTTAATTTTCTTACTTAAGTATGCATTATAAGTTTTACAATTTTAGTTTAACATCCTGATTAAGTGTTTTTTGTCCAGAATTTGGGTGCAACTATACATGAATCTTTCTTTGTTGACAGGAAATGTATTGACAATTCAGAATATATCAAGTTCCATCATGCTGGCCATTGGATTATCAGTGTCCATACTGATTAACATCATTTTTACTGTTTGTGGAATTTTAATGTGGAGGTACTTTTTAAAATGTGATTAAATGTTTTCAAATGATCAAACAATCTCTTAAGTTTGTATGTGTTTGTCTAATCAAAAAATGAATTTGAAATGATCCCGTATGGTTTATCAAATATATTTGATTTTGTTTTCAAACACATTTATATTCATTTTAAATACCATGCTAATACAATAATTTTTTTTTTTAAATAGAACTGAAAAAAACCCCACATATACATGAACTAAATCATTGTTTTTTTTATTCTCCTTTTTTTACTCTAATATATTTAAGGAGAATTAAATCAAGCAAAGTGACACTTTCCGGTAACCTACTGTCTTGCTGGAAGAAGTCCCTTTACCAAGATATAGTCGTGAAAAATGATGAAAATTCAACATATCAAGAACTCGATGTATCAAACAGCACCTACCAAAATACTGCAATACCATAATCAATATGGATATCTCTTCACCGTATCATTATACTAGATTGAAATGTGCTGTTTAAAATATCCTTTTTTCCTTTCTCCCTCGTTGTCAGCAAACGAATAAAGGCTGGTTGAATTCAAAGCAATCTTTAAATGACTGTCTTAATTAGAAATAGTAAATATTTCTGTGTTAAGGCGAGTTCATAGGAGGGCGAAACCTTTTGCTAGTGAAGAGGGGCGAGAGGAAAAAAAGAAGCACAAATAAGTATGTTTACTGTTATAATTTAAAATTATACATGCAACCAAAAGAACGACATTTATGAAAGCATAATGGAAATGTAACAATGTTTGTTGTAGATTATCATTATCCTAATTGCAATTATGAATTTCAAAAGACAAAAGACAATATATACTGATTTATCCTCATTTTGTTTGTTTTATTCAATTTCTTTATTGAAAATACCGGTAAACTGCTTTTGAAAAATACAATGCCAACAAGGAAATTTATAAAATTTGTTAAAACTTATTCAATATGTTAAACCAATTTGTTGAATTTGTAAAATAAAGAGTGCTGATTATTTTCAGATATGGTTGATGTTGAATCGTGCAGAATATTGATGTTAAATATTGCAGATTGTGTGAAAGTGACTTTCTGTAATGCAAGAACGCAAATACAAAAAATAAAAAATAGTTTTTTTGTTTTTGGTGTCTATTGTTCTTGTTTAGTGCAAGTACAAAAGAAGGTAAATTCTTTTGACCCTGCACTATCTGTGAAGATTTTCAGTCTTTCTGAGGTACTCCACTCACTGTCTGGAAAGTATACCACCCCATTAAAACTATCCAAGTATTCGATCCAGGTTTTCATAACTTGCCGCATGGAACCAGATATGGTAACTAACCAGCTTGGTAACTATAATTATTCGAATGCATATATTTTGTTATAATTATAATAAAGTGTAATTGCAAATGTTAGTAATATTCATAAATTTATTGTAGGTTTTTCGTATATTTATTATTTAAGAATATTAAAAGTATAGTCACCCTGTATGACTGTGTCAGTTATAATTTCCCTACCGACCTGGACTATAAATGTAATGATCACCAAATGTGTTGTCAAGCCACTGAAGAACACAACCTGCAGTGTGTAGCGTAGCACCCCTGCTAGAAACTTAGATTTTATTAACTTTAAATATTGTTAAGGATTTACTGTCACTGCATCGCCTTTGGTGTCTTATAAGAAAACAGGGTCATTATTCCAGTTGAACTTAATGTAGCGCAAACAGTGACTTTCTCACAGTTTAAAGGTTTTTCCACATAAAATTTGGGTTTTGCCGAGCCCCAAAATCTAAAAAGCTGTTAATTACATCATTATTGAGATGGAAGTGGGCTTCATCGAAAAACCATATGCTATCTGTTAAATTTTATGAGTCTGGTCTACTTGAAATCCAGGCAATTTTTTAACGACTTCTGTCTCTTTCAAAACATGCATCACACTTATCTTGTAAGGGATCGGTTTAAATCAAATTTGAGTATTCTATGAACACTGGATTTACTAATATTGCCTCTAGTTCATGCAGTGTATGTTTAACTGATTTCTGTGGAGTTTCAGTTATAAGTATTTCAATGGCATCAGTGTTCTCTTAAGTACGGACACTCCATGGTCTCCTAATACCAGAATTCTGTTTTGTGTCACTTAAAGTGTCTTTACTTTCAATATTCCTCACAAGTCTTTAAATTAGCATTCTGTTAAGAACTATAATTGCAGGATGCCGTTTTCTCATTGTTCGAATGAATAAAGTAGCAGATTTACACTCAAAGTAGTTTACCAGCTGTTTACATGAAGGTTCCTTCTAGACAAATGTGATGACATCATAATGACATCTAAATAACCTGATTTTTTACTAGGATTTCCCGAACTTTTCTCAAATTTAATTTATTCTTATACACCAAATGTTGACAACATAACATTTAAATTGCTTTTAATTAAATAAAGTTATTGATGATTAAAAGTGTAACATATGATTCGGGACACCCTGTAAATTCATAAATGATAAAGGCATCTTTCCATTTATCAGTGTTGTTATTCTATGATTGTGTTTGGGCTGGGCAATAGCGTTGGGAGTCCATTGACAATGTGGATAGTTGTTGCATATTAGGGTCACGCACAAGCAGGATGGCTAGATTAACATATTCCCCATTGACGATTTTTTGTTTGGTTGCATTATTTAAGACGATTGGCTCACTGCGCAAAGTCTTATTACTTGATTATTAATTATTTACTTAAAAAGAGTCCAAGGAAATTTTCACAAATTTTATTATCGTGTCGTATAGTGGTAAGTCTGAATATCGGTTCTCTTCTGTAGCAAAATGGCATGAGTATATATACCCCCTCGGCTACGACGGACAGTTCGGTTAGTTCTGAAAACCTGTGCTTATCCTCAGTGTATATTCAGTGACCAATTTTAAAAGCAGTATTTCAATTCCAAATACAGTATTAAAACTGTCAAAATGGCCACACAGCGTTAAGGGATACGGGCTAACAGTCTCCCGCATCAGTACATATGTTACATTAAAAGTTTAAAGTTTATCAATTTTAACTTAACTATAACTGTTGTAGTTAAGTTAAAATTGATAGATTTTAAACGTTTAATGTAACACATAGCATGAGTAAAAAAAATGAGTGTATGTCAAAGGTTAACAGGAAATATGTAATTCGTGACAAGCATGCAATAACAAAGCTCTATAGGGTCTCTTATTATGACAAACAAGTTGCTGTCCTTTAAAAAAGGACTGCAATACGTGGACCATTTGCATGTATTTCAAACGAATACGTGAAAGCCTTAAAATTATCACAGATTCCACCGACTCTAGCCCCCTGCTTTTAACGACTAAATTTGTACGTTGTATTACGTATATATATGTATAGTTGACTTTTAATCTCAGAATTTAAAAGGTTTCAACTTCTAAAATAATTATGATCTATATTAATGAAGATTGCATGTATAGTATCAGGCCTTCGGCGAATTGTACTATTTGTGCACACATTACGCTTCGCACTACTTTGTTAACTACGTAATGCAGTGACAGCTACAAAACAACAAAACATTATAAATTATGCTATTTGATGCATGCTGTAGTTTCGGCATAATATTACCTTATTTCACAATACTGATAGTTTATATCATATGCCGATCATTTCTTTAAAAGGAATACTTTGTTTCTGTAATGTTTACCGACAACTTTACAATTACAGCGCCTTTGAACTTATTAGGTCACATACCACTATTTTTACCCTGTGCCCATTGACCGGTGGAATTTTTTATATAATTTATTGTTGTATAAAGGAATAAGAAGGAAAAATAATTGTTGTCTGTGGTCTTATATGTGCATATGGCATGGAATCCCGATCCCAATTCAGATAAACCTGTGCTTGCCTGGTTCCCCGAGCTCCCCATTACGCACAGGAACCAGGCTAGCTCATTCGCAGGCTGAATTTTCCCCATAGCATCCGGTTAAACCGCGCTTATATATTTTCTGCGTGGACCTCAGGGTCCACGCAATAATGTACTTTCGTCCTATACCTAGACGTATGAGATCATACTACTATAGTCTGTCCCAAGTTATTATGCTGCATATTTGAACGATTTTAAATAAAATTACACATACCTATGACAGAAGTGCAATTAATTCGATGAAAGGGAAAATTTCCAAGATAACTTCATTCACACATCATCATTTTCCCTCGTAAAAATTCGCAAGAACGAAAACTTATTTCCTACAGAGATTTATAATGGGGAATGTTGACATCTTTTCTCCATTCGAAAGTACTCGGGACACCTCGCGCAATTTTTCAAAGTTATCTTCAAGGGCGTCTTCAACTCCTTTGCAATGGAAAACCCCCGTAGACTTTTTATTTTTAGCCGTTTATTGATATAAGCTAAAGGGGGCGTTTCAAAGGGGAAATCTTTGGATTTTTTCATACTATTGAATGAACTTCGTCTGAACCAAGAGATATTTATAAATATCGCACAATTAAAGGAAATATGCAGCAAAAATATCTCGGGACAGACTTTACACAACTAAATTCAAACTATACTTTCCGAAGGACTTTCCAACAGAGTGATGAATAGGTTAATATTCATAATCATTGCACAGTTAATACATATTGTTTACTTGTTCATATTAATAAATCTTATCAAGGTAACCGCTAAGTCATCTGTTTATAATTATCTACATGGTAGCCTGAATCTTCTTGGGTTGAATTGTTATAACAGATTGACTGAAGTCAATGCCAAACATTAAAGACCAAGATTTAATACCAATGTTTGTACCTTTTGTCATTTCCGATGATTCCTGTTAGGATGGGCCAATATTGTCTGTTGATCCTTGCAGTGTGACGGATGGCGCCACCATAATAGGTGCTGTGGGAGGCTGAGGCGAATGGGAAGCTACTATCTGATTTTCCACTGGCCTATGTTGCCTCCGGCACCCACGCTGGCCTCGTCGCCAATACCTAGTCCACGATTGTTTTAGAAAAGGGATTATTCTAGAAGGGAAGTAACTAGTATAAAATAACCCGTTAAAACCCAACCCGATCGTACTAAAAATTTCCGGCTAATTGTTACTGAGATAAATGCGCATACATGTATCTGAGACAAGCTTCAATATGGTATATTATATCAATTTTTGTGTGTGTAAAAAATAACAACGATCCTAGAACCTTGATCGAGGGTTTTTAAGCAAGACTGAAAACTCGTACATCTTTTTTTTGAAAAACAACAATCATCTTAGTTTCTAACTAATCTACCAAATCACATTATCAGAAATTATATGAATTAATTATAGTAAGCCTTAATAAATTCGACACATAGGTTTTTTGTAAACGTTTGTGTATGCATGAATATGGATGACGTAAAATTGTAACATCGTTACGCAAACGACATTCGATTTGAAAAGTGCCTTTTTATTAACTTTTCATATTAAACTTAATAAAACTGTCACAATAATGCTGCACAAATTCAGCACAATTTCGAATTTCTGGGTAATGATCGACAAAAGGTCCATTAGCAAAGCATAGTTACTTACTGAAATTGTTGTGGACATATTTATGATTTATATTAACTCTAAGCAGTTTCAGACAACCTCTGTAAACTCAACACAAACATACGCGCTGTACATACACCGCTAGCAAGCTGTTTTTATAACATTAATGTTTCTCCATAAAAACAGAAAGGGTAATTTAGGAACTTCCTGGTTATTTATGTTCTCGACTGATTGTGTGAATAGTACAGATTTGATTAGAACCATGTACGGCAATAACTGTTTTCTAAATGTTCTTGGATTACTTGCAGCATTTGCATATGGTATGACTTTTAAAACATTTATGCAGTGTGCTTAATATTTTGTACACAGCTATGTGATATATAGTTTTGCATTTTTTGATTAACAGTTTTACTGTTATGAATTGTAACCATCCATGAATTTTGAATTTAGGAGGTTGTTTCAGTGTTATTTGTTGTACATTTTAAGCAAAAAAGACGTATTGTAAGGGCTTATTCTAGATTGTGAATTTTGTATTTGTTAAAGGAATATGAACTCGTTCTTAAGTGTTATGGGGTGCTTTTTTTAGTTGGGGGTAATCCAATCAAATAAAGCGTGAAAATCTTTATCATAGATTTGACTACATTCTGACCTAAATTATTACCTCATAATATTCAGAAAAGGATTCCTTATTATGTATATGTATATCACTGTATTTCCAATTTTTATATTTTAAAACAATTGTTTAAAACCACTATTTTATCATGTTGCCGATGCAATGTACTACTACGCATCCAATTCATTTTTTTCAGTTATGATGTAACGCACGCCCAGTTTGTGTTCCAAATATTTTATGAAATTATTCGGCTATTGGCTTCAAAACCCATTCGCAATGTTGTCACACTCAAAATCAGTTAAAATGTTAATGTTTCTTGATCGAGAAAATTTGATATTTGATTTGAATTTTCTCCATAATATCTTAAATATGATTACACAAGGGTTTTATCTAATATAACAGTACAATATTCATATATAAAAACTAAGCAAAATTGTATTTAATCATTGATATAGTTTGAAAAAAGGAAAAACAATGTTATTAACAAGTATGATATTCTACTACATGAAAAAAATATCCATATTTTCATCCTTAGATGATTTATCCCACAACAAGATCGCCACCCAATCACACACCTATAATGATATATATAGTACATACGGAGCTAGTAAAGCAATTGATCGAAACGCAGCAACATGTACAAGAACAAATCCTATAGGAGACAGAGATCTTGCCAAAACAGTGTGGTGGAAAGTAGATCTTGGTAGAGTGTCTAGCATATACAGTATACACATCCAGTTTAAAAGTTACGACGGTTACGGTATGTACTATATCGGTATTTGTATATTGTACATAAAATGCATAGTTTCGAGGGCAATAAACCAAAAATAAACTTACCCCGATATGTCAAGGAGTCTAATGAATGTTGTGTCATCGATGTCGAAGGCACAGATCAATCAAACACACCAAGGCTTTTTTGTTAACGAATGACATCATATGGGATTGTGTCTCTGAAAGCAATGTAATATATGAATATATGTTATACAACATTTAAAAAATCAAAATTACAAAATTAAAAATCATACTCCAAATATCAAAGACATAAATAACAAAGATTGTCAACTCCGCAATTAGCGTGTACATGTTACGGGACCAACCTTACTTTGAGAACTACAAGTGCAACAGCAATCTTGAATAAGTCATTAAATTTGAACCTGATAGTGAACATGAACCTGTAAATATTTTAAGCATGTTTAATTTATGAAATATTTACAAAAAACTCTTTATTATACCCGCACTTTCTAAAGAAAGTTCGGGTATATTGTTACCCTGTTCCGTCCGTCCGTCCGTCTGTCACGTTTTACTTTCTCAAAATACTCTTACATCTTATAAAACAGCAAACTGAACTCGTGGAGTTTGATTTGGGGTTTCATGATTTTCTGTTAAAAGGTTTCAAAAATTCTCTGTTAGTCCTGGGGGTCAAATAATTGGTAAAAAATGACGTTTTTTCACAAAAACCTTCTTCCTCGAACTCCTCCTACATTTTCAACAGTAGACAAATCATCTTTTGGAATATGTTTCAGGGTATCTTATAGATGCGCAATAAGGTATCGGAATTTTCAATTTTGTCCTGGGGGTCATTTAATGGCTGAAAAATGACGTTTGTTTTTTTTACAAAAAAACTGGTTTAAAAAACGTCATTTTTGGGGGCAGTAGCCAAATGATCTTCTAGAATATGATTGGGGGGTTATATTGAAGTGTGATCAGGTTCCAAATTTTTTTTTATTAAGGGGATCAGTGGGCAACAAAAAATGACGTTTTTTTTTTGCCAAAAAAGTATGGTTCCCAGAACTCCTCTTACAACTTTTGGAGTAGCTAGGTCATCTCTTGGGATATAATTGGAGCTGTCCTATAGATGTGCAATAAGGTTTTAAAAACAAATTTCATCCAGGGAGTCAAATAATAGCAGAAAATTGACGTTTATCACTAAAAAAACCCATAGATCTAAGAGCTCCTCTTCTGATTTAATGGATAGACACATCATATCTTGTAATATGATAGGGACTGTTCTATAGATGTACCGTAAGGATTTAAAAATTTAAATTTCATTCAGGGAGTCAAAAAGTAGCAGAATATTGACGTTTATCACTTAAAAAAACATAGATCCTAGAACTCCTTTTATGATTTAATGGATAGACACATCATATCTTGGGATATGATAGGAAGTGTTCCATAGATGTGCATTACGGTTTTGAAAAAATGAAATTTAATCCTGAGGCCCATTATCTACATACCTTTTGATGCCCTTTAAGGATAAAGAATATATATGGTTAAGGGGTGGGGATCTCAACCGTTTTCGAGATATTCGTGTACTTCCTGTTCAAGGGGGGTCATGACAACCCCCGGGGCCCATGACCTACATACCGTTTGATGCCCCTTGACACAAGAAACAAGATTATATATGGTTTAAGGGTGAGGATTTCAACTGTTTTGAAGATATTAAGGAACTTGCTGTTTGAGGGGCTCAGGACCACCCACAGGGCCCATGACCTACATAACATTTCATGCCCCTTGACATCAGAAACATGAATATATATGGTTTAGGGGTCATGATTATAACAGTTTCTGAGATAAATGGTAATTTCAAATTCCTTGGGGGTGGGGATGACCCCAGGGGTCAGATCTAATAAACCCTATATATTGCCAGTAACAGTCAATATATGATTATGAAAATCCTTTTTTATTATCTTTGTCCGTTTTCAAGTTACCATTTACAATAGAGTCTACATTTCTTCCTACAAGGTTCAGTGTTAGACCCCACACCCTTTTGACACCCCCCCCCCCCCCCCCCGAAAAGTGGTTGTCTTACCCAACATGAGAAAAATCAAACCAGGATGCACAACTAGATATGCAGGCCTATCATTTCCTAGAGTTTTGTACAATTCTGTTCAGCCATCTCTGAAAAACAAGTTCAGAGCGGGAAAGAAGAAGACGAAAAATAATAATACATGCATTAAGAACCGTACAAAAACAATAAGTCTCCAAATTTCATTCGGGAGACTTAATACTAAAGATTAAATAGAGATAGGATCATCAAACATCAATAATTTAAAAATAATTGACAATTTCTGATTCTAAGGGGGTCAGGATGATCCCATAGGGTCATGACTTACATGCAATAATGATCTGATGCGCCACGTCCTAAGGAGAAATAATATCTTTGGATTAAGGTGGGGATCTCAATGGTTTATATGATATTTGATAATTTCAGGAAGAGCACTTGGGATCATGACCTACATACCATCTGAAATGCCTTGAACAAAGAAGCACTAATATAATATGTACATGATATATGATTCAATTTAAGAACCCAGATATAGACCAATCATCTATGTTTTGTAATTTTACCTATAATATATACATACATGTATTAATTTGTGTTTTGTTCTATACTATTCATGTCCATGACTGTAGTATGGCTTAGTCTTATTTTAAATTACATTAAAAAATTGTCAAATATATGACTTGGAACCCCCACCCCCAAACAAACTCAAATACAAACTGTCCCCCCCCCCCTTAATTGTCGAATGATCTATTAAAGTCAAAATATAATTTGGGTGTCTAAAAACTTTAATAAACTGGTACAAATAATTTTCTTTAAAAAATTACATTACATCTTGCATAATTGACAAATGATCTATTGAGATATGATCAGAGGTCATATTTTTACCTTGGGATCAATAACTAGTATTCATTGACAAGTTAAAATTAATAACAATAAATTATTCAAATTATAAATGTTTATACTCCACATTCACCCCCCCCCCCCCCAATCTAACCTGGTTCTAAAGATTCAGTCTTCTTAATACATTAAAGACAACACATTGGGGTCATTTATGTACTTTACACCATTTGATGCATCATAATGATATTAGAAGATATTTTGTATTTTCCAGTTTTGTGGGGTCAGAACAGTCCCATAAGGTCATGACCTACATTGTATTTGATGCATTATAATACATTTAGAAAAAAATACTTCTTCCTTCCTATTATAACTCATATAAAAATGATAAGTGTGACCACACTAGTCTTACTTACAAGTAATACACAAATTTAATACGAAATTGTTTATATAGGGTCAATATGGGGTCAACTCAATAGTGCAAGTCTGACAAATGAAAAAAAAAACTTTTGCAATTAAAATGACAGAAACTTTACAAATGCGATAGGATAGATAACGATGATAAGCTTATTTGAATATTACAAGATGATGATACAGTATGCTGTCAAAGAGAGATCACATTTAGAAAGTGAAAGTAGAACTTATGTATGCTGGCATCTCATTATATTGTGCTACTGCTACTTCATGTATTATGCATATGCTTACCTATATTAGTCAACATCATAATGATAATCCAATTTTAAAAAAAAAATAATAAATTCCTTTAGCTGATCTTAACTAATCCTTTTCTGCATATGGAAAACACATACATGTATGCATACACGTGAACCCATCTAATCAGGGTGTTGCTAAAACGCGGAACGGAAAACGGAACGAAAAGTAGAACGGAATTGAAAACGGAAAATTTTATCTAATGTTATTTACTATATAGTACTTGATATATTTGTTAATCATGCTAAAAACGATATACTTTATATAATTTTTAATTTTTTTGAAAGGTTAGCAACATTAGATTATCTATTAATAACTATTTCCTCAAAATTAACAGTTCATGCATTAACCACTATATTCTGTCCCAAAATAACCTCGATTCACATTTTGATGAATAACTCGATATTTATTTATACTTCAGGGTTCTAGAGATTTTCTTTCAGAAGGATAAAAATTGCTCATTAATCCCTCTTTAAAACGTACTCTCGAGCTCATCAGCTGGTCTCAAAACACGGATAAAATTAAAGAAGTTCACGGGTTTTGCATTTTAACAGACCCAAATTATAACGTTGAAAAAATGTGCAAGGTCTTCTTAGTCACTTCAAAATAGAGAAAAGATGTCAACATTTTCCATTATAAATCTCCGTAAGAAATCTGTTCTCGATCCTGTGAATTTTTCCAATTAAAAAATGATAACGTTTCGATGAAGTTTTGTTAGATATTTCCCGTTTCATCTATTTCAATTGCGGTATGTTTATTTTTTTTAAATCGTCAAAATGTGCTGCATGAATATTTTGGGGTCGACAGACTATATTCCCAATTTATAATTGGAAAATCTAACCAGGCAACATTTAGAGCTCTCTTTTCGGATCATATGTATATATTTGCAACTCCATTGTTCTTTCCCACTGTAAGTCAATACGGAGGAACTGCAATTATTTTTCTATAATTGCAATTGCTCTGTCTGTTTACTATGACGTCATAAAGGTGTGACGTCATACTTTTCCATGACGTTATAAATTTAAACCACTATACGATACATCATGTGTTTTCTTCAACCCCATAAAATTGATGAATTTAATTAAAGCATGTCTTATAATAACATTTTAAAGGAATTACTGTTATAACATATCATTAATTCAAATCATTAACAAATCTATGTTAATTAAAAAGAATGTTTATTGTTGATGCAATAGCGAAATGTCAAGGTCTAGGCTAATACAGGGTATTTGCGAGTGGTAAAATGCAAATACAAGTAATAAACAACGATTATTTAGTGAACATGGTGTTATGAATAGCAACTGCTCTGCTGGCATATTTCCCATGATGCGCTATCGCACATCATGGAATATGCCAACAGAGCAATCGCTATTCATAACGCCATGTTCACTAAGTAACGTTGTTTAATTCTTAAAAATAGCTGCAGGAATAATCAACTGCCAAGTAATGCTAACGTAAACAAAGTTTTACCTGATACCGGGTATTTTGATGTTTAATGTATTTTAATTTTGAATGTCGTTAGTCGCACGGTTTTTTTTGCATCTCAATGATACTGTATCGTCTGTATGATTTAAGATCGTATAGAATATCGAAAATTCAATGTTCAAAGTATATACAACATATTTGAAATATAAAAATAGTCAAAAACACATGAAACGATTTCACGAACTGCGTACGTTGCAATCATATACCAGCAATACCATATAAAAAAAGAAAGAAAAAAAAACCAAATTTATAGCTTATTTACCCGTTTAATCATGTTAATATTTCACAATTTGTATACATTTAATTTTTTTCCGTTTCGAACTCAACTAAAGCCAATTGAATACGATGCTATATTTGATAGACATTTATAAGAACATCTGATTTCAATTATTCAATAAGACAGCCACATGTTGATAATCATTTATTAGATATGAATAAATGATACAAAGTAATTTAAAATCGTTTCTGGCCAGTCTATACCCTTTTAAAGCAATAAACGTAATATATTTCCCGTTTTCCGTTCCGTTCCGCTTTCCGTTCCGTTTTCCGTTCCGCGTTTTAGCAACACCCATCTAATCGAAGAGCTGGGTAAAACTAGTACCCGCTAATGAGACCTGCAAACCTGTGTTGTGTACGTAACTTCAGACAAAGATCAGTCTGACATCTGTAACATGCATGTATTTTTATGACCTATTCTTCACTTTCACTATTTTATTAGATGAATAACAGCTTTAAGGTGGTGCAGGACACATGCATATTGTGATGTATACTTCCTATTGAGATAAACAATAAAGTATATTAAATATTAATTAAATATTTACCCCCCAGATAATGTTACCTAACATTGAAGCGCAATATGTTAGAGCGTTTGCATGTCTGTAAGAGCATTGGGGTCCAAGGTGTATTTTTTTGTAATTTTACTATTGATATAAATGAATTTTCATTGGGGGGGGGGGGGGGGGGGGGTCTGGTCCCCTCACTCCCAACCCTTTTCTAAATCTGTGCACAAGATGATGTACATGTAGGCACACAGAAGCAAATCTAAAACCGGCAACCGCCACGGGGAGGGGACATAATTTAATTTTTAATTTTGTTTTTAATAATTAAATAGACCATTATACTTTCTATGACATGAAATGTTAAGATTATTGATTAACTGAAAATTCACTGCAAACAGTTCAACCCAAAATTGCACATAAAGTGCCGCTCATGTGTATTATCATATGGGAAGGAATCTCATCCTTCAGTTATGAAAATTATAATTTTTTAATGTATTACCAGAGCTTGCATGTGACCTTCATGTTTAATTAAACTGGTACAAAACAGTGTTATTTAGGGGCAAACACTTGGTGCGGGTATTACTGTCTAATGACAGCATCTAGTTTAGTTTTTAAATTACTTTTTTAAAACTTATTGACTTTTCACAAAGTAATGGTAATGTATTGCTTTACTCATGTAATGTTAATGTAATGCATTACTTTAAGAAAATTAAGTAATGGTAGTTTAATGCCCTAATTCATGAAGTAATGGTAATTTAATCCATTATTTTACAATGTAATTCATCCCAAGCCTGATTCGAACTAAGCCGGAAAACATAAACATTGACATTAAACTTGGTTCTTCAATCGATAAGATTGTATACATTATATGATGTAGAAGTCTTCCAAAATGTATAATCTATTATAGATTTTGCTTACAATGCATTGTTTAAAAATTAAATTCAGTTTAATCAACTAAAGAGCCAACGAAGGAGAAGGCAAATTCAGACTTGTTTTTATTTTCTCTGTACAAAATTCCTTTAGAGACGAACAGCAGTCATACCGCAAGTAGACTGGAGGCCAATGAAACACCTATTTAATTTGTAAAACATTTGTGTACCTCTCCCGATTTTAACTTTGACTTGCGCATGAAGTTTGGTAGTATTAAGGTGAAATATTGTCAAAATAAAAATCACAACTTTTCAAAAATGTCACATTGCGTTTGGGAACTTTAATTTCGATTCCACCATTAACCTATTCTATTGATTAATGAGCTCGTACACCAATTGACTCGTCAACGGCGCTGTGCATTCAGTTACGTAACTCATTTAACATTTGAACCCGAGCAAGAATTTTTTGATCAATAAAACTATTTGTTTATTTTCTAAATAGAATTTTGTTTAGACACAGAGGAATTAAAAAGATTTAATACGTGTTTTTATAATACATATTTACTGAAATGCATGAAGTGCCTTCCGGTTTGAGACTTCGGCTGACAGTAAACCACTAGACGGGGCCACCCCGTCACATAAAAAGATCGATTTAAAAAGATGCCATAAGACTTGTCTTCAAGTTAAACAGAGAACCAGACATATCTTCCTTATATTTGATATAAAATTTAGAAAAATATAATTATTTCTAAGTTAATGTATTCCATTTTTTTTTAGTTTTTAAATTTGTCACAGTGTCTCACATTTCAATAAAACGCCTATAGGCAAAATGATTCATAGGGTCTTAAATTATTTAGGTGAATTTATTTATTGTACAGTTGACCGTCAAAAAGGACGATTGGCGGGATTCTCACTGTATGTTTCAAACTCTGACGTAAAATTCCCGGATGATATCAAGAAGACCACTCTCTGTTACATGGACGGACCTGATTTACCGCCCCTGGACCTTACAAAAAAGTGCATGGGATACGGACGTTATGTAATCTTTTACAACGAACGTTTGAATGGAATTCCCTACCCAACGAAATATGAAGTGACCAGTGTCTTTACAGAACTATGTGAAGTCAATATAAAAGGTAAACAAACACTAGGTGATATAAACTTAACCCCGGTCTAATTTAAAAAGGTTTGTTACTTTGTTTTGAGGTTTTTTGGTCACTTATACATCCCTGCGAATGTCATTGTCATTTCAATTTTACGCCATGTGGTTTTATTTGACCCTTTCAGTTTCGCAGTGAAAATCGTGCCTCGTGTTTATAGTCTATTTTATGGAATCTAGGCACTTGTAGTTAAATATAAAATCTAGACGTTTATTGATTTTAAACTATATCTTCATTTATTGATGGATAAAATATGTTCTAGAAATAAAAAGTAACACTAGAATTGTTTTCTGCTCTTGCAACAGTTATCTTGCTCAGAAGCGATCCCCATGCACTAAGGGATAATTTTCGATCCGTGCCTGACATAGTTATAGCATCAATTGTGAAACAGACTGGATTATTTAATGCAGAATGTTCCTTGAAAATGCCTCGATATACTAAGTTTTTATACAAAACAGACACCCATTCATTTTTTTTCAAAAAGCATGGAATTGAACACCGAAAGCATCATATATGGCTATGGTTTTATTAAGCAACCCAATGTTTATATTTTCAACCACGTGTTCTGAATATCACTGTTTGATTTAAATCACCGCTAGATGATATCTTAATAGATTTTCATGTTTTAACATAAATCAAAGTAGGATATGATATGAAAAAAAGGACTTACATATTTTGAGAGAATTATCCGACCACTTGGACTTCCGTTTTAAATTTTACATCAACTGAACAAATTTCGGGGAGGTTTCGTTGACTTTCATTCCGAATCGAGCACTTCTGGATGTATTGCATATTTAGCAATGAAAAAGAAAACATTACGAAAATATTCACAGGGGTATTTAGTCTTAATTTCTGCGTCATATATTAATTCTACTTATATAATTATCTTTATTTTACAGTGCAAACTAAACTTTATTGAAGAAAACAGTTTAAAACGTGTTTAACTATATAGTTTAGGAAAGAACTGTATTTGTGGCGGAATGTTTTCAATATTAACAGTTTCCTAACTCGGAGTACTGTAACTTTAGCTTTCTAATTTTTAGTACTAACAAAACTTACAGATGGTTTGTTTATTTTGATATCTTTATTTAGATCAGAAAATCAGATAGGAATATTTAACTAAATATTTCTTTTGGTATATATTGGAGCATTAAGCTTATATTCCCTAACCCCATCTCCCTAATAAAATAAAACTTCAATTTTGTCCTTTAATTAACGTATATTATGCCAAATCTTAAATTTAAAAACTAAATAAATGGTAATGATGTCCATGAAGCCCTCCACCAAAACTGTGAAATTCATGGCGCCTGGGACAGTCTTAGGCTCTAAGGTGGGCCTTGTATGGCCTTATAGTAAAATGTATTAAAGCTTGGGAAATCTTCTCTACAATAATTCTCTCTTTGAAAAATGTGAAATACGTTTCCCTTGGGACAGGGGTTTAGGCCCTAGGGTGTGGCCAATATGGCGATATAGCAAAAATGTATGAACTTTTTAGAAAATCTTCTTCTCTATTCCCATATATATTTGTTATAAACTAAATGCATGGATATGAAGTATTGTACCTTAATTATGAAATTCATGACCCCTTGGACAGTAGTTTAGGCTCTAGAGCGTGGCCAACACCTTAAGAAAATCTTCTTCCACACATCAGCTAAAGTTATGATGTCCAATGTGAAATTCATGTCCCCTGGGTCAGGGGGTCAGGGATTCAGGATCTACGGGGGGGGGGGGGGGTATGGGCATATAGTGCCACTGCCTATAATGTTTAAAAAATCTTCTTCTCTATTCTCACACATTTGTAAGAAAAACTGAATTTAAGATTTTTATAATTATTTTCAGTAATATATTAACTATGAAATCCTCGACTAAAATTGTCGATTTCATATCACCGGGAGAATGAGTGTTGACTTTAGGAATGGCCAAAATTAATGTACAATGTATAGTGTTTAAATATTTACAATTATTTCTCTACTCCCACACAACTGTAAGGAAAACTGAATTTGTAGACCTGAAAGCATTCCACCAAACTTTTAAATCCCATGTCCCACGAGGTTGGGGTTCTGACTCTTGGGCGAGGCCAAAATAGTCATAAAAAGTGTGAATTCATTTAATGTTTGAAAAATCGTCTTCTTCATTCATCAAAATTTTAAATTACATGTCTCCCAATGTAGGGATTTGAAGCTAAAACATTCATGTAGAGTATTGGGTAGGGTTCTTAATGCAGGGTGTGACCAAAATGATTATTAAGTGTTAATATTTATATTGTTTAATAAAACGTCTTCTGACACAATATAAAGTGACTGCATGTTTAGAAAAAAAAAACATTGAGCTGTTATCTTTAGTAATATGTCATGTCACCTACATATATTGTTGTCTTAGTATTTTATTCTGCTCAGAAATTTTAATGAAAGAAATGAGTTAAGAGCCATTCTCTCTAAGTATTTAAACTTTTTTTGGCACGCATAGAAACGAATGCACGTGCCAAATTGTCTATATACTGACCAGTTTCCATGAAAACTCGACCCAAACTTATTTTTTATCAAAATAGGCCATTTTTACTGCAGTGTTAAAAAAAATGCGGCAAGCTAAACGTTAAAAAAGCATAGAATTAAAGTCATCAATCCTTTACCAATCTAAAAATTTAAAAACATGATGGGGAAGCTATCCTTATTGTTATGAAATGATAAATTAAAAAATGGTTACATTTTTGGAAAATGAATTATCTCCCCTTCCAAGTTAGAACTCTTTTGTGTTAAGAGTTCAAAAAGAGAAGTGTTGAAACAGCATGTCAAAAAAATGGGTTTTCCCCAACATCTTGAAGATTTTATCCTTATTTTTGTTATGACTCATATATACTGTCACTACACATCTAACATGAACCTCGTTTAGGGTTTCTGAAATCCCATCCAATGCCTTATCATGTTTATGCAGTTGGACTAAATGGATCTTTGTTACTTCAGGTTTGTTATGCATATGAATTACTGAAAAAAATTCATTAATTACAAAGAAATATACCAGTTAGATTAAATATAATACCACTGGAACTTATTTTACATCCATGTGTTATTAGTGTCTCTTTCAATCTAAAATATATGTGTTGTTTCCCCTTTTAGTACCTTTAGTCCCTGTATGAAAAAAAAACTAGAAAATCAATAAACACAAGGAAACCAAATTAATTGAATATGTTAAAAAAAACTGTGTGCAAAGATATAACTATTACCATACTTATTCTGGTATTCTATTAATGATATAAAAATTATAGCCTTAATTAAAGAAACCCCTCCCTCACCACAAAAGCTTGGAAAATACATAAACTATCAAAAATGTATCATTTGTAAGTTAGAAAATTGATTGTTAAAACCTAACACTTTTCACATATGCTTATATGTACATGTATTCATTTTCAAAATATAACAACTGTTTGTTGCATGTACATTTATGTAAAATGCATTCATACATGTAGGTGATACAATCAACAGTCAGAGGATGTTTGTAAAATTTTTGGAGTAGAAAGTTTCCCGCTAGCTATTAAGAGTGTTGAGACATTTTACAAAACTAATTGTTATACTGTTTGAGGAGATTATTTTTCCCAGCATACTCACATCAATGAATAAAAATGCATATAGGTATTGTATTGATAGGTATTGTTTTAAATTGGCTTGTGTTTTCTGGTCTTTATGCCAATAATGCCAATGGGATATAGAAATAGGACTGTAAGTATCAACACACAGATCTTTTAACTTTTTAATTCTTCAAAAATTTGAGTTAAAATAATTTGCCATTACACGCACTGATCTAAAGGTGTGTCGGGAGTCAGGGTCACTGAATTCCCACGTTGTATTTAGAATTACAAATTTCATAAAGAGAACTAAAATATGACAATGAATCTGGCCTACCCAGGAAAACACTTAAAAATCATGTTTATTAAAATGTATTGTGGGGACCAATGTATTATGATAGGAGTTACCTTAATTCACTTTTATTATCTATTGAAGTTCACATACCTTTAGTCTTATAATTATTATAAACTTTTAAAACCAGCATCAAATTTATGACATTTAGGATAAGTAATGAATTTATAGCTAACTTGATGAAAGTAATATTTTTTCCGCTGAGAAATTATATTTCATGCATAACTCATATTCTGAGTTCTATATAAATGATCCATTCTGATTTAGCCAAAATTTTCAATTGGTATGAAAAATGAAAGGAATGAAATATTATGCATTTGGAATGTAAAAATAACATTAAATACAAACTTGCTATTTGCAGAAAATGTTTAAAAAGTCCCTGCATTGGTAACCTGCAGAAAGTGTTCTATTACTACATTGTAGCACTTATTTGATATTAAAAGTGTATATCTGGTAACTGAAAAATAACCATGTATGCAAGTAGGAGTTTCCACACTAATTTTTAAGAGTTCCCTAAACTTTTCTTTAAACTGCTTGGTTATACATGTAAGCATATGGGTTTATCCATGAATTATACATTCAAGTTGTTTGAGTAAGTGAATTGGCAATTTAAGCAATATATATATATATATATATATATATATATATATATATATATATATATATATATATATATATATATATATATATATATATATATTCTTCATTTTAAAAATTAATTAAAATTAGTGCTGTAACAATAACTTGAGGGATTATTAAAGAAGATGGAAAAGGATTTCATGATAATTTATATTAGAATTATATAATTCTGTTTTTCTCCCAGACAGGCTTGGGGTAATGCTAAATGTAATGGTAATGCATTGCAATGCATTACATGTTTTCAAAGTAATGCTAGTAATGTGTAATGCCTCAAAATTAGCATTACAAGTAATGCTAATGTAATGCATTACTTTCCAAAATCTAGTGTAATGCTGGCATTACATGGCATTACTTTGCATTACTATGCATATTTATGCATCTTCACTTTGAAAAATGTGATGAATAAATGAATAGTTGAAATTGAATTTGATTAAATTTGTTTTTAAAGAAGAAATAAAAAATTATAATTGAGAAAAAAAAAATGTTTTAATTTTACATGTTTTATTAAAAAAGGTTTTTAAAAATTCATTTTGAATTTGTTTATATTACCAAACTAAAAGATAACAGCACAATTTCATAACATTTTTAAGAGTGTTGTTATTAAGAGTTTTTAAACAATTTACTCCGATTAGTTTGCACTTCAATAAGAAATGTGTCAACAACACACTATGCCCCCAGGATAATCTAAGTATCAAAACAATCTATTGTTATAAGAAGTGCTAAACACCCCAATCCCCTTCCCCTGCCTATGTCACAATAGAATAGGAGACAAACATGCACCTTTAAAAGCAAAATGAATGCACTGTCCATCCATGATGAAAATCAATATCACTTCTAATATTATAACCCATTTGAAAATAATCTTACTTATTTTCTCTCTTTCTCTTTCTCTCTGTCTCTCTCTTGTATATTAATTACACTGTACATTAGTTTGGACTGATAGAAAATACAAGATTATGTATTTAATCTATTATTGCACTTAATATATGCTAAGATAAAGATCGTCAAACAGTAATGTCCAGTCCAAGCTTTGACTGCTCCTGTAAAACATTTATTTATTATAGCCCGGAAGATGGATGCATTTAAAAGATGAACCCTTTGAAACTTCGATCATAAAGTGCAACAGCAATCTTTTGTCTTAAAGTGTCCTCCGTAAAAAGATATACGATTAAAATGTATTAAGAAATATAACTGGGAAAAATCATCTGCTTATAAATTAATAAAATTAAGTGTTCAAAATTATAAAGATTTGTGTAATCTGGGAATATATCTATATTTAGCTTTTAAAAACCGCAACATTATTTCATAAATTGTTTTTTGTTATGCATGTTATCCTGTGTCTCTATTTCATATCTGATATTGTATCATGCCAAATGTCTATAAATATCATTTTACTTATGTAATATGTTGTTCATATTGCCACAATATGATTATATATTGAGCAAATAAAGAATGACTCTTGTTTATTCATTGAATTTGAACCTGATACTGAGCATGAAGCTTTAGATATGTTAAAGAGTGTTTTATATTTGAAACATTTGCAAAAACTCTTTATTAGCTTTACTTAAAAAAAGAAATGGTAATGCATTACTTTACTCATGTAATGGTAATGTAATGCATTACTTCAAGAAAATCAAGTAATGGTAATGGTAATTTAATGCCCAAATTCATGAAGTAATGGTAATGTAATGCATTACTTTACAATATAATTCGCCCCAAGCCTGCTCCCAGAGGAACATTTTGAATTTCTCATGTTAAAAGTCAAACTTTTTTTTCTTCGAGAAGAAAATTTTGAATTTTTTTTCTTTTTATTCCTATGTAAAAATTCATTCCCCTCTAATTGTGGGCTCACTTTACTTCTAGGAATCATGATTTGAACAAACTTGAGTCTACGCTACCGAAAGATGCTTCCACACAAGTTTTAGCTTATTTGGCCAAATGATTTTATAGAAGATTTTATAAAGATTTTTGAAGATTGTTCTTCTATGAAAAAGAAATTGAATGCCTAAAAATATTTATTTTTAATTAAAGCGCTTCTAGTGATGACCGGAAGTTACGACGAACAAAACAAAAAAGTTTAAACAAATCCAGAAATATAGGTCTATTAACCTACAAAGATTAGATGTTCAAGTATTTGCCGAATCTGAGATCTCGAGGGAACGAGGTTTTTTGACGCCGGACAGGAAACGGACGACCGGAAATGAATTTAAAAAAAAATGAAGAAAAAAAACGCCTCGGGATAATATCATTTTCTATCACGATATCACAATCGGCTAGGTCATATAAATTGTTTTTTCACATATCTCGAAACGGAAAAGAGACTGGCCTATTTCAAAGGGTGATTTTGAAAATGATGGATCGTTTTCGTTTAATTTTGAATAAAAAATATCAAAAATAACGTTTTGTCCTCGTTTATGTCATTGAGTTAAGAAGAGATAGTACAATGTGATTCCAAGAATTTTTTAATTCAAAATTACTAGTTATGACATTCTTCCTGTTTTCTTGTCTGTAGATTTTTTAAAAATATATAACAAAAGAACAAAACTTTCAAAATACTGTAGACGTGGAAAACATTACGGTGTTTTCAATTTAACTATGTTAACGGTCAGACAATTTTCCGTGAACATTAAGCCACCGTGAATATTCAGCTCTGCATTCACCATCTCCGTGTAGGCCGCCATTACAGATGTATGTGTGCTTGAGCGGGGCATAAGTTACCACTTGTTTATCGTAATAATAGTATATTTAAAATTCTTTAAAAATAGCAAGTATGAATATAACGTTAATTTAATAACATTAATATCGTAATTAAACAAATGTTTATAACAGAATATTCGTTTAACCTTTATCTCTGCGGCCCTATCGAAGCCATTGTGAACACGGGTGCTAATTATCACTTATTATATCGGACATCTCTTTAGGGCAAAGACTCCATGACGTTGTCTGCGATCGGCATTTATCTTGAGCAGTTCGTTTTAAGATTGATTAATTATAAATGTGTACTTCTTTCTAACAGATTACATGTAGGTTTTCCTCTTAATTTTCATGCCAGTGCTTATTACATTTGACACAAACATGTTTTATAATTCTCATAGCACTTAAAGGGGCATGGTCACGATTTTGGTCAAAAATTAATTTTCCGATTTTAATATTTACAATGCTTCAGAAAGGCATATTTAATTGACAACCGGAATTTGAGTGACATTAGTTGAGTTATAAACGAGTTACAGAGCTTGAAATTCTTCGCTATGTAAACAAAGCGTTTGTTTACATTTTGAACGTTGAAGTAAAAACATCAGGTTTAAACCTAAAACGAATGTGTTAAACGTTAGGAATTGTTTATATATGCCTAAAAAAGATAAAAAGATAGTCAAATAAGCTGCAAACAGATTTTTGACTGGTAAATTGAACCTATGTAAACAAAAACAGGGAACGAGCCTTGTTTACATGACAACGAGTTGTGAACCCTGTATCTTGTTTGTAACTCTACGAACGACTTACAAATTTTATTTGATCATTAGAAATGCATTTTTAAAGCATTGTAAATAATAAAAACAGAAAAAATAGAATTTGACCAAAATCGTGATCATGCCCCTTTAACCTAAATAAGGCTTTGATTTAACGTTATTCAAAAGAAAATAATGTAAATTACATGATGCAAGTTCATCATTCATCAGATTAATTTACAAACAGGATATACTTTTCGATGACAAGAAATTGATTATCCGTGAAATTAAAAACACCGTGAAAGGTACTTGCACTGGAAATCGTGAAATTTTAGACACGTTGAATTAAAGACGTTTACAGTACCTCAGTTGATAAACCTTTTCTTGCTGATCTGCAGTACTTAGGGGTTTCGTCTGTCCCTTCCTGTCAACTCCGGGAATGAGACAAAATTGGACGGAAGACCAACACGTTCGCAACTGGATCACATACAGATGTGATTATCATGTTGTATCTGTTTCCTTCAGGCTCATATTTGGCCTGGTATCTTAAAAAAACAATTTTCATGAAAATGTCTGTTTTCTAGTCCCGTTAGAGAAAAGACCCGGCACAAAATAACGATTTGAATACCAAGTGGACGAACCTAGACGTAAAAAAGACGTTCTCTTTCAGCTTTTAGATACTTGAAGGGGCAATTATTCTAGATAACCTCTACGGAAACTTGATATTTTTGTGATTATATATTTTGATTTCGCGGTCTAAGTTAAGAAATACTAAATACTTCAGTGTTAAGTAATGTCTTACCAGAAACATTTTTTTTTACCTAGACCCTATTTTCGAGGCTTCGCTTTTGTTTCATTATAAGATAATCACGCCAAATTTTATGGCAGTACCCACTAATAATAATTATGGACATAATATTTAAATTGCAATGATTTTTTCTCGGTTAAATAAATATCATCTTTTCATCTCCACAAGACAATCACATTATTTTTTTTACTATAAGGGAATATACACTCTTTGACTTGCACAAGGTTTTCATTGGTTGTTATGTTATTTAATATTTCTTATACCACAACAAAACCAATTTTTATACGTGAACTATTATATAAATAATTATATTAATTTTTAACCGGGATTTTCAACGAAGAAACCCGCTTATTGAAATGGTGAAAATGGCGGGCGAGCGGCTGCCAAAAGGGTACCCTCGATGTACGGAAAACTCCTCCTACAGTTTTGTTCTTTTGCCGATTAATTGAACATATATTAGAGGTGTGCATATTGGTAGGAGTTTTGTTTCTGATAATTTATGAAAAAAATACCAGCTTTTGAACTTCGTCATTTTTTGGCAAAATACTGCATATCAATTTCACTGAATAATGTACGGTAGGTAATGTTTATCAATTCAGGGTTGACATGGATTATGGATACAGTTCACATTAGGGATGGGACGATGCACCGGTGCATCGCGGTATTTATTTTGACGATATTTGGATCGATACATTTACCATTAATACAACGATACCTTACCGAACTTTTTTTATTTTTCAAAAATATCCGAGCTTCATACATCGGCTATTTTTTAGTCCGCGCGCCTAATATGAAAGTACAAAGATGGCGGAAAACCTCGTAAAGTTGTCAAAACTGTTAGGAGGCTAAATATGGAGTGTGGAAAACTTTTGGAGTACTTGTTTATGAAAAACTAGTATACACGAGACCAAAGTAATTTGTAAATTGTGCAACGCTTATTATGAATATAACAAAATAACTTTGGACATGTGGTAATACATCGGCAGGTTGAATAAATTTTAAACTTTTATTCATGTTTTCATTTAATTGCAATGTATCGTGATATGTATCGTATCGCATCTCATGTATCGTGATATGTACCGAATCGGCTCAGTACAGTATCGTCCCAGCCCTAGTTCACATCAAAGAAAACCCGGTTTGCTGTCACATTGACACCTTTTCACTTGTTGATATTTGGTATTGGTTGACATTGTGACTAAGAATTATGCTGCAATGTGACTTTAAATTCATTTTTGATAATTTAATTTCTAAAGTATAGGATTCTATTGAAGTAATGTCAACTATCTTTTTTAATACTACGATATCATTATTATTGTTTTACTTAAATTCAAAACAAGTGAAATTCATCTGTTGTTTTTTTTTTTTAATGTTTATAAACTTTCAGGATGAAAGATAATTGAATTAAATATGTAGTTTTTAAACAACTAGTACTTAGATTCATAGTTACATAGATTCAATTGTCAATTGCTTACGCGTTAGTTGTTCAGATTAACATTGTCCTGGAAAGAGAATTGAGAATTAAGTTTGAACAATAATTAACTAATACTTTTTACTGGTGTGTTCGTAGAAAACAAAACTTGCATGTACAGGCATGTAGCATCTCGGAAGGGGGGGGGGGGGTGTGGCAGGGAGGGCCGCCCCGCCCCGCCCCCCCCCCCCCCCCATTTTTTCTCGCAGCAACAATTTTTTTTTTTAATTTACATATGAAAAAGTGAATTTTCATGGGAGCATGTATAAAATTGATTGAAATTGAAGTTTTAAAGTACGCCAGCCCCCCCCCCCCCCCCCCCCCAATTAATCTTATATCAATAGTGGTTAACTTAGTTCATTATTTCTCCACACATGTATCCGTGTCATCGTTGCAACCAATTAATATTGCGGGATCCCACGTTCGTACCAAATTGTTAGCCTTTACTTTGATATAGAGCAAAACAGTATCACTATCTCGAGTAATTATATTTGTTTCCTGCAGGATGTAGCAATGCCAGTGTTTACGGTATTAATTGTGACACTCCATGTCCCACCAACTGTAAAGACAGCACGTGTCACATAGAGAACGGAGCGTGCTCCTTGTGTAAACCTGGATGGACTGGATTAGATTGTAAATTAAGTATGAATACAAATATTGTTATTAGTTATTTTAAATACTGCTTTTTTATCATATAATTTGACACTTTAATTATATTTTATCACGATATAAAAACAAAATAATAAACAGAATTGTAGTTGCATTTTTCTGTATAACAGAGTGTAGAGAAGGGTGGTACGGTACCAACTGTACCAAGCAGTGTGTAGGACATTGTAAAGACGGAGCTACATGTAACCACGTGACTGGTCACTGTGACAGAGGTTGTGCTGATGGATGGAAAGGAGACTTATGTAATGAAGGTATTAGCTGTAATTGTACTTTACCATGTATTTAACATTCTATGGTCCTGAAATTAAATTGTAAATTCAAAAGTAAAGTATAACTGTCTGGACATTGCTTTTATATATGTTTGTCATTTTTCATAATTATTACATTCAAATTGAAAACAAAATAGGACGATACAGTTAAGAATTTTGTTTCTTGCGTGTACACATTTATCATTTTTTCGCATGATTACGTATGTTTAAATTTCAAATGATTTTTTAAAAATCTGATTAAGTAATTTGGTTTTTATCGCCAGTTTAAAGAAAAAAAATCGAATTGTTTGTAAAAAAAAAAACTGTTTTTGTTTTCATCATTTCTTTTTTATAATTATTTCATAATTTTTTATTTTGAAATTTAACAAAAAAATGTTGAACATATTTGTGCATTGCAATCTAGCTAAGTTATTGATAAGCTGTTTAAAAGACAATCTTGTTGTGTTTTACACAATTTCTTCTGACAGGAATAGAAAATGAAGCTGCGAACATATTTAACTTGTATGATATTATTTGTATTATACTATATTCTTTCCCGAATTGTTGCTTCTACCACTTTTCTTGATATTTCGATAATAACAAATATATCTGTGCTCAAACTATGTTCATTCACTAAAAGGCAAAATGTCCAGATTATCTGTTTCGAAACGTCCCCTATACCGCTTAAGGTTTCAAGACATATCCCAAAGTAGAACGTCTACGGGGATTTTGCATTGCATCAGCTATTAATAAGCCCGGGTGATAACGTTAAATAATTGTGTGAGGTGTCCCGAGTACTTCCGAATGGAGAAAAAAAGTAAACATTTCTCATTATAAAGTATGGATTTGTTTTCCCTTCCTGTAAACATTAATGAGCGAAAAGGATAATTTATTAATAAAGATATCTCGGATATTTTCAATTTCAACGATTTTACCTGTATTTTTTCAAAGGTATGTGTATTTTTATTAAAAATCATTGAAATATGATGGAAGCAATAATTTGGGACAGACTATACATTGATTGATAACAATAACGATTACACTGTATAGAATGTAATGACGGGACATATGGATATAAGTGTGTCAACAACTGTAGTGGTCACTGTCTGAACAACTCTCCATGTAACAAACAGACTGGTCACTGTGACAGGGGATGTGATCCGGGATATACCAACAGTTACTGTAGCAAAGGTATACTAAGCGATCAATGTACAAGCACTTTGGTATAAACACATGTAAATCTATTTTCAGTTTGATTATTCAAATTCACCATCAACCCATCTTTAACGTATAGTATTAATGACTCATTTTGATGGTATTGGTGTGTAGAACTTGTGACGTACCGATGACTTCTTATTTGAACAGAATGTTTACCAGGATATTTTGGTATGGACTGCAAGGAACATTGTAGCGGACACTGTATAAACAATGAACCCTGTGACCATGTCAGTGGAGTGTGTCCAAGTGGGTGTCAGGATGGTTTTGTCGGAACACATTGTAATAAGTGTAAGACATGTTTTACAGTCATTTTAATATCTGTTACTATACACATTTCCATCAATGAGAAATCAGAAAATAATCCATAAATATACTTTTTGACTATAAAAGTCTATAGCCCGCCTGCACCAAAGGTTTTGGGAGCTTTTTCGTCCGGCTCTCTGTTGCCCCTAAACCAATACTGAGGTCCGAAAAGCGTTTTAAAGTTAAACATAAAAATATTTAAGAACAATAGGCCTTAACGGTCACATGAGTAGCATATAACCCATACACAAACTTGTCGAGGAGTCTTATATATGCATTTAATTAGGTTGCATTCTGGAGTAGAAAAATCATAAATTTGTAATGACGACCTCCTTCCTGCCTGAAATCTTTGAAAAAGAACTATGAAACATAATTTTGGCGAAAATCTGAAAGATCTGGTCTATAAAATCATGAATTCAGTTTTCCTTTCAGGTGTGTGGGAGTAAAAAAGATAATTTTTAAACATTAAATGCATTTACACTACATTGCCATATTGCCCCCCCCCCCCCTAAATGTCCTGAACGCCTGAGAAAGGGTCCAGGAGTTTCACAATGGAGAGGGGGGGGGGCAATTTTCTACTCAAGAATATATAGAGAAAATTTTTTAAATCTTCTCCTAAAATACATTTGCTTAAAAAAGCTGGTACTTTAGTGAAAAAAACTTCAGATATTGTAGATTCATATTTGTTTAAATCAAAACCTTAAGGAGTAGGGTGTGGCCACATTGGGAATCCAGTTGTACAAAGAAAAAAAACATTATTAACAAAAACTGCTTTTACTTGTATGCAAGCATATTTACATGTACATGTTGCTGGTTCTTTAGAATTGTTTCAAGTTTTACCCCTTGACGATTTTTGGGCCTCACAAGAGATTCAGACTTGATTATAATATAAAAATATCCAGGGGAAACGGATTTTTTAAAAACATGATCTACATGTATTATGTCACATTGTCCAGATAGTTTGTATTATGACTCCACGCAGGACAGTTAAGGCAACATTTTGCTTTTAAACAGCAGTAAAAGCAGGTCGTTTTGCTTTTGTCTATTCATTTCTGCATAATGAATAGTTCTAAACTATTTTGGGTGTTATTGTAAAGATATGGGTCTCCTTTACTTGACCATGTCTAAATTTGTCGGTCACGTGACTTTTTAGTGTCACGTGGGCGTCTTTTAGACAAAAATCGTCAATGCTAAAATGAGACAAAAAGTTCAAGGGTAAGGCAAAGAAATTTAAGAGTAAGTAATATGGCAACATATTCAAAATTATCCATACATCATAGAAATCAATGCTCATTCAGTTGTAAAGTTTACTAGTTATGAAAATTTCTTTAAAAACTGGCTACTTGTTCCTAAAATAGTGCATTTTTGTATATCTTCATTGCAATTACAAAGTAAACCTTCATCTCTCAACAAATGAGCATCAGTTTTTATAAAGAACTCGTAAAAGGGAAGAAAATCATACCAAGTTTGATAATATCTATAGCCGTCTTGCACTTGAACTTTTGCATTTAATTTCTCAATCTAGAAGTCCTCTCAAATCAATACACATTTCAAACGCACAAGTGATCCCAAAAGGGGAGGTAACTCTTTGAGCGATAACTCTTTTGATATAGGCGCGATGTCATTTTATCACATAATCCGAATTAATTTTAGGATATGTTTCAACAGTACATTATGTAAATGGTTATTTAAACATAGTGCTTCTGTTTTATTTATTTCAAAAGAGAAAAGATGGTTACGATGAATCGTCCGCATTTCCTCTGTTGTATCATGGATGTAAACAAAAAACCGTTGTGTATCAGTTCTCTTGGTTAACCGCATTGGCTGAGTTATTGGTTTCTTAATATTTTGTTAGTAATGGGAGAAAATATATAAGAGCTAATTGTACACAATTATTTGAGGGATTAGATGTCAACAGAGACAAATGAAGCCCCTGATATTAATAAACTATATAACTAAATTGTTCTCATAATATATATTAAAAAAAAAGATATGGAGTATTTTTTCATTATTTATGTGCAGCCTTTGCCCAATGACTGCATATTCTATAGCACTGCTTGGGTCTGTTATTCTGGGGAGGGGGTTCAAAGGGGTAACTTTATTCTGTTTGCCAGGGGCCAGGTACCATGGTGTTTTACTATGTAAATTGTGAATTAAATTAGAATTTGCCACGGGGACTATAGATGTAGATCTGCCCATGTATGAGGCCTTTTCCCATCCCCCATAAGCAATCAACAGTATTCACCTTTGTATTACACATGTTTCACTTGTAATTTAAACACTCATTAAAATTGACTTTTATTTTTATTCAACACATGCAGAATGATTAAGATTAAGGAGAGGGGGAGGGTTAGCATATCTATTCATTCACAAAATAAATTCTAAACGCTCATTTCTCATTACCGAGAAAGGAAAGAGAGTGTGTAAATCCTACAACAAGGCGATCAAAAGCCATTTTGGGTTCACATCAATATATTGAATTTAAATAAGTCTGAATTCTCCTATGTGAGATACTCTCTCTCCCGCCCATTTACATACCATCCCCTTTCCACTTCTCAAACAAAATTATATATATATAAACAATTATATTTGGTTCATTTGTTTTATTAATTCAAGAAGATATTAAAAGGGACTTTCTGAAAAAAAATTCTGTGACAACATTTAAACCTGACATATGCATGCAAACTCAAAATTGCAATTTCTTTTTATGATGTCAATGTGTTTATTGTATGACTTCTTAGTTCTGGTCCTCTTCTCTCTTCAAAAACACAGTCTTCCTGTTTCTAAAGTTCAGGTTTTTCTTTCCATCATTTCATCTTGTATATGACACCAGGATAAGGGTGCGGGTAAATGATCACCAATAAGAACATCATTGTAAATCTCAAGACAAAGCAGGTACCAGCTAAAATGAAAATTATATATATTTCAGTAAGTTTAACTTGTTATCAAAATGGCTGAAAGACTGAAATGAAGGATTTTCTACAATTTGATATTCAATGGAATTTATTTATCTTAATAAACATTTTATTATGTTTAGATGTGCATTTAATTTTGCACATATTCAAATACAGCTTTTCAGTTTGATCGATTTGAAATTATTCGCATCCTCACCCCTGATATGTGCATGATATTAGTTTAATTGCACCCCTTTATTTTACCCGGCCTGACCTTAAAAATGCACACCTCTCTCTCTCTCTCTCTCTCTCTCTCTCTCTCTCTCTCTCTCTCTCTCTCTCTCTCTCTCTCTCTCTCTGTCTCTCTCTCTCTGTCTCTCTCTCTCTCACAACTGATTTGATTGATTGATATTATATAATGCTGGTGCAGTCAGTGTGAATTAAAAAATACCATGTATTGTTGATTTGTTGATGAGCAATATTCAAAATTGTAGATTTATAAATAACTTAGGTTTATATCAATCATTTTAAAACATTAAATGAAACCATTCGTACTTGAAAATACTTTTTCTAATTGAATTGTCTCATAGAATAATCAGATTGGTCATTATTTCAATGATAAATTATTGAACTTATACATGTATGTTATTTACTTACATTTTCTTCCAGCCTTTTTTTTCAAATCAGTGTGACACTTTTCAAATTACTCTGCAAATAACAAAATATAATTATGAGAAGTCATACAATTTAATTTACATGCATATAAGGATATGTCAACAGTAATTTGAACATTTTTGTGAAAGGTCTACATAATATATTATGCATGGATGGGTAAAATGACCAACACTTCAAATTTTATTTGAAAGTTACGTATGCACATTCTACACAAACAATACCATATATGACCATGAATGTAGATTCCTCATTTAGAGAAAATCAGATGGAGACATGCAGTCATTTGTTTATTATTATTTGGGTTTTTTTTATTACCAATAGTACAGCATCATAAGTATGAACCCAGGTGATTTCAAGATTTCAAACAGTGTTATGGACGTAGTAATATACTGAGTTCTAAAAACAAACTAGTAATAATTAAGAATTAATGTGCATAAACATCTTAATATATCAACTGGATGAATGTGTAAACAATATAAATGAACTGTCATGGAAGAACTTTGAACACAGTAGAAAGGTGTTATTGATCAGCTGTTCATCAATTTCCAGAAAATGAAATCAGCATCTTTTAGCCTGCACTGTACTGATTTTCAGAAAATCAAATCAGCTGTTTTCACACAGTCTTTGTATTGTTTACTTACAAATTGAAATAAAAACAACAGCTGTGTAAAGCTAAATATTGTCAGTACAGGTACTATGAACTGATTCGTGTCGATTGGTGAAAATGATCAACAATTTAACGGACTGGCAATAAAGCTACATGTACAATGTACATTGTATAGGCCTAAATGTAAACAATGCAGTCTCTCCTCATGTTTTGAACAAAACAACACATTAAGTCGATCAGAAATGCATCAACAGTATAAAATCACAATAAAATAGTTATTGAGCTATCTGGTATATTACAAATACACTGTATATCTAATCTACATACCTGATAAATCATCAAAAGATCGCCATCATCGGGAATACCAGCTACACGTGTTTACATCGTCTGACGAGCGCTTTTGGGACGCAGATTCACACCCATACGACAGATGCGTTATGGAAATTCTTCGTATATTCTGATTGTTGTAAACTTATAAAAACACACATGAGTGATTCGTAGTTATATTTTGCTTATGAAGTATTAAATCAGCCGTATTTTATGCTTAAACTGCTGTTTTCGGTATATATTCTATATATGGTAATACAGAGGCGGGGCGTATATTATGACGTCATAACTCATTATCCCTTCATTAGCATATCAAAACGATGTGTTGCCTTATCTGTCCTGCGCAGGAAGCTGATTTTTTCACGCCTATTGTTGTTCAGCTGAGAGGTATGGCCCATGGGCCTCTTGTTTTTATTATTTTAACATCATGATATCTTTAAATTCTCCAAATAAGATCGCATAGACCTTTCCTTACGTCTTATAATTATTTATAGCACATTAAACAATTTTGTTAACTTTAATACATTGGGGATAATAAGATACATCAGCTGATGCATCTTAGTTTTAAAGAAATGATGTTTCAAAACTAAGCATCTTTTATGTCTTGTTAAAGGTATTTTCAACTATAGGAATATATGACAGTTGAACATTATTTTTCAAGAGTTCCACTCTTAAGTTTTGAAAATAATGATACAAAAAATTATTGTTTAGGTGTGCTAAGTGGCCCATGAGCCTCTTGTAAAATAAAAAGTTATCCTTGTGAACGTTGTTTTGGAAGTATTCAACTTCTTAAATTTATAGCTAGATTTAGTAAATATTATTTTTTTCGACCTTGTAGCTTTGATGTCATGTGCCGCTTATTTTTAATTCAATTTTTAGCTTGTAATGAAGGATACTTTGGCACAAACTGTTCCCATGTATGTTCACCTAACTGCCAGCCTGGTAAGTGTCAACACACGGACGGATCGTGTACTTCCTGCGTTGAAGGATGGATAGGTGGTAATTGTACAACTGGTAAATATGCTCACAGTTTACTTTTAAATTGATGCAAAGAATGTCAAGGCAACACGTTGCATTTAATTAAAGAAAAAAAATAACTTAAATCAAACAGAAAAAACAGAGCAAAAAAAAAAAAAATAGATAAAAAAATGAATAAGGGAAAAACTACGACAATAATTCTATATTATCCTAAATGATTAGTTATTCGCCCGGTTAACATATAGCGTTTGCATGTTTTAATTGAAGCGTTGATCAATTCATTCATACGTTTCATATGTCTTTGTTTATGCTACAGTTTATTTGCTATTTGAACAGGTACATCATGATTAACATTTGTTTGTAATCTATAGTACATATGCTTAAGTAACACTTCCGCTTGAGGATAAAAAAAAACCCCTCAAAATATAAGTATTTGATTTTTTTTGAAATAGTAAACTTGAAAAAAACCCAACAAAGTTATATGTTGAAGTTTTGTTAGAAATATGTATTTGCTAAATAGGAATGCGGTCGGGTACTGAGTAAAACCGATGTTGATAGTACTTAAGCTTTATTTTTTTTAATCCAAAGAAAACCCAAAGCCAAATGGTCAACTTCACTTGCACATATGTTTTAATGTACAAAACTTAACTCGGATTAAAACGATGATATAAATGGCGAAGAACGACATATCATAAGTAAACTTTTCGACTGGAAAGAATTCGTTGTACTTATATGCCGATAGATGTTCTACAAAATGACAAGCTTCATATCGCAGTACTTTCTTATGAAAATAAGAAACATGTTCAATATACTATTACACAAGCTTGAACATTTACGAAATGATAGAAATTTGATGTAAATGTCAAAATCAAATCCATGTAAAGAATAACTAAACGTATAATTAAAATAAGAAGAAAACTTTAAAGAGTTCTTGTCTTAACTTTAATTTTAAAATTATTATTTCTGCTATTATTATTAATACAAATATTATTATTTCTATTACTATTATTATTATTACTATTATTAATACTACAACTTTTGTTAAATAATAAACATTATTATTATTATTATTATTATTATTATTATTATCATCATCATCATCATCTATTCATTATAACCATCTTATTTATTTTATTACGTATATTAATTATAGCTAATGAATTATGTTTGAACATCAAAGTATCATAATTAATATATTTTAAATAGGTCCTGAAAGTTATATTGAAATAATTTAATATTTGTAAAAATTTAAATATTTTCTAGATGGTAGTTGTTAATAAGAAAGTCTTTACTAAGCATAGATTATAATCTTTCAAAGAAGAAAAAATTGAGTATTGTTTGCAGAACAAAAAAATAACACATTAAAAAAAGTCATTGTTCCTAAAAAAATATTATAATGAAATATTGTTTGTTCTAAAAAAAAAATAACAGAAACATTAATTTGATACACTCTTCGATTTGTTTTAGAATGTTTTGGATATTATGGAGTGAATTGTGAATATGCATGCAGTGTACACTGTATTAACCAGACTTGTGACAGAATCAATGGTAGTTGTCTGTTTGGTTGTAAAGAAGATGGGGATTGTGGTCAGGATATATCCAAGTCATTTTTTGATAATTTCGAAAATTGTACTTTATCTAAACTGTCAATGAAAGCGGTTGTATCAAACAGTATGAATTATTTATACAGTGTCTTAAAACTCTTTTCTTTTCTTTTCTTCAGGTACTACAAAAAATTTAAAATCACCTCAGTCTTCATCAGACAATTTGCCTGCAACTGTTGGAGGAACAGTTGGTGCATCCGTGATTGTAGTTATCGGAGTTATTTTTGCTATGTTTGTTGCACGGTATGATAATGAAATGAATGCTAGCGCGGAAAAAAAAGAGAACGATTTGAATTCGATGCTTCAAACACATTATTATTCATTAAATTGTAACATTCTTGTTCCACTATACTTCTCTTTGATTGCATGTAATAGTTAATCACTGGTGTAATACTAATTTATTGTAGACTAAAACAAAAATCAGCGAAGCTTGCTAAACGACAGTCATATATGTTGGAAACAGAGCCATTTCGTAAGTGTAAACCTATAGCGGATCACTCCGTATCACCAGGTAAGCAATTTGATTCATTTGCTCATTAATGAGTAAATGTTCCATATTTTATTATGTTTTTTCCTTTCAATTTTTTTCGTTCCATATCTTCTAAATAACATTACCAAATCAAAACTATTGTTATGGTAGATTGTAGATTACAAACATCATTTGCTAATAACGTCGCAGAGTCTACATATGCTCTTCCTGAGAAAACAAAACGAGGTCCTCCAACAAATAAAAACATTCCCGTTAGGAATATGAAAGCACAAATTGCAAACATGTCTCTTAATGAAAACGCCGGATTTAAAAGTGAATACCATGTAAGATTTTTTAAAAATGATTTTTTTTACTGTTGAATATTCTTCTAATCTGATTAACGTATGCATATATTTACAGGTGGTTAAAATTTTATAAATATAACATGTTCATTACAGGATATCCCTCGAGGAGAGCTTCATCCATGCATCGATGGAAAGAAACAGGAAAACAAAGTTAAAAATAGATATACTACCATATTCCCATGTACGTCTGACATTTTATTATTAACATAATTGCAAATTACGGTTTTTGTTTATAGATAAAGGCATCATGAATCAAAACTCGAATGATGTTTTTCTTTCTCTTTTTCTCTGGTTTTTAGATGACCACTCTCGAGTTATTCTAAAGACAGTGGGCAGCAATGATAATGGCTATATCAATGCAAACTACATTGAAGCAAGTATTTCATAACTAATGTACATCTTTTTTAAACGAATAAACTATAAACTATTTCAGATGACACTGTCGCCTTTTTATGCATAAAAATCTTACTATTTACAGTGTGAATTACAAACTACAAAATTAATAATTTCATAGAAAAGTAAAAAAAAAAAATAAACATTTTTTTTCTGATTTACAATATCACAAACTATTTCAAGTTGATAAGTTACTCAACTAGCTTTTCCTAATTGTATTTATATGTAGAAAGTTAACTTTATATTTTTTAAATAAAATCAATTTACATTTTTAATCAGGATACACGAGAGATGCGGACATACATTGCCACCCAGGGTACTGACTTAAACAAAAGATTAATTTCATAAATACTTTTATAACTGTTATCGTATACTTCATGATATGTTATAATGTTTTCTTTTTTTATATTTATAAGGTCCAAAGCCAAAAACAATAGCAGATTTTTGGAACATGATTTGGCAAGAAGAAGTTTGTAACATCGTCTGTTTGACTAATCTAACTGAGGGCACAAAGGTTAATATGTAATATCTACATTCACTAAGTATTGCATTTCCTCTTCAATATCTTTAGTAAACCAATTGTGATTCATAGCTATAGCTCTTTAGAATCCGAAAAAAAAGCTTAAATTCAAATTACCCATTTTTAACCAGTTCATTGACCGGGCGACACGCTCAGCAAACTAAAACACAACGGACTTCAAACGCGGGTTATGTTTTTTTTTCAAAGTTTGCTACCTTCATACTAGCATGAATTGCTTAAGAAGCCATTGCATTGTTAAAAATAATATACCGTATATCATATTTACACCAAAGAAAAAAAAAACCTTCTTAAAAATCGAGCTGAACCTGTGTATATAGTTGATAATTTAATAACCAACTACCAAGTCACTTTGGAATTCGCATTGATCTTAATATAAACTCAATTTTTTGTTTTAATTCCAGATAAAAAAAATAGATTTGATAATATGACATTTCAAACAGTTATTTAAAATTTTTGCTATTTGATAAAAAATGAACAGGCGAAGCCTTTTTTTAACCTTTCTCTTTTATCGTTCCATCTACAATAGAATAAGTGCGCCCAGTACTGGCCAGATATCAATGACAAACTACAGGGAGGTACGCTGACAGTCAGACATCTAAAGGAGAAAACATACGCTGAGTACATCATCAGACGATTCAAGATACACAACAAATCGGTAAAATTGAATTTTAACAATAGGAACAAACTAATACATGTAAAGAAAAAACCTGAACTTCCATATATTTGTAGGTTTATAGCAGATTTGATGCTTATTCATATATGTTCACAATACAATTCTTAGTCGACTTCTTGTTAACAATATAATAACACGTTCCAAAAAGCAGTCAATTGTCAATGGTTATGATATTGATCAATGTACATCCAATTTTTAATTAGGTAAACTATATTTGTTTACATTTAAATTCATTGATTATTGATTATTGAGTAAAAATAAAATATTAAGTTATAATCAACTATTAGTAAGCATAACTAACATACACATAATGCTAAGGTTTGCTTATAAAACAGATGAAACATATTGTAGTTCACAGAGCGAGATTCTGCCACTTACCTGAAGGGTGAATGAATTGCACAGTTCTTCCATTTCGCTACATTTCTAGACCTTTTAGTGAAGGCAGAATGACGGATCTCCATTCTGTGGTTTACTTTTGTTAATGAGTTTATCACGTTTTAGTTCCTTTACAATAAACATTCAACGAGATTTCTTTTTAGATTTTTACTTACTGGTTGAAACCAGTGAATTCAATTATAATACATTCTGTATTCTTACTCCACATTTAACGCGTTAAAAACAATTCAATCTAGTAGCATATTTCGGCTAATTGTGTTTACTGTAATATATAGACTGAAGTTGTCGGAGGTACGCGCATCAAGCAACTGGTGAAGCCGATGTGTCTTAGTTGATAATATTTACAACAGGTTAACATGTGTTTTAATTTGTACTTGTTTGTGCACACCCCCAAATGAGTTTGTTAATACTATTTTTCGGAATACTTATTGAACTGACAAGAGTATAGTCCAGCCCAAAACGCCCCTTAAATCTTAAAACACCAATCACAACAATGTTTGTATGGAAACAGAAAAAAAAACCACTTTTACAATGACTATCCGCTTTGAAGCGATATGAATCAATTTTCGTATAATCCAGCATTCTAGTTATATCAAAATATAAGATATGGATACGTTTGTAAAGTCAAAATATATCAGAGAGAGAGAGAGAGAGAGAGAGAGAGAGAGAGAGGTCTTTCGAAAGTACGTATGTTTGATTAATCTGAGTAAAGTAAATGTTTTGCAATGTGTACAGATTTTGAATATTTTTTTATAAAAAGAAATCCTAAATCGCATATATTTCTTTTTATGATGTTTTAAGATTTTTTCAGAACACTTTCTCAGAAAAAGTAGAAGACGCACGAATATTAAAATGGCGGATAGAACCGTCTAAACAACAATGTGGTAAATAAAACAGAAAAAAAAACCAGTTATAGATGATATTGTGGCACGTGTTTTGAATTACAATGTATACGAAAACTGATTTAACTAGATACGATCTTGTTACGAGTAACGAGTAGGTCTTCCGTTCAATTTTTAAATGATACAATTAAAAATATCAATGAAATTTCCCCTCAACCACTCCCTTTCAGATAATGTATACGACTGTCAATAGCTTTTAAAATGTTGAACAAAGTGTTTTGCTTTTTCACATACAGCACATTAAAGATTTAAGATTTTAGTTCCCTAAAATATTATTTACGTCATCAGTGGGTGTGACAATGAGATTTTCAAACTGATATTGTTACGATCAACAACTTTGTTTCTATAATGCATTACAAAATCTTGCTCGTTTTTAAGGTATGGTGAATAACTTTACGAGTGTCTTGTCCCCTAATTTCAGGGGCCAGCCCCTTTTTCTTGAGTTCATTTGAAAATTCTCACAAATACTAACATTTTGTGTTCTTACACCTATCTATACTTGTTGATCATTTTTGAGATACAAATAATTAAATATTTTTTGGGCAAGCCCTCTAGATCCTTAATGGGGATAGACATTGGTGTTTTGATTAATGGAATCGCTTAATAGAATCAATGCAGGCATTTTATCATCTACAATGCTAATCAAAATATGTCCCCTTCTCTAGATATATTGCGTCAAAGTTTAAGTACTTTGGGCCCTAAAAATCCCTAATTACGTAAAAAATGGGCGTGGCAATAATTTTTCCTGTTAGACAGTGTTACGATAAACAACATTGTTTCTATAATGCATTACAAAATCTTGTTTGTTTTAAAGTTATTTGTAACAGAGTTCACGAGTAGCTAGACCCCTAATTTAGGGGCCAGTCCCTTTTTCATGATGTCTTTGAAAAGGTCTTAAGAATACTAACATTTTTTGTCCATCTAAAACTGTTGATCATTTTTGAGATACAAATGATTGAATATTTTACGGGCCAGCCCTCTAGACCCTTAATGGGGACAGACATTGGTGTTTTTATTAATTGAATCGATTAGATTCATTCATGCAAACATTTTCTCTTCTACAATGCTTAACAAAATATGTGTCCTTCTCTAGATATATTGCGTCCAAGTTGAGGTACTTTGGCCCCTAAAAATCCTTAATTACGGAATAAATAGGCGTGGCAATGATTTAACCCATAGATTTAGTTACGATAAACAACTGTGCTTCTATAATGTATTACAAAATCGTTATCGTATTTAAGTTATTTGTATTAGAATTTACAAGTGTCTTGGCCCCTAAATAAAGGAGCCAGCCCCTTTTTCTTGAATTTGTTGGAAAGAACTTTTGATTATCTACCACTTTTGTTAAATATGTATTTACAAAATATTAACTGATAAAAAGATACAGATCAAAACGTATGGACATTTTTTATGAAAATTCGTACCCAATTTTTGTGCCCATGCGAGCTCCAAGAAATGGCGCAACAGGCGTTAAACAACTACATGCAGCACAACTTCAAACTATAGTCTACCTATCCTGAAAATTTCATATGAATATCTCTAATGGTTTCCGAGTTTATAGCTGCACACAATGGGTCGTCAAAAATTACAAAATGGCCGATAATTCGGTACCGGAAGTGACTACGGCAAAAGTAACAAAAGTGGATCAAGTATAGATCACCCCCAACCATCTGTGAAAAAATGGTTGAAATCGGTCGAATAGGTTTCGAGAAATCTTGTGCACAAAATTGAAAACGGAAGACCTTAATAAGAAACAGTACGAAAACTATAAGGTCTTACGTTGGAAGCGTTAAAACTGCATCTCAAATACTACATATAATTTTTTGTTTCATCAATTTAATAATGATGTTTATTTAATGTGTTCAGAAGTTCGAGATTGAAAAAATATAACCATCGTTTATTGATTGTTAAAAAAAGTCTTTAATTGTTGGGTTAGCATTGTTTAAAAATTATTTAATCATTTTATCTCGTGTGTTGTTTCATGCATTCATTTGGGGTTTTTTTCCCAAAGGAAACCTTGCATTTCAATTTATGTTACATAAAACGTTTGTTTATGTCACATATGGAACGCCGTATCAATATTCGAACACTCTTACCGTCACTATAAATAAAAACAGATGGATAAAGTAAAGTATTATTGGTTACAGAGGGTGTTCATTGTGGTTTTAAACCTTCTGTTGGCTTCCTTAAGGTATCCAATTTACATTAGGACATTCTTTTTCCAACCTTGAATATCCATCATAAATATAGAATAAAATATCCATTTAATACTTTGATATCAATTTAAAGCATTTTAGAGTAGAAACAGATTTACCGAGAGAGAGTTTCAAAAATTTCATCAACTAAGCAGTAATTGATAAATGAAGATTTTATCATGGTCTATGAGGACATTTTTTGAAATAAAAAAGTAAGTACTAGGAATATCAACACATGCCTTGGTGGAAAGATACATTTTTATTTAGTTATACAAACAAATTGTATAAAGTATAGATTTTAAAAAAAATAGTTTTATAGAATTAAAGCAAAGGGAGACAGCTCTTCAAAAAAAGGAAAGGGTCATTAATTACGACACATTCCACTCTTACATACTGATACTTAAACATGACAATTATGTCCAATTTTATTGAGTAATAACCCCATATACATCTGTTATGCACCAATATTCATTGGATTTGTGGCTATTATGGATCAGATACCTTCAACAGGAACATTGAGACATCTGTTTGAAGGGAACAATAGTTGGATTATGTTTTTTTTAAGATTAAACGTCAAATTTGATAGTTAATCCTTCCGTACATAATATCATTCCAATGTAAAACTTTTATGATTTCAAGGCATGTATTAACAATCTAAGGATGATACAAGGTACAGAAAAAAGTAATCGCTCACTGTGCTTGCGTTAACTTATATCATATAAGAAGATGTGCTTTATTTATTTAGCGCATTCAGGACTGTTTTGCAAACGCCATCACTTGTGTTGGACTGTATACAATTTTACTACATGTAATGATTTCAAATGCATTAAGGTTCTTTTTATTTCCATTTTATATTTTTAAGATGCAAATGTTTGCAGATATATTCGGGGTGTTAAGTCACTCTTCACTCTTAGACTAAAAAATACTGATATGTTACAGTTTGTAATTTTGTAATATTGAACAGCGCATCAGTTGCCTAATTGTGACGTGGTTATTCCTTATACTTTTAACGTTCCAAAGATGTATTAATTGTTAAGTTAAACATAGTAAATGTTATAGAGGTTTCGGTTCACAGTTTATATTGCCATTCAATTTTTATTATACTTTCATGTTAAGTACTGAAATTTGATTGGTTAAGACGCAGTTTAATATTCATTTATTTGCCCTCAGCGTTAGCAACACATTTGACAACGGGTAACACAATAAATTGTTACACAATTATGTGAATACAGTTCTCCGTAGAATTCACGTCAGCAGTAACGTTTTCTTTATAAATAAGACATTTGGTATAATAAAAACTGCCTATTTGGGAGGTAACAGTTGAAATTACCCCCCCCCCCCTCGAAAACCATAGCCACTTTCGCTTTGGGTCTGTTACCCTTCCAAACAGGCTCTATTTAAATAATATACATTTTTCTTCAATTGTAATACATGTATATGGCTATTATTATAAGTTTTTAACCATATGTAAGATACTCAGAATTCTTCAATCAGGTCATGTAAGGCGTCATTTAAAAATATAAAAATGCATCAGATTATGCTATTCATATTGGGCAATACAAACATATATTTGTACAAAGCATCATCAAAACAAATTAAAAATTAATATAACATCGAAAAATCATACTTCTGTGTGTTAAATTTCAAAAGCCTATACTTTTCAATTTTTCATGTATATTAATTTTTACAACGTTCTCCAACAAAAAGGACTAAGTGCGGTTTTATGCAATTTTTGCCCCCCAAAACCAAAGTTTTAGAAAGAGCTTTAAAATAAAGTGAAAGATAGTTAAAATCATATTGGAAATAAAGGTGTAAAAGGTTATCACCACAGTGACGTCATAATGTAGAAATGACGTCATGAATATTGCATACTTTTGATAAATTGATGTTTTGTAGCAAAATATGGGTGTTTTCCGATGGTTATTCGACTGGGAAACATCGAGCGCAGGCTTGCTCAAGTACCATTTTTTAGTATAATATGTATAACCATCTGAAGAAAAACGTATGTTAAAATCGCACTTGAGCAGACCTGCGCTCTATACTTCCGATTGCAAAATATAGAGCAAAAATGAGAATATCTTCATTTGTTTGCAAATTTGCGGGAATTAGGTCATTTAGGTGACGTCATAGATAAACAGGGAGTAAGCAATGATGACTAAAATCAAGATTAAAGTTATAGGCATCGTCTTTACAATGATTTGTGAAGATTTCATTTTTATACGATACTATTTAAAAATTGGTTGAAATCGGGGGCAGATATTTGACCGTACCGCAAATAGTCCTTTGTTATAGTATATTATAACAGGCATCGCTCACCTGTCTAAAAACGCAAAAAAGGCTATAAAATAGAATTGTGTTCAGTTCTATGCATTGTATAGAACTATTTCCCTAGATTGTATAATAACAGGGTATTTTACTAGAATGAACAAACGTATGTGCAATGCAAACTGACGTCGGTCACCTTTCCATTTAGCATTTCTTTAGTTTGTACTGAAGTTAATAATATTTTTAGACCAGAACAGACCGTCAGGTGACGATGTTCCACTACACCACGTGGTCGGATCACGGAGTGGCCGATCCCCTCAGTCTGGTCGTGTTCCATCGTCACGTGATCAGAGCCACTGCTAACTCAGCTGGAAAGTACACAGTGGTACACTGCAGGTACACGGGTGACACATTCAAATGAGATACTGTACACCTTTTTGAGTACTTTAAATAATAGTAAACAATTGGGTATAAAACTAAAACAGTTTTAAGCACATTTGAATTCAGTGCAATAAATGAAACTCATTATAAATTCCTGTACCAACAATGTGTGAAAATATTTCTTATTTCATTGATACAAAAAACAAATACGAGGTAGATCCTTATAAGGAATTTGATGTAATTTGTTACAGAAATAAATCTGATTTAAGAAAACAACTTTCAATGAAAATTACAAACAATAAAATGTCATTATGAAAATTTATTTTTTAGTGCGGGAGTAGGCAGAACTGGGACGTACATTGCGTTAGACGCTCTCTACCGGGAAGGGAAGAGAACTGGTAAAATCAACGTACCGATGTACGTCAGGACCATGAGGAAGGACCGGATGAACATGATACAGGGAGATGTAGGATCATTCATAGCTACAACTAATTCAAAATGTCAAAAAACTGTTCAAATTTTGTTAAATCTAATAAGAAAAGTAAAAAAACCCAAAATATATGATCTGTGTTATTTTGTATAATAGTAAACGTTTATTTGTCTGGATCATGAATAATCATGCTAGAAAATAACTAATCAACAAATCTTTGTTTTATCCGTAATCAAGGTATTCTTATATAATACTCATGATCGCCTGTTCATTTCAAAAATTGAAGGCATTTGTAAGTGTTGTTAGTATATATTAATAGAGAAAGGTTTATAAAAAATCAGTTATAAATTAATGATAGCTTTCAATTTATGGTACACTAAGTACATATTTTCCAGAATGTTGTGGTCATGAAATGCATTAATACACATATAACTATGCTATTAAGCAAAATAATAGTTAAAAGTTGGTTATAATTCCTTCCTCCTCGCCTTCTACTGAATAGCCGTATTCAAAATAAGTTTTAAGCGCAGTTTTAATGTGTTTATTTTGCTCTTTCAACGGAAGAAAACGACGATTTATTATATAACTGTTCCTTATAAATGATGTCCTTATTGACAAAACATTGATCATTTGTTTTCAAAATTCATAAAATACTTCCTATTGTTAACAATACAAATACACATTTTGTAAGAGGCATGTTGTTTAAGCGATATTAATTAGATTATAAAACAGACATAATAAATCCCATCTGAAATCAAGGAAGTGACTTTTGCCTTTATGAAGAAAAACCCAAATAATTTATCATCAAAAGCTTCCTCTTGCATTTCTCTATTTGATAATAATATTATTTCCTCCATCCGATATTGAATCGCTTTAAGATCAGTTTTTCACAGGACAAATGTATATCGAACAGCGAATGACAAAGTGTTAGTCGCAATCTGATACATGATGACATTTTTCGCTAGATCAAATGAGCAAATCTGTTCTTGCAAAATAAGATTTTGTTTTATCAATTTGATTTATAAGCTGTCCTTTAATGATTTAAATGTTAATTTATAATTTATAGGTATGTTGATTTTGTTTTTTACAATTTAATGGAGACCTTATATTTATCGAACCAAAACATACTTTAAGGACCAGTACAAGTTGCTGTACCTCGCACTGAAGGACGCATTTTACGGCCAGAATAAATGTTTGGAATCAGAGAAGTTTTTAGGAGAATATCAAGAACAGACCTGTTATACAAATTGTGGAGACATTTCACAGAAGAAATCCCTGTCTTCTGAACTTGAGGTTAATCTAAATTGAGATTTATATTGACAACAAATAATCCTTCCCAAAAATATAACTTTATTATTCAATAAATAATTCATATTTGAAAAATATATTTTATAATTGCAGTTATTGATTTGAATAAAATGCAATCCGTTGCTTCTTGAATATCCATTTCTTTCTTGATATTAACAAATAATTGTAGGAGTTACTGTCCTTGAGAAAGGAGTATACACAGCAAGATTACATATCTGGTCGGGCTCAGATATCAGCGAACTACACAGAAAGCGTACTTCCTGGTAACATGCTACTTATATCTATACTTTTATAAACGTTGTATTTATTTCTTTGAAGATTGTTAGCTTAAAGGTGCTCTCTATCTGAAACACTACATCGTGTTTGTCAAATTAAAATCGCATAACAACAGATTTATGTCTACTTAATAATACATTCTATCCTTTTTTCATAGTTGAGGAGTTTATGTGCCACCTGTACTATATGAAGGGCTATAACACCTACTACAACGCTGTGCTTATTCAGGTTAAATATAGCACATAAATACATTTACTGTACAGACCTTACCTTTGTTTGTGCGTAATAGTATGTTAACAGCAGTCACATAAAGACCATATACATTCTATAAACACTCAGTAGAAAATATACCTGTCTTTAATCAATTTTTTAAAGCTATTAAGGCGTAAGATTTTGCACCTTAATTAAAACTTCAAGTACTATCATAAAACGATGAACCTGTATTATTTTATTTATTATTTATCATTTATACAAAGGCAAAGGTAAGCTAAATTAAATACACGGTTTGTGCTTCACCTAATATGGTAAATATTTTGTAAAAGAAAAAATCAAATGGGACTAGCACTCAGTCAATCAATAAGTTACATTTTGTATTATTGTGAACTGCTTAGGCCAAAACTCTCCTACAGACTTCATTGTAATATATCTGTGTGTTTTATACAGTCATACCTGGAGAAGGACCCCCTGATCAGTGCCCAGTATCCTCTACCTAACTTCTTTGTCACTTACACTTCATTATTCTATGTATATCTTCTTTAGTCGTATCTGGAGAAGGAATCCCTGATCAGCGCCCAGTATCCTCTTTCAGACAACACTGAGGACTTTCTCAGACTGATCAAGGACTTTGACGCACGTGTTGTCGTCTTCTTGTGTCCACTCAAGGACATCGAATCGGTATGGACGAAATATTTTATCAATATATTTACCTGCATGTATGTCTGGTTGTGATGTCTTTCTCTTTTAAATAATGTACTCTTTGTGTATTCTTATTTCCATTTTTTTTGACAGACATCCAAATGGTTTCCACCAGAAAATCAACACAAATTCGACGGGATTTTCTACGTCAAAAATATGTCATCAAAAACGAGCAATAACGTCAAAATGACAAGACTCAACATACAACCAACGGTTTCATTTTCCTTTATTTCATTTCAAATAAAAATTAGACATAAAAAAGCCCAAAAAACTCAAACCAACACATTACGCTGTACTGCTTAGTAACTTTTTAATGCAATTATTGACTTATAGATCTTTGCATTCTTAGCTGCAAAAATACAATGCGTTTTGTTAAAACTGCAAAAGAGCATTATATTTAACAGTTTCACCTATTTAATCAGAGGATAGTTCAACTCTTGTCCAAACAAACCGGCTTGACCCTTCACCGGCAATTAGGATGTTCCAGACATCTAAATGAATTCGCATTTTTTTGACTCAGTACTTTTTTTTGAAATTTGGATTAAAACACATAAAGTCTTTTACAGAAAAAAAAAACAGTGATGAATTTCGAAACGAATAACACTTCTATTTATTCTCAATTGTACATTTGTAATTATAAGGGTTTCAATGAAATGGATATCACTCTCCTGGAATGCCCGACTTGGAGTGAGAGATTGAAAAAGGGGGATAAAAGAGTACTTTTGGATGTAGTTAAGGCAGTAAAGACTGAAAAGTCTGACCAAAAGGGCCGAGTCCTCGTTCTGTCAAGGTAACGTAAACAATATCACATCAGTCTTCATTCTCTCTTTTTTGTATCTACCTGTTTTCAGTGAATGCTCGTTGTTTTCAAGAAATGATTAATAATAAGTACACTTTGGTATCTTGCAAAATACTTGATAAATATAACAATAAGTTTAAGATAAAAATTGTTACAAAGACACGGGTATCAGTTTGATTTCTAATAAATAAGAATTTTTTTTTAATTTTGATCTTCCGCTATAAAATAAAATTTCCTTCAATATTTCTTTTCCAATCATTTACTCTAAAATGACAGTCATTTACAGCGAGGCAAGATGATTTTAATATTGTGAAAGTAGTTAAATTGTTCATAATTTTGTAAAAAGTTTCATATTTAAGAAAAAAAACCATGTCCATTTCGTTGGCACAGTTTGGCTTTTAAAGGGACATCGATGTCCACTGCACAAATAAAGGATTGTTTTTCTTTAATATTTGATATTCTAAAGACTATGCCTATGAAAATAACATTGTATCAGGAATATTGTAAAAAAGGATTCTGACTTTTTTCTTAAGATGCAATAGAACTGCAATTGAAACGGCATTTACAATCACAAAATGACACGAACAAACATTCACATTTTTTCATGTGAGAAAAATGTGGAAACTTATTCTTTTTTTTATACTTTATGCTTATAATGTGTTTCTAGAGACGGAGCTACACGTTGTGGTCCATTCTTTGTTTTATACAACGTGTTGGAACAGATCTCCGTCGACAGAGAGGTGGACATCTTTACAGCTGTACGTCAGATCCAGATACGTAGACCAGAGTGTGTCTCCACTGTGGTATGTAAAATTTGACATGACAACTGTAAACTAAGGCCAATTGGCCATGCAAACTATTGTTTTATGTTTGCAAGTTTAACCCCTTACCGAAAATTATGTTTGAATTGTTCAGTGAACATGAGCTTACAACCAGTTTTGTTAACTGCACATTAAGACTGTCGTTGAATAGATTGGATCGCAATAAATTGATTTCGCTTGTTACGTAAATATCACTGATAAATTATTAACACCATTCTTTTACTTCTTTAGGAGGAGTACCAACTTTGCCACGACGCCATAGCGGAATTTCTCCTCAATGACTGCGTTTATGGAAATTGTTAAGGAGACATTGTAAAACCCTACAACGAACACTGGAACATTCCTAAAAAGTATATGTGTAACTGTAACACTCTTGTTCGATTTCTGTTTTTGTGGTTTTGTGCTGTTAAAACGATTGTTTTGAATTTGAATTTGAATTTGTATGAATATGATTGTTTTAAGAGTTAACTAGTTAACAGATTCTAACCGTTTTGAATTTTAACCGATATGTTGATTTAAGGAATCAATAAATGTTTTAATTGCAATATTTTACTAAACAACCTGTTTGATAAAATTAACCATGTTTAAGGAATGAATTTTATCATAATTTTTTGTTAGAGCACATTCTCTTATTACTATATGGTATCCTAAGTTATTACAAATATCCTACGTACGTAAAAAAAGTTTTAGGTCTTTATCGAAGCCCTCTTTAAATTTTAATTTGTTTAGTTTGCATTGAAATATTTGTTTTTTTAGGTTTATATCGTTTGTTATAAGTGTAAATTCTATTCAGGTTCCACTGTATGGTATAATGACTTTAATGTGATTTTTATTGTACAGTTCTTCTTATCAATACTTAAGTGTCCATGTACTATGAGGATTTGTTTTTGTAGTGAACGTAATTGGTTTCGGAACTGTCATATTTCTCCAAATATACGTGTATAATTTAAAAAATAATGTTGATTGTGTGGTATTTATTGTTTCACTTTACCTTTCTAAAATTTAATCATATTAAGCTTACAAAACTGTTATAATACTAACATTTTAACTTTTTAAACTTTTAAATGTTATTTTTTGCAATAAATTATGCTTTTGATAAGTTTGTTGTTTTTCTTTGATATACTTTGATATAGTATATTGTTGGTTTATTTACCTACACGATACGTTTTTTAATCAATATTTTTTTAATTGGAATATTAGATTTCAAAAAAGTACAATAAAAACACCTAGTGAACACCCGTTTTCATTAGATAAATGTTCGACAATATGTACCTGTTTCTGGAAAATACTCAGCAAATTACGGAAAATAAAATAATGAACAAAACATGGCTTACGGCGTTTTATTCTGCAAATAAAGTAGTTTGTTAACTAAATATTTTATTAAAACATATATTCTTGATAGAGTTCTAACTGAGCTTGAACTACCAGCTTAGCGTATTATTCAATTACTTTATTAAATTAATTTTGAGATTCATGTGGTCCTTTCTGACCAAACGGACATATGTTGCATATTTTTATGAACCTTTATTTCCTTACGTCCCGTAAACAAACTAAAAGCGTGACTGTAAGATTAAGGTAAAAACACCGTGATTTTTGGAAAATTCATTATGTCTCTGATAAGTTTTCATGTTGCCTCGCTACAGTTAATGTTGCATTAATTTATTCTGTTAGATAAGTACATGTAAATGATCTACATGGAGTAACAACAGTTCATCCATTGCCAATTTAATATATTATTAATTGCTTAACAAGAAATAATTCACTCAATAAATTGATATGCATGTTTTAAACTACATACACGATTAAAATGTTTATATTTGTCTTAAACTGCATATACTGTGTGATATTTAGTATATACTTAGTTTCTTTACAATTAATTAAGCATAATAACAAAAGACTACTGTGCTTGAAAAATTAGGAAAATTCCGATGACGCATTTGTGTTTGACCATCTTATTTTCAACAGGGTATGACCTACATTACTACGAATAATAATCATAAGATACTGCTTTGCATAATTTCTTATTTAACATTGTATTTCCTATACTCTATATTATTTTAAGAATTGTTGAGGCATACATCATTTATTATTAGATACATAAAACGAAGAATGAATTTTCCATGTTTAGTATTGTGTCTAAAAAGTACATATTAAAAAACAAATATTGAACTTTAATGAATAGTAAATGTCTGCAATACCTATCAATCCCCTCTCAAAACATCACTCTGTGTCATGTTCTTTTAAGACTATACAAAAACAAAACATGTATGTGTCTATAGCTATAGTATAATTCACAATGTACTCAGTATATATTCATTTTAGAACCAATATAGGAGTAAGGGCAACGGGAAATAACACCATACATTTGATACTTTAAGGAGTATTACTGAAATCATAAACATATAGCGTTATCATTGATTTTGAAGTATTATGAAATGTATTGCAAGATACACACATTCATGATTTTTCCTACATACATCTATTCGTTTTTTTTATAGTGTCATTCTCATAAGAAAATACTGTATCTGAAAGTATCAAATTGTTTTCTTTTTTTTGGTACTTTGTTCTTCTGTTCGTGACTATTGCCTATTTCTTGCGTGTTGATTTTATTCGGACCTGATGTACCATTTGACTCAAATATAAAGCGTTCCAAATTTTGTTAATCTCAGAGTCATATTTTTTTTTTAATTTGAAAACCTAGAACGGTAAACATATTTCAAGAATTAGAAGAATCAGAAAGAAAAAAAAATCGATCGTATAGTACAATGTGGGTTGTCTTTCTTCGCATTGTCATAACTTGATCAATTGCCAAAGATATATTTGAAAACTCAACGCAATTAAAAGTGACGTAACATCATACATGTCGACTGTATTTCCGTAATTCACAGACCTGATGAAAGGAAAAGTATGGCTCAGAGATTTTTAAAGGGTGGCATAATGAATTATTTGACAGGTTTAAAAATGTAGCCTTTGCTATTGTAAAATATGTAAAAAATCAATATCCATTAGATAAAAAAAACGACTGCAGTGATTTCAACAGGCCTGCCGGTACATCACAAAATAATAATGTAACATAGTGTTTTTGATAGAAGGAGAAAATGACATTTCCTTCAATTTAATACATATGCCTATTTATAAATGTAAGCCATTGAATATAAAAATACTTTTGATTATCGGTAAATGGTTTTGATATACAAAATGACCGGCATTATAGAGTGAATACTATCGTTCACAGTCTTAACTTTATTGTTAATTACTACTTCGACAACTGCTAAATTGTCAGAATAAAGACATTTTTTTTATTAGAGAGATGTGTGCCCCAAAATTCAATTAACAGGACGATTCAGAAAAGTCCCTTGATAAAAATGTGATAATTTGCATGTATATCTAACGAAGATTCAACGAACCATTTTGACCAATATACTGCTGCATATCCAATGGAACCCGAAACATCTGTGTACATATGTAGCTTATGTAAAAACAGTCATTCATCTTGATGAAAGATAAATTTGTCTATAATATTATCTATAAACAGTTGTTACGCTTTTATATCTGCCAGCATCCTCAGAAGTAAAGTATATTACCCCAAATGGGCCAGATACATAACACGTTAAATCTAAAAGACGTCTAAGAAATGCGGAACCAGGGGTGACCACTTTGCAAGCAAAGTTGAGTGAGCCGATTTAAGTCTGTAATTCCCTGAAATGTACTTTTCATCTCTGTACCGTCTTTGCAATGAGTTGTCTCAAGTTGACAAGCTTATCATCTGGTAATCTGCTTATCATATGTACCAAGTCTACTTCTAATCCATAGATAGTCAAACAAGTTGTCGGAAGAATAGTTTTAGATTGCTTAAGGGGCACTTCAATTCTTTGACATAAATTTTAAAAGTTATTTACGTCAGAGAGACATTTTTGACATGACGGTGGGCCTATGAACAAGAAATCATCAATAAGATGGACATACCCAAGACCTTGTATTTACTCAACATAATCAACTGCAGAGATGTGCTTAATTTCTCAAATAACTGACATGCTGAACTAGTCCTCATAGGTAAACATTTGTTGAAATAATACTGATTGTTCCATACAAAACTCAAGAAAAGATAGTCGTCTAAGTGGTCAGTTGAAATGTTTCTGTAACTATTTTCAATTTCTAGCTTTGCCATTAGGGCCCCTATTCCAAATTTCTTAATTAACTGAGTCACATTTTCAACAGATTCAAACAGAACAAGAGCCTTATTTCGAGGAATGTGTTTATTAACTGAGTTCCATTCTCCCTTTACCTTTTTTTGAACAAGCCCCAATGGAAAGCAGATAAAGTTCTCAAAAGTTTTAGAAGTATCAGGACCAGAGATGCGATTGAAACATAATTCTTTGTCTTACTTTTTTTTTACCACCATCAGACTTTTTCTTACCGATGAATGATTGTTCCAGCACAATTTGACTGAAATTCATATAACCCAAGCCTAAATTCAAATTTGAAACCATTAACCAGAAATGTTACCAAACTTCTGTCATAACGTTGCAATTCTTGAAGCAAAACAATCATGCTTTATTGTTGTTGGAACTGAAATTCTAGGAGTTTGATTTGTTTCTGTCTGAGCTGTTGCAGTTGATTTTGGAATGCTGGCCATTGCATAGCTGGCATATATCTTAGGTTTGAAATGCATAGTGAGTTTTTACATTTTTTACCATTGTTGTAGGGAAGGAAAAAATGTCGTGGTGATCTAGCACTATACCGGGTGTATGACGAGGGACGAAAGGAATGAGTGAGAGTAAAAGCTTTGACCATGTACTCCGTGATGGGGACTTGCGAAGGAACCTTATGTGACTGACGCAGCTTACGGAAGTTCCTCGTAATATCTCCAGGCATTGTCACCATTGGAGCTCCCAATTTCCCTAACTGTGAAGCAGTATTTAAGCGGATTGGCAAATTCTTTAGGCAATTTTTCTGTGTATTTGGACATTGATTTCAGAAAGGCTGAAGTTCATTGATGCAATGACATAAATAATTGATTGTTTGAAGGGCTGAGAATTAAATTGAATTGAATTATTCTCTATTTTGTTTGACAAATCCTCTTGTATGAAATTTGGCAGCAAATATTTGAGATCAATGGATTGATCATTCTAGATTTTATTTTTGACACGGAAAGGAACTGTTGACCCAAGAATATGCCATCTGCAACTGTGAGTGGAATAGGATGAGGAGAGTAAGTGTTAGCACCTATATCTGCGACAGACTCACCTGAAAATAGCTGTTGAAGGTTGTTGAGTAGATATTCATAATTTAAATCAATAGAAGTATTGCTACATTTATTCATTGAAGCCTGCAGTTGTGTATGAGCAAAGAGGCAGCTTGTAGACGGCATCGCTTGTTGTTGCTGACTTGAGGATGGCTGCATGCAACTGGTCATAGTCGATGAGAGGGTTGCTGGTACTGCTTACTGGTTGTGTGGTTGAATTCAAATATGTATTACTCTGGCTAACTGGTATGGACGTACTCTGATCTGCAATGGTCTGACTACTGGTAATGAAGAAAGACGACAAGTAGGATATCTTTGATGTCTTTGCTGGTAGAGTGGGTTTAGGAGCTGAGGATTTTCTTTTTTTTTTTTGGTGGCATTATGTTCTAGAATAAGTACATAGATGATGTATTTGACAAGACAATAAACAACCCAGAATTTTACTATCCATAGTGTGCAAATAACCCAACTCTGTGTTTTATTATCTATCCTTGTCAATTTTTAACCAGCCATTGTCAGTAATATCTAATGCACAATTATACGTCATACAAGATAGACCAAGGCAGATAATATTAGATCAATGATTATATTTGTCATACTTCCTGGCCCCTCAAAACGTCTTGGGCCATAAATAGTTAAACCTGTTGCCACAAAAGGTAAGATCATGAAATCGAGATCAAGCACATATACAAGATCATAATATTCTTCAGAAAACCATTTTAGACAAATAAACATACTCCCTGACATGTTCTAAGAAGTCTTGGAAGGTTCAAGGAAAAAAAACAACTTTGTGCTCTACATTGTACATCTTGTAAAATTAATGATCCTCAGACAACATGAATCAATTGATCCATGTTAATACATACATGGCATAACTTGATATGCCTTGATTATACGCTTATTGTCAGTGGGTCGTTATAAATGCATTGCCATACATTAATAATTTTAGATAAACTTACCCAGTTGCCAACTTATATTAATACAGTGATACTTATCTAGGGGAATGTGCAATAACGACATTCCTAATGTTTCTCCAATGCTTGTTAATTGGCGAGGGGGGCTTCAGGCTCTTCACCGGGGGGGGGGGGGGGGGTGGCGAGATGTACACCATCTATGCCTTAGTGAGACATAATTCTCGATGTCTCCAGTAGAATATGTTGATCAATGTCTGTATTTTTGTGTTAAGAGACCATGAATTTCAGTCATGTTATCGTTTTATCCCGAAACACTAACAGAAGGACCCTTTCGCAGAAGCTGTCCGATGGTCACCACTCTTGTCCCGAGGCCGTACATCAGATATTCGGAAAACGAAACAATGTTGGTTGCAATTAGTTGGTTTGGTATAAGACCAATGTAAGTGCCACCTATTTGCATAAAAAAAACATAGTTGGGGTCCCTGCAAAGTCCCTTATCATTCGGTGCAGGTCGTATGTTCGTAAACCCCCTCTAGCAAAAACTGGGATTTTTCAGGTCATCGTCCAAATTCATGTTTAGCAAATTCTGGTTAGAGATCATAAAATCAGACAGTCTTCTGATATACGAATTATTTATTGAGTCGAGATCCACCCCTGCCATGTTAAATGGAGACACATATCAATATATAAACTTACTTTCTTATTTCTCTGCATTAGTTTTGCACCTCATGATAAAATCTAGTTTGGGCGCAAGGGTTTTGGCTTCTGGAAGTTCGATCCCGATGGAATTAAGAAGGGGCAATAAACCAGAACTCAGAAGATTTGAAAAATTAGATAGCCAAAACAACGAAGAAAGTTTGTATATAAAACATTATATGGAACATAAAATTTTATTCATAAATGTAATCAATCAAATTTTAAAATACTTTTGATTCACGGCACATTGTTTTGATTAATAGAAAAACCGGCATCATAGCATGAATACTGTGTTCACAGTGTTTACTTTATAATACATCTTTTTATCAATAATTTTGGCTCTTTTTTATTTAAAAGCTTTCATGATCTATGAAACAAATCAATATAAAAATAAAAGCAAATAAATTATATAAAACACAATTCGTAATTAAATTATTTAACTGAGTAAAGGTACAATATGTAAAATAAAATCATCATACGCATTGAAGATGCTTTAGCTAATTGTATTAATCACGTTTCCTTATTTCATTTACCCTTAAATAGTTAATATTACTTTTTCTGTATGACTTCATTATTTTAACCAATGTGTGTTGTAATTATATCTTGTCATACTGTAGACATTAAACACCACTTTATATCACTGGTAGGGTTCCATAACAATGCCTTTCCCGGTTTTTCTATTTGACCGGCAAATCACCTTCCTTGAATTTCAAAAATGAACGTTTACAAATTAATTGTGTGCTTATCAAGGATTTTGATTATTACTGCGTTTGGTAAGTAGCATAATAAAAAAAACCATTTTATACTAACAGTTAGATTATATAGACATTTAAAATGATGAAAACAAAATCAAATACTAGGATATTGCTGCATGTAACTATTTATAGATAAGTTTATATGATGAGAAAATTCCAGTCTAAAGCCACGACACCCCACATGATGAATAGTCCCACAAATAATTTACATTTATTGTACATTTAAAAGCTTTTAAAATATTACCACTGTTCTTAATCCCAAAACATTTGATTTTATTTTGTCATATTTATCAGCACATGTTGTTTTCATAATCCTTATTAGATTATTTGTCTAGATTTGAATTAGATTATTAAATATATGTGTTTTATTTCACTGTAAATAACAAGACTTTAAGAAAGAAGCATAATAACATATTATATGAGATCTTTTATATTAGATAATCTTAATGTTTAGATGTTTATGCATTTCCTTTGTAATAATAATTGTGTATAGTCAATACATAGCTTCAATTAATAGGCAATGATACGGAAGTAACACATTTTGTTGATATTTCAAAACATAAATCTTAATATTTTGAATAAAACTACTTTATTATTGATAAGGAAACAAATTCAAAGAAAAGAAAAAAAGGGTTTGATTGCCACATTGGTAACCTAAGCTTCAAATCTATAGGTCAGAACTTAAATGTATGAACATCCATTTTCATCTATACCCATACATGATCATTTGTAATTAAAAAGATAGATTTAAAACAATAAATGATTTGTTTTTGTAATTCTTGATCAAAATATTTTCTTTAAAAGTTGTGTAAACGATGACTTGGCGATACAAAAGCATAAAGATAGATCAATACAGTCATTTCATGCATATATATCCTTTTCGGTTTATTGCTATGGTATGGTATGCGATTGTAATGATATGCTATGAAATATCTATACAATGGTATGAAATTTGTATACTCTGTTTTGAGAAATTGAAATGATGGGCTTTATGGTATGGTATGGTATGACATGATTTGTCATTAGATTTGGAGAAAAACGCCTCCATACACAGAAGAGTTTCAAACATTTTGAAGCAAAACTACAAGCCAAAGATTACCACTCATCTACAATGTGAACATTTATTCTTTAAAATAAAAGCATTTAAAACCGAGTTGAAATAATGTTGTATGCTATGCTATGGTATGCTATAATATGATATGACGAATGAGAATCAATGAGATTTTATGCTATGGTATGAGATTCATATGTTATGATATGATATTCCAATACTTTGCTATGAAATATCAATGATTTACTATGCTATCAACTAAAAGATATGCTTTAACTGACTGTAAACCCCAACTTAACCCCTAGTTTACTTTTGGTTTAATAGGAGTTTACTCTGTGTTTGCTTTTTGAAAATATGGGTCCACACAGGGTTTACTTTGTGTTTACTCGAGGTTTACTTTGAAATAGCTTTTATGGCAAACTGTACGCACTGAAGTGTGAAGCAGACCCGTTTTTATCTAACCATCGTACTACCTGTATTTCCTGCCCTTTGTGTATTTCGAATACACAGTAAGCGTCTCCTGTCAAGGGTATACGTCTGACCGGGATTACTCTCTGTGTCCACTCTGGGTTTACTTTGGTTTAATCCCTGAATCCACTCTAGTAAACCCGGAGTAAACCTAGAGTAAACCAAGGGTTTAGTTGGGGTTGACGTTCTGTTAGAGTGGGTCTGATCGGTACTGTACTTTTGCATATCACAGTTTAAATTAATAATCAACATGATCCGTCAATTATTTTGTTTTTTATTTTAAAGAGGATTTGTCATATAATAAAGTTGCAATTCAAACACCAATATATCCTGGGAACTCTTATGACGCAAGTAATGCACTAGACAGACAAATTGGAACATGTATGAGGACAGAAGAAATAGGACTTAATTCTGCATACCACAGCATGTGGTGGGAAGTGGATCTTGGCGGAATATACAATATTTATAGCATCAACATTCTTTTCAAAGATTATACAAATTATGGTATAGTACATATCTTTAATTCCAACATTTCACGGGTCCAGTTTGTTGTGTTTATAACTGTCACGTGGGCTTAAATTTAATGAAATATCATTTATAAAAAAAAAATTATCCAAAATATTTCTTCGAATTCAAATTTTTATTATTTGCCTTCCTTGCTGCTTTACTCGTCTTTTTTTACTTAAGTTGTAATATAAAAGACTAGTAAATACTTACAAAACACATTTCATATTTATCAAAATTATTAACGAAAGTTCCATGCTAGTTAAAAATAGTTTTATAAGGATAACGTTTAAATGAGATCATAATAGTGTATGCTTTTTTAAAAACACATTTGAATATAATTTATCGATAAGGTTTTTAAAAATCTCAGTTTTTAGGAGCATGGTCACGATTATGGTCAAATTTTATTTTGTTATATTATTTAAATTGTTCTAGGAAAGCATTTCCAATGATCAAATGGAATTTGAGAGTCAGTCGTAGAGTTATAAGCAAGATACAGGGCTCTTAATTCTTTGTAATGTAAAAAAGGCTCGTGTCCAGTTTTTGTTTACATAGGTTCAATATACAAGTAAAAACAATCTTTTTTTTAAGCTGATTTGTCTTTTTTTCTTATTCATTTTAAGCATAAATAAACAGTTCCTAACGTTTAACAAATTCATTTCAAGTCCATGACTGGAAATGTTCACTCCTTTATTCAAAATGTATACAAAAGCTTTGTTTACATAGTAAAGAACTTTGAGCTCTGTATCTCGCTTAGAACTCAACGAATGACACTTTAATTGTAGTTGCTTGTTTAAAATGCCTAATTAGAGCATTGTAAACTATAAAATCGGCAAAATAATTTTTGACCAAAATCGTTACCATGCCCCTTTAAAAGATCCATCCGTAATGTATAAGGTAGTAGATAACAAGAATACTAATATTTTTTGGTACAATATTTCCTTTATTTTAAAAACGTTTCTTATGATATTGATAGTTTAGTAATATTAAGTAATTCGTCGAACTAAACTCATTTCTAGAAACCCGACAGAGAGGACGATTTGCGGGATTTTCCCTGTATATATCAAACTCTAGTGGTATTGAGGGTTCTACTTTATGTTATAAGGACGGACCACAGTTACCGCCCCTGAATTTTACAACAGTATGTATGGTATTTGGACGTTATGTGATATTTTTCAACGAGAGACTAGATGAAACTTCCTATCCTAAAGGTTATCACCTGCAAAATGTATTCATCGAACTGTGTGAAGTTATTGTTAAAGGTAATTTCTTTCATAAAGTAACGAAGACAACTTAGGGAACTTTTCTCCTAACTTTTTTTTATCAGTGTACATCTAAGAAATTGATGTGTTAATAAAAATGTTAATGATAAAAGTATTCTTTTTTATCATTTTAAATTTTCATGTTGACAGTCAATTGCTTTTCAATTATTATATAAAATTTTATAAAATGATCTGCTATAGTAAACATGCTAATACACGTAAATCATACTTATTTAGTCATCTGTTTATCAATTGCAAATCAGGGTGTACAAACCACAGCGTATATGGCACTGGATGTGATACTGGATGTCCAATCAACTGTCAAGATAGCCATTGCCAAATACTTAACGGAACTTGTTTTGCAAGCAGACAAGGGTGGAAAGGAGACACGTGTGAAACAAGTACAAATTTGAAATCATCTGAATCCATTGATTCAATTTGACTACTTTGGTCACTTGTTGTCCATTTTCTTTCATTCTATTTGGCGCACTATCTGTTCACTTGTCAACCATTTTTAGACAGTCTGTTTATTCAACGACACGTATCGGAACGGAATATTATCTAGATATGATGTCTAGCTAGTAGACATAAAACAAAATTTCAACACCTGTTGATCATGTTATTTCGTTTGTGATTGATGTGGTATATGTTTTTCTGTAGAGTGTTCGTTTGGAAATTTTGGACGTGCCTGTAAAGAAAGCTGTAACGAACATTGCCTACAAGAAAACAATACACTTTGCGGTCATGTGGGCGGTGAATGTTTAAACGGATGCGAAGATGGCTACATTGGAACATATTGTAACAACTGTAAGACAATTGAACAAACTATTTAATTAAAAACACATCTTGTTGATATACCACGGATGAGTCATTTTCTTTTCCAGACAAGTGTTCATAAATACTTTTTCCTTAACAAAAAACAAATCGTCATTTTCTGTATTTATATTTTCATATAATAATAGTTTAACTTCTATAATATCAATCAAGCTTGTGAAGAAGGACACTACGGTAGAAACTGTTCTTTTGACTGCTCTCCAAATTGTGACACATGTAGACACACTGACGGCTTGTGCACTTGTAAGGAGGGATGGATGGGATACAATTGTACAACAGGTAAATACCAATGAAAAAGAAAACTGAAGACTAAATTGCCATCGAAAAACTAGCAATCCTTACAAATTTGCTGTATTAAACATATACCTGACACCTAATTGAATCCCAGTTGTTTAGATTTATCTAAATAAAAAATGTCCAGACGTAGCTCATACATGTATGTTCTTTTACACGGAAGAGTATAACAAAGCTCTATAATAAGCGTTTAAGGATAAAGTAGCGTCGATGTTATACAATCTGATTTACTTTTACGAAACATATTTTCAGACATATTTTGTTCATGTGCTTTATCACCTATTCTTGTTTCGTCGCTTTCCAATTAAAAAGCATAACATTTTATTTTTCCTGATTTCTCAATTTTCATATTCGCTTACTAACAAGCTAAAAATAAAACCAAAAAATACATGGCATTGTTTTGAACCTTCTTTTTATTTTAAGATTTTCTTTTTATCTAAATAACTGACAAGTTAATGGTTCAGATTGTTTCTATTATAAAAAAAAACCAGCATATTTTTTGTAAAGAGTGTCCAGCAGGACATTATGGATTGGACTGCAAGGATAACTGTAGCGGGCACTGTATAAACAATGAACCATGTGACCACATCAGTGGAGTGTGTCCAAGTGGGTGCCAGGATGGGTACACTGGAGCACGCTGTAATAATAGTTAGATAAAGAACAGCTGGTTTCATAAATCATATGCTTTTTTTTTCTTTTTAAAAATGTACTTTAAATAACTTTATTTGTATACTAGCTTGTGAAGAAGGGTATTACGGCGGAAATGTTCCAAAGTGTGTTTCCCTAACTGTAAGACATGTCGAAACACAGATGGGTTGTGTTCTTGTGCTGCTGGTTGGATGGGCTCCAACTGTACCATAGGTATATGTCTTTTAAAATTCTTAAAAAAATTCTTTGGCATTAATGATGCATGTGCGTATAATCACATGCTAGATTTTTCTTCTGAATTTGTAAGTATAAATGATGATCGGTTAACATTAAAATTACCTTCGATTAAAAGCGTGTTCACAAATTCATAAAAATAATTTAAACATTTTTTTTTAAGTTTCTTTTCAAATAGTTAACTGGTTTTTAATTCTTCTTAATGCAAGAAAGAAATGATCTAAGCCATATTTTTTCACAATTTAATTGTTGTTTGGACTTCGCTATTATATCTAATTTAGAATTGTTCAGAAACTCATCAAAAAATGAGTTTTTGTTTCTTATCCTTTTTTTTAATTTTTTTCTTTAAACGATAAGATAAACTTACGTTTTCTGCTGAAATTAGAGTGTACTAATTTTATTTATTAAATAGTTGTCCCAAATAAATTTTAATGTTATCATTAAACACCAACAACAGAATGTGACCAATCCTATGGGGAGAACTGCCGGTATGCATGCAGTGAACATTGTGTAAACCAAACATGTGACAGGTTTAATGGAAGCTGTTTGTTGGGTCGAACGGACGAACACAACTGCAATAAATGTAAGATGTTCTTAATCTTGTGCAATCTGTTCAAACTCAAATGAAAAAAAAATGCATTCTAAAACTTACGACAGTACCAAAAATAAGAGTCATAATAAATTTCGTTTTGAAGATAGTGAAAAAATACGTCTTATGACAGAAGAATTAGTTGGATCTTCAAAGCAGTTAACACTGTGGATCATTGGATTCTCGGTGGCACTTGGAGTCAGTGTTATTTTTATCATTACCACCTGTATATTAACGATACTGCGGTAAACATATATTTCATTCCATTTTAAAATTTGGTTTGAAAGTACAGTTATCTAATTTACTTATATTGTTATTTTTCAATAATTAACGTATTTTCGTAATTCATTTGATTTACGTTAACGACTTGATTTTGCGAAGGTTTAACCATAAGCAATTTAACGTAGGAAAAAGTCCATAAAGACGAAAATTAGAACTGATGACAAGCAGCCCTGCCTGACGTCAACAACAACCACTGAACATCCGGGTACATCCAATATGGCGTCTAACTACCAGGAACTTGTTACAGATGGAGAAAGAAACACATATGAGTCGATACTACTAAAGTAGTTACAAACCAGATACCGTGCGACGATCAATACACTTTAGTGACTAGCATGTGTTATCAATAATGATACATAGTAAACCAGGGGCTGTTTTAGCATAGTTCGTTCACCCTTTGTATATGTTCTCACTGTTGTTCATGAAAATTGTTACTAACAATGTTATTTACTTGATATGTCATCCAATGGTATTGAAAGTGATAATATTTTTCCGTTTATTTGCATTTTGTTATTTTGTTAAAAGATCGAGAAAATAAGCCCGCCTTCAAATTACTTGGTCAGTGTTCCCCTAACAATCACAAAAAAATACACTTACATTTAATGTATTACAAAGTTATCTTACCGTGTTAGATGTAAAATATTACTGACTTGTAGTACATCATGTAACCGGTGAGTTTGGTCATGATTCAGATTTACATGTACGTCTGAAATATTTTGTGTAGTACATAGTTAAATGGTCCTTGGCGTTAGGCCAGAAATCACAAGTTCAACTACAGTCAATTGAGGTTGTGTATTGTGTCATTGTCAATAACTTTTGGCACATTTTTAAGTCCACATAGGAAACGGTACTCGCGATGGTTGATGTCCAGGAAGCCATATACTTTCATGTCTTTAGTATCATGGAAACTGTGAATAAGCACATATCTCATGCACATTAATAGCTTTGAGAAATATTTAACTGTTATAACTGTGTTAACAAATCATTTGTTGCTCCTTTCTTTGCTTGTTGAGTCACGTTATAATAATTAACAATATTTGTGTATATATAACTGATTGAGATACACCGCAAAGATTAGAATAAGATTGCAATAAATCGTACAGAGAACAATAATAATTTATCGGTCCAGTTATATGAATTTGACGTCTTTGATGAGCAATTGTAAAACGAAACATGTGAAAAATAGCAAATAAGGACCATTTTCAAAAGATTTGATTGTAAGCAACAGTATCAATGATGTACAGCTAAAATATATAGAAAACATTAATGTGTTTTTTCCATAGTACACTTTATATCAGCATGGCATCAAAGTCAGCCAGAGGGCTAAAAGTCTGATGCTCAAAATTCATCGAAGGATAAAACAGGGTATTGTATGGAAAAGAGTATGTAATACGATTTTTTTTTACATACTTAACGATTTTAACTTACGGAACGCATCTTTCGACATCCTTAGAGTCAAATTTGATAATTGTTTTTTATCCTATAACATAAATTTAAAAAGACATCTTACAGAGGGGCTCGATATTTTCATAATCAAGAATATGTGCAATGGTGTTTCTGTTCAAATAATATATATGACTATTATCGATTAGTATTAAAGTACAATAAAACATTTTTTACTGTTTGCGCGCTTAATAAAACTAGCCAGTTTTTTCTGATGTTCAGGTTACAAAAAGAAAACACCAGTTGCCAGAGTTTCCTAAAATACATCCATTTGAACATGTAAATAACTTGCACATGCTTTCGGAACGCCTCGGGTCTTTTCGTCAGAACTTGAAAAAACAACTCAATATTTCGGCCGGGTAACGTAGTTTCATGTAGAATACATCTATTTTCGTCAATTTAACATATTTTTCAAATATTTCTGATTGTTATATGTATTGAGCACCTGAGGTTTATTAATGGTCTACAAGATCAAACCTCAGCAGGAAATGAACTGTCTTGTATCTATATTTAGGTGGAAGGGGTGTCATTGACAAGGTCGCAGTACTTTCTATGTTATTTTTCCGCTGACGGAAACCCCCCATAAAATTGCGATGGAAGGACCCAAGATAACTTCCTTATGAGTGATGAAATACTGCACATGTGTACAAAAAACTCAATAACATGGTCACTTTTTATTGTGTTCTTTCATTAGCAGGGTTGTTCCTAGCAGAAAGTTATGGTACGTTTTATGCTATTTTATGTAATTAAGGACTGTTGACTTCATTATTCTCGGTGCAGAAAATACACTGAATTGTAAGATATTTTCTCCCCTGAATTTTTAAAGTTTTATATTTGATATCTTGAACAAGATTTTTGCATTCGCATTATACAATTATTATCATGTACACTGTTCTTTAACGACTACCATTACCGATCAAAGATTGAATATTTCAATGCAAAAAAAAAAACTCTGGATTTAAAACGACGAATCCAATTTGTAATCAGATATCATTTTTCAGGTATTTCATATTTTATTGATGGTCATTGTTTAACAACCTCTGATGAAAAATTGTATTTCGAATAAACAAATGTCAAGAAAATATCGATCAATTATGTATTACGGAATATGTTTAACAAAAGATTAGAATTTATGGTGACCAAACTTTTTTTTTTCATTTGGCAAACATCATGCCGAATTCTGCATGCGCCTAAGAAGCAACAATAAGCAAAACAAATAAACAAACAAGCAAACAAAACACGAGACGATTGTCCATACTAGTATGAACCATCTGAATACTCATATAAGGTAGCTTGATAATGTATCGTTATATGTCATATTTAAATAGATGACTTATCCTACATGAAAGTTGCCACCCAAATGCACACTTATCATCCCAACCCGCAGTACGCCGCCAGAAACGCAGTTGACGGAAATACAAAAACATGTTCGAACGCTCAACAAATTGGACTTGGGTCACCGTGGAAAGATGTGTGGTGGAAAGTGGATCTTGGTGGAGTTTACAGCATTTACAATATTACCTTACAGTTTAAAACACACGGCGACGGTATTTCTTATTCTTTTTGTGTTATGTAATCTTTATCAAAATGAGGTATATTGAAATTAATATCATAAATTTTATTCAAACCGGCCTGGTCAGATATTTTGGTACCTACAGTATGAAAAAGTTCCATACAAACCAATTATCTTAGAAAGTTATAGACTTTCGCCTATTTACACCAACATATTTCCTTTCAAAGTTAGAAATAATCAAGGTAGGAAACGGAACCGTTTGGTGTCGTCCCGATTGATCAGGTTTATCCAACCCTTATATTATGCATCGATTTTAAACAAAACAAACTTCAGAAAGATTATGGATGTTGTACAAAGGACTATCTATGAACATTATAGAAATCTTACTTTCTTTATTTTTAACGAATGTCAAAGTCGTTTTACAATCACACCCGCCTCGACGTCGGGGACCAATCTTAATAAGGGCTTTGGAGATACCCTGCATATTCAAGTTTATGTAGGAAATAACAGCCACATTTTGACAGCGTATTGTGTATAATTTGGCTATTGTCACTCCTATCAATCAACTTTCACGGCAAAATACCAGCAGTTATTTATCACAAACATAAAATCAAAAGAATACCGATACTTTCCAAATTTACGTGTCAATAATATAACATAAATGAAATTATGTTTTAAAGCTATTTAAGTAGGAATCGGGAAGTAATTCAGGTCTTCTCTCATTAATATTCATCAAATACAATCCTCAGCGAAAAAATTGCGACGCAATTGTCACTCCTATTATATATCAATCAACTTTCACTACCAGTTATTAATCACAAACATAAAATCAAAAGAATATCAATGCTTTTCATATTTACGTATGAATAATATAACATAAATGAAATTATGTTAAAAAACTAATTAAGCAGGAATCGGGGAAATAATTCAGACCTTTTCTCGTTAATATTTATGAAATAAAATCGTCAGCAATAAAAATGCGACGCAATTGTAACCAAGGCACGGAAGAAATCCCTGTTCAAACTGTTCGTTTAGCATCAATTGTAAAACATTGGTGAACCAAATAATGAAAGATGTCGATCTTTATTGCGAGTCATGATTATCAATTTGTTTGTGTAAAATTTCAATGTTCTTCTCTGAATTGAGCTTTTAATAGACTTGAAGCATTTCTCCAAGTAATGGAAAAAGGAAATACATATTATCTCAAAGTGAACGGGACAAAAACTACACTTTGAATATTCAGGGCAAGCATGTACCTTCATGTAAGCTAACTTGCAAAGATATTTACTTGATTTTGCTCAACAGCTGCAAGGATTCAACCCCTGTATTAAATATGTTTGGAAATTTTTAGATTGGAAATTCTTACTTTAAAAAAATTAAAAAAAAAATATATATTTAAATTACCTTTCCAGTGCTGCACACCAACTAGTATACTATCTCTTCAGTTAAAAATATTACACACAATGATAGTACATAGCAAGTCTCTTTGTAATATGAAACTCATACCAAGTCCTAATTGTAGTATTTGTAATGAAATTGACAAATGCAGCAGCAGCATTTAAGTATTATGGAAAGACTTAATATATTGGTGGAATAACATATAGAAATTGTTAATCATTTGACTATGAAAGATGTTATTTGGATTGATATAATATCAACAATATTCCACTAGATTTCTGTATTATGCTTGGATTTTTTTTTATTTATTTAACTTGTACAAACTCACCTGGACACACGTTTAGTTTACTGTTTTTTTAATCTATCAGAAATTATAAGATTTATGCCAAAGAAAGTAACCTATGTTCAACAAACCAAATGCATATTTTTTTTAGAAATCTGGCAGCCATTACTAGCCAGATTGTAACATTCATAAAATGAATGTTTCTGAATAATAGACTTTGGATTTACCGAATATTGTAATTTAAGTTTTGAAGTTTATTAAGTCAGATTAATTTCCATATTGTTGATCAGTCTGTGTTTTTTTCTTAATTCTTAATCTTGGAGCAATATTTGTTCTTTTGTTTTTTTTTCTTTCTTTGTATTTGAAAGAGTTCTATGCAATGATCTCGATTATATAATTACATATAGACAAGGATGACGTGTTACCAAATCCCTTCTTTTGCACAATGTTTAATATTATTATGTACCATCTGTTGAGCCAATTAAAAAACTCACTGAGCAATAGTTTTATATTTAGACGAATTCAGAAAATAGAACTCCATTACAGATATGGTCGAGAGAAGCCAGGTTGCAGGTTTTTCTCTGTACGCATCAGAGACAAACGTGTCCTCCACTAAAGAAATAAAATGTTCCAACCTATGTTATAAGGATGGACCACAGTTACCACCCCTGATTGTGACGAAGACGTGCATGGTACACGGGCGCTATGTTATTGTCTATAACGAAAGATTTGGCAAGGTTATCTACCCTGCAGGGTATAAGAATGATACCGTGTATCTGCGCATTTGTGAAGTCACTGTACGAGGTACAAACACATAGCTTTAAAACTACGTAAATATGGAAAAAAAAAATCTCGTGAACGAACTTTTTATAATAAAAAAAAATCTTTATCGCTGTTGATTTTCAAAAATCTACCATGAATAATTGAATATGTATTTTTAACCAATTCAAATGTTGATGTTGAAGAGGAAATCTTTGAATGACATAAAATAAATTTAATAAATATAATTTCAGAAAAAAAAAACAGTTCTGTTGATTAATATTTATTCTTCAATTGTTTGCTATAATTTAAAAAACTAACCGCTACATTTCAAGACCAATAATGTTTATTTTTTTACATTTACAAAATATCTATAAATAAATGATATAGGATGTGAGAAACGCGGTATGTATGGCAGTAACTGTGAGATTCCGTGCCCAAGTAACTGTAGAGACAGCTCATGTCATATACAAAACGGAACGTGCATTCAATGTAAACCAGGATGGCTTTGAATGTATTGTGATATTGGTGTTATTATTCAATATTTTTTTATTATGCATTTTGCAAAGTATGTATAAAGAAATGGCTGTGAAAAGTATTAATCGGAATAAATAAACTTAAGTGACAACTGCAATGCGTATGGCATGTATTTGATTTAATTTTTATCATTGAAGTGATGGGATGAACGGTATGTCTTTAGGCTAAAATAAAAATTGGCAAAAATGTAAATAATGTGTCTTTACAATAGTGATTCTAAACCTTGACTTTATACCATAGACTAAATGTACTCAAACACCATCAAATTAACCCTGCATTACACATATCTTTTCACATAATGCCGTTTAGTATAGCTTGTAACAGGGATTATTACGGCGAAAACTGTTCCCTAGTATGCCCTCTGAACTGTAAGACATGCTGACACACTGATGGGTGTTCCACTTGTAAGGCGGGGTGGATGGGCTCAAATTGTACATCTGGTAACAACAACAGCATTTTTTTCATTTAAAGCTTTATGTTATAAAAATACCAACCCAAAGCTGAAAATTCAGTATCATATATTTTTTTTCACTTTAAATATATTAGTAAAGAGTGATTGTCATTTTTTAAAAGCATGTTTAAATTCATATGGAGAGAACTGTCGGTACTTATGCGGTTTACACTGTACCAACCAGACTTGTGACAGATTTAACGGTAGTTGCCTCATAGGCTGTGCTGACGGATTTTACGGCAAAGCTTGCGATAAAGGTAATGTTGGCTGAAAAACTGTAATGACCATGACACATTTCATGTAAATAATATGATATTATTAGAAATGCATTGGATTTGGTACAAGTCAGTTACCCAAGTGAGCTAGATAGTGATTCGGTAAACCAAAATGAACTGTCTAACTCTTTATACTTAAATACAGAATTTAAATGAAAAAAAAAATATAATTCGATGTAATAAAAAAATGTTTACAGAGCGTTGTATTCAACAGAAAAAATATACACTTAATGTGGAAAGGAAAAGCAAAGTCATGCAAACAATGGCCCATATCAGTACAATGAACACATTAAGCTTCTTCGTCTGAATAAAGGTCATTATTCCTATCAAACAACGCACATGCTACACTCAATAAAGGAAACGAAAAAAATAAGAAGTTAAAGCATGAAGAACTTAAATCCGTAAAAACACAAACGTTACTTTTTTTCTGGACAGAACGTTTATTGATAAACCAGGATATGTCCAGCTCCAGTTTAATGGTCAGTGGATTGTCAATCTCCATAGTTATCAACGTTATCTTCTTTGTGTGTGGATTCATAATGTGCAGGTACAATGTACATTTTTTATCAAGATACATGCCAAATTAATCAAAGACGTGACACCTTTTTTTATTTGTTCAACCAAGAATCGTGCTTATAATGATGTATACATGTAATAATCCGGTCTATTTCCTTATACATGTATGATGTGCATATATGCATATTCTAATTCTGATATGATATTTTTTATTATTCTACAATACAATATTTTTGTAGAGGAGTTATCACAAAAAGGGTGACTTTCTCTGGTAGTCTCGTGGCTTGTTGGAAGAAACTAGTTTACGAAGACACATACGTGAAAAATGATGAGGGTTCACCTTATCAAGAGCTCGATCTACCTGAAATCGCATATCAAAATACTACAGAAAACTGATGGACGAGACTTGATCTTTCTGTCTATCTGGCTCTGCATCCCCCTCTCTCTCTCTTCGTTAGATACATATGTTCTCTCTCTCTCTCTCTCTCTCTCTCTCATTCTCTCTCTCTCTCTCTCTCTCTCTCTCTCTCTCTCTCTCTCTCTCTCTCTCTCTCTCTCTCTCTCTCTCTCTTCGCTAGATACATTTATGTTCGACACTAAAAATGATCTACTACATTGTGACTTTTATAAGAAGTTGAGACCCTTTATGTGCCTTTTTGGAATGATATGACTTATCGTAGGATTATAACGTTCCAATCATCAATAGATTGTTATTGTCTTGTTGTGTTTTTAATATCTAGCCAAAAAATCGTAACAACAGCTAATCGGTACTTTTAAAACCGTCTTTTGGTTAAATAATATCTAATACAATCACTGTTGTGCATCATAAATAGTTAGCCAAAAAAAAAATCAAAAGGAAAAGAAATCAATAAAAATAGATAAGCAATTGATCAAAATCAGGTTCACTGCTGTCTGTTGTTTTAGTTTTACAATCCTTGGATTTCTTAAGGAATCAAAGGATTTTTTGAAATTGATGATGTTTTCTTATCGATTAAAATAAATCAAGAGAAAAAAAAAACATATACTAAATGTACTGTTTCCGTATTTATTATCACTACAAATTTGAAGTGATAATAAATACGGAAACAGTACATATAGTATATGTTTTTTTTTTCTCTTGATTTATTTTAATCTATTATCTATTTTTAAAACCGTCTTTTGGTTGATAAGCTAAAAGAAAAAAACACCTCATTTCCATTTGGTTTTAAAGAATCCTGAATAAATGATACATAATGTTCACATTTAATTTACATTTTTAAATACTTATAGTCAAATCATTATATATTTTTTTTAAAAGCAGCGGGAATTGAATTATTCAATGAAAACAATGTGGTAACAAAAACAGTGCATAACTCTTTTTCAGCTTATTGTTAGGCACGATCGACCCTGTCATTTAATTACTCGAGCTAGCCGCATAAACATGTTAATAAACACACGGTGTTTTTTTTTTTTAGGAGTAAGGGACATTAGGAATGATTACAAAGATATATTTCTACGTCATATTTCTTAAATGCACTGGTCATGAACATATATTTTATTAAACGAGGTAATACGATTTTGTTTCATTGGTATGGTATCAGATGTGGTGTGTTATAGAAAAAGTGTCGTTAAAACAAAAGTCAGGGCATTTTATCTAATTATTACTGACCTTCGGTCAATGATGACCCTCTAAATACTTTTTTAAACAAGACACTGTCTAGTTTTAAAAAAGTTGTTATCTTGTCATAACATGACAAATTCCGCAGTTTTATTTTAACGAGTAAACTCATGTACACTGTATAGTGTTATATTAAACATTTTATTTTATTTAATGAAATATTCTGATTGTGATACCGGAAAGGACACATAAAAGACTCTATTTGCATGTACTGACTATGCATAACTGAAACCAACTAATTGTATTCATTTGCCATCAAAAATTAAAAACTCAGACAAAATGCATGATTATATAAACAATGAGGTACGAATTTAAGTATTGTTTTGAATGTTTTATAAAGAGTTGACACGTTTTGGAATATTTGTAACAGTGAAGTTGCAGTACAGGTATTATAAGCCTTGCCTCAACTTCCATAATAGTGTTTAAAATTTTATGCGTCGTGTAGTAAACATTCTCTAAGAACGAGAAAATTTGGCGTATAAGTATTTTAGTGGAAACGCAAGTGCTAATACATTGGTGCAAATAAATGTAAGCGCACGAACCTTTTATTTAAAACAATAAAATAAAATTTGATCAACGCTCAATTTCTTTGTTCATCCAAACACGTGAACACGAAGTTTTTTTTTTAATTTTAACTCCTATATGCAGGTAATCTGCCGACGAGGAAAATTAACTTTTTTTTCCAAACAGTTGGGAACTTTGTTTGTCGGCGATACTGTATTTGTTGTTGGTGAACAATTTTCAGTTATCGGACTTTAAATATACAGAGACTGGGATAACACCAATATGATAACAAAATTAACGCGAGGGCAATCGAATGATGCTAGTTTCGATCACTACAAACAACTAGTAGTAAAAAAGAAATATTTATTTTATTTGTACATTTTGAAAAAAAAAACACACAGTAATATTGTTTAATTGTTAGAATGTGTTGATAGCCTTTCAGAGAGGTAGAAATGAATCGATCACGATTTCATCTCAAGGCGCAAAGGTAAATATTATAGAAGTGTCATGGGCCATGATGGGGAAATGCTCAATTCTAGTGACAATTATAAGTGCGAATAAGAAATACATTTGAATCAATTTATACAGTTTTTACATAATTTAACCGGTTACCCGATTCTCGATGAAAGGAAGCAAACGTGTTTATATTGGGTTAAAGGAAGTAATATTCAACTAAACGCGATCCTGTTGCAAGCAGTTATTGAGTTGTTTGATGATAACAATGTAAATTTAGGCGAGGCAACACAAACAGCCAAGCAAGAGGATTTAACTACCATAAAAGATAACTAATTCATAATTTGAAAATGTAACAGTTGCAAGCGGTTTTAATGATGGAATATATGGAAAAACACTCTTGAAACCAAAATATACTGATTTGCCTGAACATTAACTGCCAATCATTTGCTTACATATACTGTATAATCACCGTAACCTCCTAACCACACTGTACATCTATTGTACATAGCTACACAGAGCTACTGTTTTCCAGTACATGGGATACTGCCCAGCACTGTGTCAAATTGTACTCCGATGTACATTGTCCTGACTATATAACACTGAACGGTACTGCTACCAACTGTGTGTGTGTGCTTATTTTAGTAATAAAATTAATTAAAGATTTCTTTTTTAGATGCATATTTGAGACCTAAATATGAATTTGTTTTGAATTATTATTTTTTTACCCTTATAATTACAACCACGGATTCAGAAATATTTTCCGGGCGCGGGGAGGGGGTTGGTTGGGAAGGCAAGACTATATATGTTTTTTCTTGGATAGTTCGGGCTTAAGGCCTACTGTGGAACCATCAGTATGTGTTGGGGAAAAATGTTCGTGGCTTTAGTAGGTAACCCTTGCCAACGAATTCACATCCCTACGAAGGTACATGCATATACAAGCATTTATTTAATATTTATTAAAATTCTTCCTAACTTGCTACCGACGAAACCAGGTAAATTTTGGCTACCCAAGAACATTGACCCTCGCGATTAAAAATGATTCCACAGTATTAATGTTAATTGCTTTTCAAATGTTTAAGAAATTTGAATTTCCTCCTAACCAACTCCCCCCCCCCCCCCCCCCCCCCAACCCCCCACTAGATATGTGCATGCGTTAAAGATTTCATGCCATGTTTATAAAGGTATCTAATAAACCTTAGGATATATTTTAAGATATATTGATGAACACTCTGAGAAATATCATTAGAAGTAAATTAAAACTTTTTTTGACGTATCCAATTTTACGATATCCTAGAATGACAGCATTTTCGTTTCAAATTATGAATTATCACCAAATATATACAAATATGTAAACAATATTATCGTGAATGATTTATTTGATAAACCAATTCGTATTTAAAGACTGTTATTATAATGTGGTTTTTGTTCCATTAATATCATTTGTTCGTTTTCGTAACACCCATTCCATGTCTATACCTTCAGTATTATGAATATCTTAATTATTATTGGGTTTTTTGTTAATTCAATCACCTATTTAAAATATCATTGAGCCATGACCATATTACTAATAGTAAAAGTTATCCGAGTCGGGGTTTCAAACTTTCATACAAGTAGTAATGAAATACAAAGTCAAACTCGTTTAACTCTAGTTGGAACTAGATTTGAATGCAAATAAAACAGGGACTGTCTCTGTACAGTGGAAACCTTCCATCCTTCACGTGGAGATGATACTTTATAAGAGACAACTGCCAGGTTGAGAAGATTATACATGCATTTAACTTAAATTGGCTATACGTTATCGGAAACCGAATATATTTTTGTTAACACTGTAAGTTAAAAGGAAATGAAATACTAATATCAATTGGTTATAGCACAGGAAATAAAGTAGAAACCAGCGTTATATCGTTGTTTTAATTAATTTTCGACATTTCGGTACATTACATGCATAAACTAGGTTGTTGAGCTTTTGTCTAAAGCTGCGTCTAGTTTTAGACTAAGTGCTATGCTACGAGAATAAACTATATTGTAAGGGGGATAAGTGTTTTTATGCGAGCGGCAAGTGAAAACGGTTGACTGTTTTCAGTACTTTTAGTACTTTGTTCTATCTATTACGTTAGATAAAATGATACCCTGATGTATAGACGTAAGAAGTCTTGTTTTCACCCCCTCTCCCACAATAAAAGAGGAAAAAAGGAAAGGTAAGCAAAAACGATTTATAAATGTTTGATAGGGAAACAAATATAAACTTCCTGCTAGTTTCTACAACAAAGGTGTAGATGATTTTATTATGAAGAACATGAATTGTACATGTAACCACTGTTTCTTGTATGTATCTGGATTACTTCTAGCATTTGCATACGGTATGTTTATTTGTGTTAAAAACATAACAATTCTGGAGAAAGAAAGAAAGAAAATCCTTAATAGTTACATATGAGCAATTTATGATGCTTGTGTTTTAAAAACATTTTTCTTTAGGATAAGTATTTTATTTGAATATAAATGTGTCAATTTTGACTATCATCAAGATGATATATCCTACAAGAAAGTGGGTACTCAGTCACATACCTATCCAGGCACGGGGTATGACGCTAGCAAAGCAGTTGATGGAAACAGGGAAACGTGTATGAGGACAGAAGCAATTGGTTCTAACTCAGCTGACAAGATGGTGTGGTGGAAAGTGGATCTTGGCGGGATCTATAACATTTACGATATCAACATCCTGTTCAAAACATACGACGGTTTTGGTGCGTAACCATATAATATGTTTTTGTGTATTTTACGCTAGTAATAAATTCAGCGATTCAAACTTTTTTTTATTAAATTGCAAGAATGTAAAATCACAAGCACTATTTTTTATTATAATTTTTTAAAGTTTAAATGGGTTCGTTTTAAAATCCGCGAGATGCTGCTCGCAATTTCACATGGATAATACCTCCTTGTGTTTAATTAGTAATCTACATAATGTGATTATCCTACACAACAACATATTTATAATACTTCTTTCTGGATTTAAATATAAAACGTTGGTAACAACTCTTTTGATAACCACAATCAATAATACTTAAACTTATACTGATTGTATAACCAATTTTTTTTTATATCTTATATCATTTGTTTCACTTTATGATAAATAGATAATTGTATTCTACGTCTATAGACTCTCAGTCGAAACTTCTCTGGAAGTTGCGATTGGTATACTGTATGGATAAATGATGTATGCATAAAACGGAAAGGTTTAATGGGGATGCCCCCCACCCCAGATTGTTTTTCTTTTATCCGAGATTCGTCCTTGCGACAGTAATAGATATGTTATTGAAAATTGACCTAAAGCACCAAATTAAAAGAGAGATACACTAAATATTCATTCACTGGTTTGAAATAAATACAGTCATGTAGAATATTTTTTTTTTCAAGTCAGCTGTAACAAACCGGACTAAGGCGACGTACATGTACATGTGTATATTATCCATTTCAGTTGAGATTCAGTTGAGATTTTTCATCCATGCCAGACTAAATGTCAAAAATGCAGTTTGTTTTTTATTTCAATTTGAAAAGATTAAGAAAAGATATGGAAAAAACTGGACAAAGTATATACAAAAATGAAAAAGATATGGTTCAAGCATTAAATTATATAAATACGTAAAGTTTTAATTCCAGCGTTTGAGCGGGTTATCATCTAGTAGCATTCGTAAAAAAAGGTGTATTCAACAAATGTCTATTTTAGGCGTTAAATGAATTCACCTTTGTAAATGTAATTAATTTCAGACGACCGTCAAAGAGGACGATTTGCAGGCTTCTCGCTGTATGTATCAAACACTGATGTATCATACACTGATGTATCATCTGATGCTGATATAAAGGGTTCTACTCTGTGTTACAAGGACGGACCTCAGCTACCATCACTGAATTTTACAATAATATGTATGGAATATGGGCGTTACGTTATTTATTATAACGAGCGGTTGGGAAAAATGGTCTATCCCAGCAAATACGAAGTGGTAAATGTTTATACAGAGCTCTGTGAGGTCAAAGTTCAAGGTAAATGATGTATTAATGCCAAAAGAATTTATAAAAAACTTTGTTTTACATAATTACTAGAAGTGAAAAAAAACCCAGATTTTTATAAAGGTGAATACTATTGAATTAGTGGTTAAGTCTTTAGGATTTACAGATCCGAAATGTTCTTAAAACGCATATGCATGTTACATCTTTTAAAATTTATGAAAAATAAAAGTACGTGTGAGTGAGTCGGCCAATGGAATTTAAAAAACTCAGTTCAGTGTGACAGTGGCTTGATTTACTTATCACGTCATTCAATGACGAGTATATATGATTTTTCTCTTTAACTCGCTATATTACAGGAGTGCAACATATTACATGCTATCTAGTTTACATGTATTCTTCAAAAAATGTCATTCAGTGATATTTTCTTAATCTTTGTCTCAACTACACCTAAGGTTGGGGTTCCATGATTATCCGTCCGTACTTTGATAACACAATTAAAAACATCCCTTTTATATCTGTTGTTATTTATATCTCATCATGCAGGTTGTAGTAAAGCCAGTGTCTACGGTAGTAACTGTGACACACCATGCCCCGAAAACTGTAAAGACAGCACCTGTCATATACAAAGTGGATCGTGTTTTAACTGTAAACCTGGATGGTCTAGAATGTATTGTAACACAAGTAAGATGATCTGTATTCCTCGTGACAATTTAACTATTAGCTATTTTTTATATGTTGTTTTAGTACAATTATGTTTGCCGCTTAATTAGCTATTTTTAAATGTAATAAATGACATTAATTATTTGAACAGAATGCAGGGAAGGATGGTATGGTGTCAATTGTAAGCAACAATGCGAAGGACATTGCAGAGAGGGCACACTTTGTAACCACGTGACTGGTCAGTGTGACAGAGGATGTGATGCTGGATGGACAGGATACATGTGTGATAAATGTAACTTTTGTAACATAATGTGTCCTTTAAGCTTAGAAATAAAATTAAAACTGAGAAAACATAATTATTACTCTATCATTTACAATTCAGACCGTCAATATTTTTATTATATTGAAAGAGTATATGGTCCTTGTTTAGCTGTTTAATCGATAAAAAAATAAAAATGTTTGCATAGCAATCATAAATTGGACTGCCATTTTAAATATACAAATTGTATGTCATATTATAGCATATCATATTATGTTATCATACTTGCAAATACTTCTTGTTTTTTGTTAAAATGCAAACAGGAACGAACGCGATGTCATTTTATAAATACCTTTTAAAATGCGTATCCTTATTTCCAATGTTATGTACATCGATATTATTCCTTATTCTTAACAGCGCTTAAAGAGTGTGATGATGGGAGGTATGGATATAACTGTGTCAACAACTGTAGTGGACACTGTCTGGGTGGTTATCCTTGTAATAAAGAAACAGGTCGCTGTGACGTAGGATGTAAACCGGGATATACTACCGATAATTGTAGCAAAGGTAATTGCATAACTATTTTTACGTTTCTGTTTATCAGCTTTACTGTTATAACACCTCAATAAATATATTTCAGAGATGTGCATGGACTGTTTTATTTTATTTTTGTTTTTGCGCAATATTTTTTACTCGATTTATTAATGATGATTTACTATATACATTCATCTCTATACAGAGTGTATGCCTGGTTATTTTGGAATGGAATGCAGAAAACGTTGTAGTGGACACTGTATAAACAATGAATCATGCAACCATGTAACTGGAGTTTGTTCAACTGGTTGTCAAGATGGTTTTCTTGGAATATTTTGTAATAATTGTAAGATGTATCAGTCAATTTATTAGTCTATAAACAAAATAAATCGTCTTTTTTTCGAACGGTATATATATATATATATATATATATATATATATATATATATATATATATATATATATATATATATATATATATATATATATATATTGATTGCTATTTGAGGTATAAATTATACTTATATCAAAAAACAATAACTGAACAAAAAACAATAACTGATACATTTAACGAGGCCGGGTCTAATTTGTTCTGTTCTAATTTTTGAATGAACTGCTGATATAATTATCATTTAAGGATAAAAAAAAAATAAGACATTTACTACACCGTTTGTTTAAGTGGTCATCTCAAAATTTGTTAATTTTTAACATAGGACTATATGGGATTTTGCTTGAAATGTATCAATTTAGCACTTTTTTTACATGTTTTAAAAAACTTTTGCCCTGGGGATTTCTTTTTTCTGTTTTACATATTATAGTTATTGCTAATAGACATCAAATGGTCACATTAAACCAAAAAAAAGTTTGCCTCCTTGTTTGTTCCAAGGGTCTTATCAAGGTTGTTTTTTTTGTATTTTCCCAGATTTGTCAGATAATGGCTGTTTATTTGACAAAAGCGGAAATGCTATATTCATAGTATTATTATAGTATTATTAAAACATCCAGACATATTTAAGTAATAAATACATATATAATATCACATATTAAGGGTCATTAATATAAAATGCATGGTTACTGTCTTGAAATATATGAATTAAGCTATATTTAGACGGGTTAAGAAAACGTGAAAAAGGGCTAGGCTTGCTGAACCAAAAGAGCTATTTTCAGCAAATTTCGCTGAAAATCTGCAGTTGAAACTATCATGCCATGGCGTCAACAAAGCAAAACATTTACGTCACAATACAAACGAAACGGTGCTCGAAAGAGTGCGTACTCCATCTGTACTCGGCCTTGTTTAATAAATGAGAGAACAGCAAAAAAATATAACAAATGTTGTTGCTTTTACTATTGACAAATTTGTTTTTTTAATTTTCGCTCAATGATCTTTTATTTTATTTTGACCGGTAGCTTGTAAGAAAGGACATTTTGGAACAAACTGTTCCCGGTTTTGTTCACCTGATTGTAAACCTGACACATGTCGACACACAGACGGGTGGTGTATATGTTCCGCGGGTTGGACGGGAGATAATTGTACTACAAGTAAGTCCCTAACTAGCTCGAGTGTGTTATTAATAATTGTGTAAGGAAAACAGCTCACTTTAACGGTTTTATTTGTTTGATCAAAACAGTACATATAGTTTATTGATTCAGATGTCTACCTATTTCTCTAAAGCACTAATAGCTATTCAGTGTTTGGAAAAAAATAAACAATCAAATAACATGGAGAAACTTGCGTCAACATTTTAGAAATAAACTTAAAAAATGAATATTATATTATACACCCCAGAGCATAGTTTTGATAAGCGTAAACACGTTGTAACAATAAAAAGAAACCCAGATATAATAATTTCACTTTTGGAACTCCTGTAGCATATGTAAAGAAGTACAAAACCTAAGAATATAAAAACATGAAGGTTAACAATTTAACAACATTTGTCAGGGAAACAAAAATAAATAAATAATAAGCTAGAACTGTTGGAAACAAAATCAGTCTGTTATACATGTAGTGGGAAAAAATATGTATTTTTTTCTCAGAATGTAATTTGTCTTATGGAGAGAATTGCTGGTACCCATGCAGTGGTCACTGTATCAACAAGACGTGTGACAGATTCAACGGAAGTTGTCTGTATGGCTGTACAGAAGGGGAGAGATGTGACAGAGGTATATGCATCCCATATGCCTACAAACACACTAATTATAGTCGCTGCACGCTACATTTTTATGACGCTTTCATTAATAAAAAAAATAATGAAATATTTTTTACAGTCTTTTTTTCAGAAATTAGGAACTCTGCCATATCTTCATCGGATAATCTGCCTGTAACTGTTGCTCTATTGGTGTGCGTATGCGTCTTAATAATCATTGGAGTTGTAATAACAATATGTGTCATACGGTAAATGTTTATGTTGTCAATTTTCAACTTATTTAATATTATAATATGTTCTTTTCTCTTTGATAAGTATATCATGTTATATCATATATCTTATATTTTATACGTTTTACAGACAGAAGTCATCTAGAACAATGTGTAATACAAATGTACATAGGGTGAGATCTGCGCCTGCTGCAGAGGAGTGCGTTAATGGTGAAAACTTGTCAAATTATCAAGAATTAAACTTTGCCTTACAAGAAAATCCATATCAAAGCATATCGCGATAACTTATAAATATGTATAAAATTATATCTATATAATATAAAAATCCAGATTTAAATGCCCATCACGAAATCAAAGAAAAGGTAGCTGCACTATATAACTCAGATTCGTTTATTTTGTGCTCAATTTAAAACTAAACACGACTCATTTATAGGCACCAGCACACTTGTATATAAACCAGTTGAATTTGCTAAACCTATAGTATTGCTGAGTATTGCTCACATTTGCTATACTTTGCATTTCTATTCCTTTTGTTTTATTCAAATTATGTCTTTACTTGATGCATAAGTATGTTCATGTGATTTGGTTTCCTCCTGGCTTTTATATCGTGGCAAATAAAATGATGATTTATTTAAACATTAGTTTTTGTTTAAGTATTTACTTTATTTTTACTTTGTTCCGTTGATTTATATTGTCTGAAGATCATACAAACACATCTTCCAACGAGTTTACGTCACTTGATGACGTCAACAAGACATAATCTAATGACATCATTTATGTTTTCTTTATAACATGTCTTTAGGAGAACGATGTGACAATGGTAGACTGTTCTGTTTACCGACAATTTACACACATATTCATTGCAATCGCTGCATTGTACCTTTACACGATACATTAAAGTTTACATAAATTATCAACATATTTCTTTACAGTTTACAAGGTATTTTAAAGCTGCTCACGACTTGTACAACAAGACGGCTATTTAAACTTAATTTAAATCAATTGGTTGCAGGAATGAAACTCATATCTGACGTGTGATAGAGAAAACATTGATTTCATTTCTTGTTTTTTGTACAATTTAACACGCTCTTTAACACGATGCGTTGTTGAAACGACCAAGTACAGAGAACAGCTTACGCAGACATTTAATCTCTACGAGTAGGAAAATCGACGGTACTCGTAAAGAGCTCTCTTACAACTGTTTCACATCATTTGTTTAGTAGGCTGTGTTAATGAATTTTGTAGTTCATTGTTAGTGTTTCTCTATAGCGATAAAGGTCACAATTACCGGAAGATACCCCACCGACAACATGAATTGTTAATATAAGGAAAGAAAATATATAGGCCATTATAATGATTTCAGCATTTCGACAACATAATAACTCTATTTCGTCCATTGCTGGTCTCACGACATATTTGCTTATACCCATCACTAATGTGTTATATAATATTTTTACAAATTGTTTCCCTTCGAACATTGGAAAATACTCGGATAGCCGAATGATCGGGAACATTATTTCTCACATGTCTGTAAAGGCAAAGCAGTAAAGGCAACATTTTGCTTTCAATAAACATTGTAACTTATATTTTGTGTCTAAGGGAACCTGCAAACACATTAATTTGAATGAATAAGCTTCATTTACATTCAAAGTAAAATATTCATCATTATACACCATTTGATCCTCTTTATATCAGCAGTCAGGGAGTACAACTGAAATACAACAAGTACAACTGTATTACTCGCCGATTTTATGATTGTGTATAAAAACACCAAACAAACAAAATAAAACAAAAATAAAAAAACAACCCCCTAAAAAAACCCCAAAAAACCAATAAACAAATAAACATAGCCAAATACACTTAGATCTTTCAAGTTCTTGGTTGATATTGTTATTATCCCAATCAGTGGCAATCACACAATAAACATTCACTTCACTCACATAAAAGTCCAATAAAATATTTGTGTCATGGTTATTTAAATAATTTTTTCTTTTTCCTGTTCATTCAACATTGGCGACTTATGTTAAGTAAATAAATACTGCATGATTCATACTCATGGAAGAATCAACACTGATTCGTATAATCTGGCCATTGTTTAAATACATCCTGGTGTTTAAAGAACAAATAAGAATAGTTTAGTATATTTTTGATAAGTTAGATAATTAAATGACCGGATTTATTGACACTAAACTATTTTTTTCCAAATAAACGGGAAGATATTTTTACATCTCAAGAAAAACTGTATTTCAGTTTACGCGAAAATGATATTGAGGTTAGGTAGTGTGAACGCCCTCATATCATTGGTTATCCTGAATACCAATTAACAATTATTGGCCCAGAAAGGAGAAGGGTAAAATCGGCCATCTTTCAAATTACACTGTTTCTCTGAGAGAGAGAGAGAGAGAGAGAGAGAGAGAGAGAGAGAGAGAGAGAGAGAGAGAGAGAGAGAGAGACAGACAGAGAGAGAGAGAGAGAAAGCACTATGGTTGATTCTTTGACGGCTTCTTTAACAGACTAAAACTATTAAAATTTTATGAAGTGTTTTAAGCAACTGTTGAACATGTATGGAACTAGATCATACCAAATACAAGGAGGAAACGCCAGCGGTGACTATTAACTTTGGGCAAACAAAATAGCTGTGAGTCAATGTCACACCGTATAATAATAAAACAGGTAAATTAAAAAACTTCCTGGTTGTTAATGTTAGTGTTAATGACTGCGAGTGTGAACAGTACAGTATTATAGCAGAAACATGGACCGTATGTATTTCCTTTTCTATGTAGCAGGATTACTTGTAGCATTTGCTTATGGTATGTTTATTATTTTTTTTGGCACCATATCGGTTCCATGCATAATCTAGGTAAACATAAAATAAAGCCTGTAATATATGATGTTCTGTATTATCTGACAGCCTGAAGCTTGTAAGTTATTTTACAAAAAGATGGTTTATGCATGCGTTTTCATTATTCTTTTTGTATCAATCCCTATTGTTTTATGAAGAAAAAAACCTTATGGTAAGTTAACCAATTAAATTAGTAAAAATGTACCCTCTATCTAAACTAATTAGAAAAAAGTAAGTTTTGAAACAAAATTTGATTAAAGGAAGTATTAGAAATTTGAAAAATTAAGGTAAAGGTCCTTTTTGTTCCATATATTTATTTCATCATTGATCGGACACAAATTAACCTTGCATCGGACAGTTTTCAATGCATGATTTTTTTTTCTTCTAATAAATTACATGCAATTTGCCAGTTTCTTTGATATACTTTAAATTGTTTAATGTATTGTAAAATAAGCATTTTGAAAATAACTGATTTAAACTCTTTCATCAGAAGTTTAATGGATTTTGCCCTTTTAATCCAAAGTTTATATATAGTTAGACTATGATTGATGTGTTATCTAAGAGAAAAACCCAAAGTGGTCCGATGCATAATGCAATAACTGTACTAGAGCTTCGTACATTTCATTTCAGATGATGTGTCTGTGTTTTCTATTGTTTATTTTTATGAACAGTGTCTGTTCGTATGTTGTTGCTTTTTAAAGAAAAAATTTAAAAAATCTCAAATTATTCCAATAATCTCAAATTGTAAATGTTTTTCCCAGTTCTTAGCAATGTCTTTTTCTTTGTATATTTTAAGATAACATATCTTTAAAGAAAGTTGCCACTCAATCGCATACCGCTTTAGGCCCGGGTAACGACGCTAGCTATGCAGTTGATGGAAACACACAGACGTGTATGAGGACACTTCCAATTGGAACAAACAGTCCCGACCAAACCGTATGGTGGAAGGTGAATCTTGGTGGGGTGTATAGCATTCAAAGCATACACATTCTGTTTAAAAATTACAACAATTACGGTGGGTTATTTTATATAAAGAGCATATGGTTGTGTCGGACTGTATAAAATATCTTCAAAAACAGTATTCACTATATGAATACATGTGCACTCTACACCGATAACAATACACATTCGATTGCACTGATATAATATTAAGTGGGTTTTTTTTTACCTGTTATTATGTTTCAAAACTAGTCTAAACTGCTTGTTATACAATTTTGCCTGTTTCTCTTCTTTTGCCAATGCAAGCATGGCACAAGCCCATAAATGGTGTATCAAAAAGTCCTTAGAAATATAGAAAATTGACTGACTACTTTGATGCATTAAGTAACCAACAAAATTGACTACCTTCTAAAATCACAATAATACGGTTGTTGGGCGAAGTCACTGTGTTAAAAGATACTTTTAATTATTCATCGAACCTCAAACAATGTGTGGTTTGATAAAAGAACATAAAGCAAAGTGAATGAACAACTTATTTTAAGAAAATGTAAAAGTCCTGTGTGACATAATGATAAAATGTCGTGAAAGTTAAGATATACTAAAACTTTGTTTATTATGACTACACATCATGACGTCGTCTACAGTACATTTTTATCTAAGCATATGTATATTATATCAAATGAGAAGATCAATTTTATTTATTGCAGAAAACCGTCAAAAAGGCCGACTTGCCGGATTTTCGCTGAATGTATCAATCTCAGGTGATGGTATACACAAATCCACTCAATGCTACAGGGACCGACCTGAGTTGCCGTCTCTTAGCTTTACGACCAAATGTGAAGAATTTGGACGTTATGTGATATTTTACAATGAGAGATTAGATGGAGTTGCATATCCAAATGGGTATGAACTTCTGAATGTCGTTACCGAGCTGTGTGAAGTCATCGTTCAAGGTAAGTATGAGAAAGATGTAGATGCTGTCAAAAGAAATGACAACCCCCACTAAAGTGGTTCCCTCTTCATTGCACTTCCTTGCACCTTTTTTCATAAAAGGAAAGACTGCATAAAACTATAAAAAAAATGTGATTTCAAAACTCATAAACAGGACCTGTGTTTGAACTAAGAATCATAAAACTTTTAAACATTGATGTAAATAGAATATTGTATAGGTGTTAACATTTAGTGTTGTCAATGATAAAAACATTTAATGAAGACTAGATACGATCTCGTTACGAGTAACGAGTAGGTCTTCCATTCAATTTTTTAAACGATACCATTAAAATATCAATGAAATTTCAGAATTTCCACTCAACTCCTCCCTTTCAGATAATGTATACGATTGTCAATATCTTTTTAAATGATTAACAAAACCTTTTGTTTTTTCACATACACAACATTAAAGACTTAAGATTTTAGTCCTCAAAAATCTGTAATCAATGGATGTGGCAATGAGCAGGGATGGGGTAATTGAAAAAAGTATTTGTAATTGGGTGTAATTAATTACATTTTTCAAAGTAATCGAAAGTAATTTGTAATTGAGTCTGTCTTCAATTACAAGTAATTGAATGTATTTAAATACATTCCAAAAATATTGTGTATTTTCAATTACTTTTCAATTACATCTGAATTACTTTTTCCCAAGTTTAAAATATAAAAAAGGTGTCTTATAATGATAAATAGAATTTATACATGCTTGGCATAGACTTTTGATTATACAATAATTAAATGTCCCATAAAGTTTCATATGTTTATACAGCATAACACACTGCCCAGGGCAATAGGTAAAGATCTAATTTTGTGGAGGTGTGAACTCATCTAATACCCAAAAACCCCCATTGATATTAGACTTAAGGGAGTCAAAATATCTCATTCTTGTGAATTATAGCAATTATTATTTATATACTGATATGCTGTACTGCCAAAAGTTGTACTATTTAATGTTAAAGAAAATTTTTCTAAAATTTTTCTAGAAATCTTATCTGAACTGAAATATACAACCTTTAAAAACATAACCGTACATAAAGCTCTGTATATCTTAATGCTGTTAATATATGTTTCTGTTCTCAAGATTTAAAAAAAATAAAAGTAAAGTATTTGAAATGTAATTGATTACATTTATCAAAGTAATTGAGAGTAATTAATTACATTTAAAAAAATCAATGTAATTGTAATTGCAAGTAATTAATGAAATTGCCAATGTATTTGAAAGTAATTAATTACTTTTCAAAGAAATTGACCCCAACTCTGGCAATGAGTATTACAAACTGATATTGTTACGATCAACAACTTTACTTTTATAATGCATTACGAAATCTTGATCGTTTTAAAGGTATGTGTATGAGACTTTACGAGTCTCTTGGCCCCTAATTACAGGGGCCATCCCCTTTTTCTTGATTTCTTAAAAAAGGTCTTAAGAATACCAACATTTTTTGTTCTTACAACCATCTACCAGGGTTGTCCCAAAAAAGCGTAGACAAGTGGCGTTATTCAGTTAATCGAAGACAAAGGAATATGAAATTTGTGCCACAAAGGGTTCAAGAAATTTGCATTCAAATAATGGTTTAAAATCAAATATTATTTGAGATTAAATTAGTGAAATGAAAGCATGTTAGATAAGAAATTCGACATGCCGCGCAATGTCAAAAACAAAAAAATTAAAATCAACACAATGAAAAGAAAATTGCGAGGAAAAGTATTTTTCGAATGAAAAAATTCAAATAAAACATACATTGATAATTGATAATAGTTCTATTATTTACTCAAAAAATGTTAAACTATAACAAAACTTTGAAATATTTTATAGCGCGTTTTGTGACAAGTTGAAAATTTAACTCGTAATAAAATGACGATGTCAGCGTTTAAGGCGGCGCAGCAGTTGTAAAGACCATGACATAAATCCTAAGGCTTTGGAAGTAAATGAAATTGACAAAATCGATTAAAAATGCGTTTTGTGAATAAGTAGTTAAACAAAATTAAAAATATTTGAACATGTATGATGACAATGAGTTGAAAAAAGAAACCCCGAACGATATCAATGGACTTCAAAATGCTGAACGATACATTTCGGCAATACGGACGTTAGGCAAAAGTTATACAGGGCAAGTTTGGAGCCGACAGATCGTTTGTACTAAGAAAATATTAAAAAAAACAAAAACAAAACTAGAGATATATGTTAAATGTGCACTCAGGTTACTTGTTCAAAGATGATATTTTTTCTAAGACTTTTTCGGAATTCAAACGTTAAGTTATCGTAAACGATCTGGAGGGTTTTGCAACAACGTAAAACTGGAAATTTTCGACGTCGCACATTGCGCCGCCTGACAAAACTTGTTGTGACTAATTATTCATTTTCTCGAGAAATAAATAAATTACAGATTTGAATTTTTCAGTATTGTTTGCCAAAGGGTCATTGAAGAAAACATAGAAGTCTAATGAAATTGCAGTGAACAGATCACAAATTATGTGTCCTGTGTACGTTATTTTGGGACAACCCTCGTAAAATTGTTGTATAGTTTTTCGATACAAATGATTGAATATTTTAGGGGCCAGCCCTCTAGATCCTTAATGTGGACAGACATTGGTGTTTCGATTAATGAAATCGATTAGAATCATCAATGCAAACATCTTTTCTTCTACAATGCTTTACAAGATATGTCTCCTTTTCTAGATATATTGCGTCATATTTTAAGTACTTTGGCCCTTAAAAATCCCTATTTACGTAATAAATGGGCATGGCAATGATTTTACCTGATCGATATTGTAACGATCAACAACTTTGCTTCTATAATGCATTACAAAATCTTTATCGTATTTAAGTTATTTGTAATAGAGTTTACGAGTGTTTTGGCCCCTAATTTAAGGGGCCAGCCCCTATTTCCTGGATTTGTTGGAAAGAACTTTTAATTCTCTACCACTTTTATTTTATATCTTTTAGGAAAATATCAACACATAAAAAGATACAGATCAAAACGTATGAAAATTTTGATTCAAAATTCGTATCCAATTTTCGAGTCCAGGCGAGCTCCTAAACTTTGCGCAACTGGCGTAAAAAGCTTCAAACTATGGTCTACCTATCCTGAAAATTTTATATTCACATCTCTGATAGTCTCTGAGTTTATGTCTGCACAAAATAGGTCGTAAAAATTTACAAAATCGGCTGTAAATCGGAACCGGAAGTGACGATTTCCAAATTAAAAAAAAAACTTCTAGAATTATGACCACTGGCAATCATCTGTGAAAAAATGGTCGAGATCGGCCGAATAGTTTTTTAGATATCGCGTGCACAAAATTTGTGGAAAAAAATAATAAGAAGAAGAAACAATACGAAAAACTATAAGGTCTTCCGTTGGAAACGGAAGACCTTAATAAATAGAGAGTATATTCAATACTACAAACGAAATTAAAAGATGTGAACATATAAAACGACTGGGATGGAAGGCGGCGTTGATATGATGGGTTTCACGAGGAATTTTTTTTGTGTTTTCAATGAGTATTTTTTATTAATATAAACAAGCATAAACGGTTTGTTTATTTATCGAATGTTAAGTGTGTTTTAAGGGTATAATTATTTTTATCATATTGACAATTTAGGTATGTATCATAATGTCCACCACTATATCATTACGCCCCCAGTACTGTTTTCTAAAAGTCGACTTGGGTTTATATGGAGTGTTATGATATTTGATTTATTAAGATCCTCGAGATCTTTGTTCCTACATCCCCACACTTGGCGGGTGCCCTAGCAAAGGTGTTTCCGGAATGTCTCCCACTCTACATGGGGTGTAGCCCGTGTCCCAGTCTGTATAAAAGAGGAGGCAGAAAGACAGCTTCCAGATGACTACTCTTTTATTAGTTTAATATGACATTTAACAATAAATATCAACATTAATTACAATGCAATTTATCAACATTGATATTTATTACAAGAATCTCTGAAAATAGAATATTAGTTGAACCCTCTGAATCTAATAACTTTACTTTTAAGAATGCGCGAAAGCGTTATAATTTATCTTACCTGTATAAAAGAGGAGGCAGAAAGACAGCTTCCAGATGACTACTGGAGAGCTTTGTTTCCTGCATCCCCCCCCCCCCATTTTAGACGCACGGACACTGCACTACAACATTATCCTCCTAATAAGTAAATGCAATCAAGTGCATTCTATTGATCTGACGCGCCGTGGTAAGTTGTAGCGTTTTATTTAGATTTCTGACCCGGCGTCGACAGGCTCATCACTGGACTTAAATACACATTTCTCCATGAACATAAATAAACATGCACTATCTATCTAATGCATGTGCTTTAACCAATTTCTATAGAATTTCCGTTATGATAAATTCCCCCCACTAACGAAAAATCTTGTCCTCAAGATTAAAAACATTCGATATAATTTTGAATTTATTCGGATCTTCGCTGTGATTCAGGTGGCTCGTACATATATACCTACAACGAGAAAAAGAGAATTAAAAGCATGCAAAAAGATATTTATAAAATTCTAACACACACAAAAAGATTATAATAATGAATTACACCACACAATAAAATACTTGTACCATAAGGACAACACTATTGAAATGTATTGAACACATTTTGGCTTAGGCCTTTTATTTTGGTAGAATCGCCAATATCTAGTTTAGTGTTAAGTAATACATGATAAACTAAAACCAATAATAATCATTTGACCACACATATTTTTTTTTAGATTTGTCGTAACCAAATTATGATTCAAGGTTTAAAAATCACAGTCCAACGCTTGTATATCATATCCGTAGAAAAGAGCAGATCGTCAAAATAAATATTATTTGACAAAAATTATTCATTCAGTGTCTCACACGGTTGTAACCGTATTGGCAAAATACAATTGATAACATCGAAAAATTGTACATGAAGTTCAGTATGCGTGTCAGCAGTAACCATAATAATCCTCTATAACAATTGCAAGCTGCGAATACAACAGACTATAGACAAAAATATTTTATAATGTTACCTAGAATTTGGTATATCAACAATTCTATAATGTTATCGGTATACATTCATTTTATATTTAACTTAATTTAGCATGTTATTAACCTTTGATTTGTGTGTTACATAAATATTGATAACTTATTCAGGATATATCAAAAACCAAAGCACACGTTTGTTGCACCGAAAAAATCAAAACAAAACCTGCTAGAACTATATAAAAAAAATTTTGTTCAAGAAAAATAAACTAATGAAGTTTGAAGTATGTTGTTACTTTTTATTTGGATTAAATAGTTATTTTCCTATAGTTTCCAATAAATTTGACCGAAAAATTAAATGGTAAGCCAAAAATTGTAAATCATTTCAACCAATTCATAGAACATGTTAGAATACAACAATTTCTAGAAAGATGTTCAAGTTATATAGACGTTATCTCATTTAAAACGGTGATGTGAAAGAATGGTTAAAGTTAACACAAAGTATAGACAATATGAATCTTCTATTATCTGTTTTAATGTATTATCTTTAGTTATCAGTGATGCTAATTAACCCGTGTTTTTGTACAGACGGTGATGATAGCTTGTTTATGAAAACAATTTTGCCAATGAACTATTAGTCTAGGACGAACTGATCTCAGAATTGATGTTATCAATAAGAGTTGGTGGTAGCAAGTGCCTTGAATGAACAGGAAGGAAGATTGATAACTGAACTAATAAACAACACATGCGTTTGTGTTAGTAATCTCCTCGTTAGTATGAAATATATATAAAAATTAGGTAAACACTTCACTTCTTTAAAAATCAATGTTATTTTGTAATTATCAATGTATCTCGTGCCTTTTTTATGCAATAATAGCATTAGTTCTCATTACATACATTTTAACAATATATAATTATTTCATTCATCAAACTACGGAATCTCTCATATACCTAGTTGATGGGAGGTGTGTTCAGAATGGACTCAGTTACATTATAATCTTCCCTGAAACATTGCACCATTACGCACCATAAATGAGTCGACGCTCATATTGCATTTCAAAAAGTATGACTCTCGCAAAAATAAGAAAGACAATCAATCAAAAAGTGCTCAATAATATGTAATAAAATAAAAATAGTACGATAAGAAAGCGGGATCCCTGAAAGAAAAAACAAATGAAGAATGGAAATGAATGACCATAAATATTGAAATCAACCTTAATAAACGATATCTTTTTTTTTTTTTTTTTTTTACATTTGATCATATTCCTTTCTTATGACATTTATATATACTATACATTTTTGTGTTCGACTTTATTGTATCAATTTTAACACATTGTTTCTTTTTCTAATTATCATCTGACAATTTTTCATTTTCTTCATTTTATTTGTAATCATCATAATCATCATTCTTATTATCAGCATAATTACTGTAATTGTTTTCTGTATGCACTATATGCTTCGTTCGAATGCTGAATTATGCTAACCTTTATATCATTTCTTTTATTTTCCCACTTTCATTTAATAGTTATACTTTTTTCAATACCGTTTTCTTTTTCTTCGCTTTACTGACGAATGATATAATTGTTTTAAAAACTGTGATACATTATTTGATGATTCCCAAGAGGGGTTTTGATCCATCCGCCCATTTAACAATATAATGTCGTTTGTTATTCATGTATTTCGATTTTAACAATTTTTCAACTTCATGCCATTGTCAATTTGGTTTGTTTTTATTTTTATCTTGATTAGCTCTGTAATTCACATTACTCTGACAGTTTTGCTTATTTACCTCCTCTCGAGTTACATCATTTTGATTCTTGTTTTGTACTTCACCATCGTTATCATTAACAGGTGGTGGTCGGAAATATCGTGGATCCTTTTATAACTTTAAGCGATTCACATGAACCGATGATTTCAATTCAATGTGATTATCACATCGGCGCAACCTAAGGAATGAGTTGGTTTAACCTTAATGATATAATAAGGACCCTCCCATTTAGGTTGAAGTTTATGTTTTTTACCTGGGGTACGTTTCATGATTTTAAGAAGGACTTGATCCCTTATCTGAAATTGTGGTACCTTTGTTTTTTTATCATACCGTTGTTTATTTACTTTTTGTACATCATTTACATTTTGCTTCGCGAGTTCTTGAATAATTCTTACTTTATGGAAAAATTCCTTTACATATGCATCAGGTGCTTTCCGTAAATCTTCAGTTGGCAACAACGCAACATCTAACGGCAAGGACATTTCTTTTCCAAATACCATATAGTATGGCAAAAAACCCGTTGATGTCGTTGAGAGACTCATTCTAAATGCCATCAAAATACTGGTCAAAACTTCATCCCATTGTGTTTGTTCTTTTTGACAATAAGCCCGTAAAGATTGCGCAAGCGTGGAATTAATTCTCTCACAAGTTACATTACTTAGTGTGTGATATGAACTTGTGACATGTCGTGTAACTTGAAAATTTTTACACAAGACCTGCACTATTTTTGACATAACATGTTGTCCCCTATCACTGACTAAAGTTCTAGAAGCCCCATACCTAGTAACCAATAGAATGTATTGAAAGCCTTGTTTTGTTTTTGGTAACCCTGACAAAATATCCATATGCCATCTATCAAAGGTACCTTGGACTGGCAAGGGATGCAATGGTGCATTTCGAGCTGACGTATCTCGTTTGACCCTTTGACAGATGTCACATGACGTTACATAATCGTAGATATATTTATACATTTTAGGCCAAATAAATTTTTGTTTTATTGCCACATATGTCCTTTGAACGCCTAAATGACAACCGCCTGCAATTGAATTACTTATATGACCGTATCACATCATTTGTTAGTTTTTCCGGAACAGCCAATTGTTTTAAAATTACTTCCGTTTTTGCCCTTTTTTAGTTCTTGGTTGGAATATATGAAACAATACATCATTTATAATTTCATACTGATTTGCTTCATACGGAATTGCTTTTGCACGATTTTTATCGGATGGAAGAAGTCCTTGTTGTATATACTCATAAATATGCTTAAAATATGGACAATGTCGTTGTTCATTTTTAATTTGAGTTTGATCCGATAGTGCATTTATTGTTGCGTTTTCACATTCTGTTTTATTTACAGCCATTTTTAAATTCTCCTCATAATTTTCATTTGCATAGATGAATGTTATTTCTGGGTTTTTTCTGACGGTAACAAATCATCATCTTGGGAGAACGCGTTTGTGTTATGAAACATGTCTTGATCTGGGTATGGCCTTCTTGAAAGAGCATCACAATTTTGATGTTTTATTCCTGGTCGATGTTTGATATCAAATGTATATTCCTGCATCTTTTAAGCCCATCGAATAAATCTTGCATTTGTATGTTTTATAGTCTTTAATTGTTAGCGCTTTGTGGTCGGTATTAACAATGAATTTATTGTTAATTAAATAAACGCGAAAATGATCAATAGCTGATTTTAATGCTAACATTTTCTGTTCTGTAACCGAATATGATTTTTCTGTATTGGTAAGCGCTCTTCTCCCATATGCGATTACATGTTCCTTATCATCATCTCCAAGTTGCGACAAAACATAACCTATTACCATTCCAGATGCATCGCAAGATACAATAAATTGTTTTTGAAAATCTGGATACGCCAAAATGGGGGTATTCGTTAAAGCTTGTTTCAATGAATCAAAAGCAGTTTGACAATCTTGTGTCCATTTAAACAGCGTGTTCTTTGACAATAACATATTTAAAGGTAGCGCAATTTTGGTATATCCTTTGACAAATTTCCAATAATAATTTGCTAAACCCAGAAAACTGCGAACATCATGCTGATTTTTAGGTAAAGGATAAGATTTTACCGCGTCAATTTTGGATGGATTTACTTTTATTTCGTCTTTTGATATAATATGTCCCAAATAATTTACTTCTGATTTTGCAAATGAACATGTGAGTGGTTGTAATGTCAAATTTGCGTCTCGTAAGATGTTTTAAATGATTTTCAAAATTATCTGACCATACAATGATGTCATCAATGTAAACCAAACAATGTTTCCACGTAAGACCTTTTAGAATCATATTCATTAGCATTTGAAAAGTCACAGGTGCATTAACTAATCCAAAAGGCATTCTTTTAAACTAATATAAATTGTCACGCGTAATAAAAGCAGTTTTATGTTTTGTTTGTTCATCCAAGGCAATTTGCCAATAACCCGAAACCAAATCTAATGTTGAAAATATCTGAGCTTTAGTTTGACCTACCGCATCAAATACATCATCTAAACGCGTAGCTGGAAAAGTTTGAAGTTGAGTGACCGCTTTCAATGTTCTATAATCAATCGCAAATCTATACTCATCATTTGTTTTTTTAACTAAAACAACCGGTGAAGCATACGCAGAAATGCTTTCTTCAATTATATCGTATTTCAACATTTGTTTAACTCGGTTTTCAATTTCCAACTTTGCTTTTGGCGATGTTCTATAGGGCTGCGATTGAATAGGTTTTTCAGTTTCTGTTATAATGGAATGATAATAATTGTTGCATTTATGCAATTCTGATAAATCATTTACAAAGACATCACTGTCTTGATTGATAAATTTTTAAAATATTTGCTTTTGCTGATCTGATAACACAGTCTAACGGTACATGTTTATTTTTTGATTTTATAGTTGTGTTATTTTCGTCTATGGAATAAACAGCTTGCGTGCGAATCGTACTCACTGTAGCTATTATCGTGCCCGCAGTCAAGCATATGTTCTCATTGGATGCATTGGCTACTTGTATAAACACGCGATTCGGCCGATTAATTACAAGACACTTTGCGATTGCGAGCTGCTTTTGTGTATTGGCAATCGGTTCTAATAACACGGTATGTTTTTTTCTGAGTGCGTAAGTTTTATTGGAATATTTGCAAATCTGTTCGGTTGTACGGTAATTGTTTTTGAGACTCTGGCTAAACCATTACTTGCGTTAATTTTATTAACATAAGTAGAAAACTCTTGTAAATACAATGTTTTCGTACCCCAATCAATGCATGCTTTTTGTTTTTTCCATAAAATCAGTTCCAAAAATTAAAGATTTGCACAAGTCTTAAATGACTTATTTGATTAAATTTAAGACCTCCTATTTTAAATTCCAATTCAATTTTTCCATCAACTGTATGTGCCGTTCTCCCAGCACCAGTGTAGATGAAATTGCTGAATTTTTCAGTTTATTTTCATGAATGTTAATTTTGTTCAATGTTTCTGAATTAATGGCTTAAGTTGCTGATCCTGTATCTAAACGAGCGTTAAACCTAGCGGTTTGTACAGTGGTAACAACGTTATTGTTGACAAGCCAATCGTGTTAAATAGTTCGTGTAACGTGGGTGATCGTTCGTGTAACGTGCGGGATCGTGCGTGTATCAGGAAAATTGGTTTGCGTTTTTTATCGTGCGTGTTCGTGCGTGATCGTGCGGTTTTTTCGTTTTGTAACTTTTTTTACGGAATGCCAGGATTTATTATCAAAACAAAGACAAGTAGTTTTTGTAAAACAATGTGAATTTAATAAAACTGTTTTATATAAGAACATTGACAGTTGTTAACATTCATTCTCTCTTACGTCGTTAAATACATTTTTGAATTTCCATAGCTCATTCAATCCTTTGTTCGGTCGAGTTAGTTTTGCTTAATTTTATAATCAGCCTATATCAAGCATCAATTGTGTCTTGACAAATATTTTCAATCATATTAGCAAAAGCGACACGTTGAATGAAAGCGGCCAAGCTTACCCATTCCCCGTTTTAAACTAAACGATTATTCCCAACGTTTTTCTTTCAAATGAGAATACGATACGCATTATTATCTATAGATTGTATACACATTTGTTTGAAATAAAATTTATTTAGACGCCTTAAAATTTAGAATAAATAGAATTAAATCAATTAAGTACTGTAAATTATGAAAATATTGGATGTGAAAAATCGAAATTCTATGGAACAAGGTAACAAATTTACCTGTATCCCGCATAATTAAATCGTACGTAAGAGAAATAAATTACATAAACAGTCAACTCGTGCGTAAATAATTTTGTGTAGTTTATGCATTATTTTCATTTCTATTACAGGTAATTTTCTTTAACTTATGATAGAAGTCAATATTCGTTATGGAAACAAAAAAATAATTTGTGTGTGAATCCTTTATATTTGTGTATGGATGTGTAAAAGTGTTAACACGTAAAATACAAAACAGTGCATGACTTAAGTACATGCCGCTTTTCAATAACATACAAACATAAAGCAATACAAATTAAAGTAATACGTTTCCTTAATTCAAATCTTAAAAATTAATTTTGATTTTGCGTGTTTAATGGTGTAGAATCGTTCGGTTGCGTGTTTAATCGTTTTTGTTCGTGTATCGTGAAGATTCAGTAAGTTAGTGATAGTCCGTGTATCGTGCGTGATCGTTCGTGTATCGTGCGTCATCGTTCGTGTATCAGAATCGTGCGTGCGGTTTGTCAACAATAACGTTGCTACCACTGTACAAACACTGGAATAGAATATTTTTCTTTCACAGAAATTAAAGCATCACGAGATTCCATCTCTTGCAACTCTATTGAATTATTTTGACTTTTCTTTTGTTTGCGCTAAGATTGTTGATTTGATTTTAAATTTTGGGTCATATTCTAATTGTTGAGATTGTCTCTTATAACTAGGATTTTGCACCTTTGAATTTGAAAGGCACTTTCTGGAGATAGAGGCGAATCTCTTTTGTTGAACAAAACATGATTGTTTGCATGCCCTTGAATAATGACCAACTTTGTTACAATCATAACACAAGGCATTCAGAGCTGGACATCTAGACCTATTCATGCACATGCCTAAACAAAAATAACATTGCGGAGCGATCATGCGGGGGTGTTGTGTTAGCTGCTTCTGCTGTGCAGTAGGTGTTACATTGACCTCGGGCAGCTCGTATATAGACATTCTTGACCTTTAAACTCTGAGATTGTGACGTCTTTGCATATCATAAGGCGATTGTTGAAATCTAACACTGTGATTTTCTACCGGTGGCAATTCTTCACAATATTGCGATGCAAAATATTGAGATTGATTTTGATCTTGTAATTCAAAACATTTTATATCATTAATTTCTGATTGTGTCTTAATTTTCTCTTTCAAACTTTGAATTTCTGTTAACAGATGTTCGTAATTTTCCAACGTTATACTCTGACTTGGTTGAAATTTTTCAGCTAAAAGAGCAATTTTCCTCAATTGTTCATTTGAATTAGGATAATGGGTACCAACATACGTTCTTATCTCAGATCTTAAACCATTCATTGCAACCGACAGTAAAATATTGTCTGGAATATTATAAATAGTTCCTTTGTTAATAAGTCTTGTTAAAAAATATTCAACAGGTTCTGTTTTATCTTGTTTCAATTGTAATACGGACAAATCCAAAAAATGTTCTAATTCTCCAAATCTTTCCTCAAAAAAGAGATGTTAGTAACGTTGGGTTAATTTTATGTTCATACGGTAAGAAATCATACCATACTTTTGCATGACCCTCTAAATAAAACGGAAACGCATTAACCATCTTAGAATCTGGTAAATCATGAAATTTGGCCCACTGCGTAAAACTTTGTAACCACGCTTTGACATATCGAGTACCATCTCCTTTAAATTTTGCTAATTTGATAATTGAAGACATTTTAAAAGATAAACAAAAACAGTTTCTACCTGCTGTTTGCACTGTTCATAGTTTCCGTAGATACATATTCCTAGCTGATGCGAGGGAGGTTCTCCAGTGCGTTGTTTATGTCCGGGACTTGGTGTGCGTCCGGAGCGATGTATCCGTCCGCGTTGATATGCTGTAGGCGTTGATTACGTCCAGGGAATCGCTTCGGTCCCGGGTGTTGAAGAGCATCCCGGGCGTCGTTTGCGTCCTGGGTAATGATCAGACAATGCTGTGGAGGCGGTGTTGCTTTACGTTCGTGGCCCGATCGTGTTCGTTGTGTCGCTGATGGCTCTTCCGTGGCGTGGCTAGGACAAGTTGGAAACCCGAATTCCACCACTATATCATAATGTCCACCGCTATATCATTACGCCCCCAGTACTGTTTTCTAAAAGTCGACTTGGGGTTATATGGAGTGTTATGATATTTGATTTATTAAGATCCTCGAGATCTTTGTTCCAACATCCTCACACTTTGGGGGTGCCCTAGCCAAGGTGTTTCCGGAATGTCTCCTACTCTACATGGGATCGAGTAGCCCGTGTCCCAGTCTGTATAATAGAGGAGGCAGAAAGACAGCTTCCAGATGACTACTCTTTTATTAGTTTAATATGACATTTTAACAATAAATATCAACATTATTACAATGCAATTTATCAACATTAATATTTATTACAATCTCTGAAAATAGAATATTAGTTGAACCCTCTGAATCTATTAACTTTACCTTATGAGAATGCGCGAAAGCGTTATAATTTATCTTACCTGTATAAAAGAGGAGGCAGAAAGACAGCTTCCAGATGACTACTGGAGAGCTGTGTTTCCCGCACCCTCCATTTTATACGCACGATCACTGGGCTACAACATTCTCCTCCTAATAAGTAAATGCGATCAAGTGCATACTAATGATCTGACGCACCGTGGTCAGTAGTAGAGTTTTATTTAGATTTCTGACCCGACGTCGACAGGCTCATCACTGGACATAATACCACATTTCTCCATGAACATAAATAAACATACGCTATCTATCTAATGCATGTACTTTAACCAATTTCTAAAGAATTTCCGTTATGATACATAAATTCACAGAAAAAAATCAATCGATTAAACAATAAAGAAAGTTGTCATTACTATTTCGGATTTCAAAAAATAAAAATGATTTAAATTTTTGTCTCTATATTCGTATACATAGCCGGCGCCCCGCATAACGGCGTACAATATATCTATCATAATCTATTTGAATTAAGTATCATGCATATAGATTCCCATAATAATTAATTGCATGTGTACATTTTAGGAACATTTCAGTGTGTTAATAATTACTTGTTGTTTTCTGTTATCAGTGTTTAAATAATGAAAAATAATAACTTGTAGAAATATTTTTAATCGGGATTCAGAAGAATTTACTTCCCGCATTTCGTAGAAACGAACAGTATATTTTCTTTCTATGTTTACATTTAATTTTGTTTAAATTAATGTTAAATAATCTATCATTTAAATTGTATGCATCAACAAATACTGATTTCGACTACCTTGAAGTCATTAAATTTCTATTGGCTTTTGACAAAAGAAGAGACGCTTGACCATCCAATGAAAACGAATACACAGAGTTTGATTGACAGGTTCAGCCAGGTGAAGGTCTTACCCGATGTCCGAGGTTATGTGTGCTGGTTGTACACAGCCGAATAGTCTCAGTAACTAGTCTTCTTTCAATACGCGTACGTTTCTTTTGTTTGTTAAAAATTAATTCAATTTTGTAAAAAGATAAGTATATCATTTCGTATAGATTTTTTTCACGAGAATATCTACAAAGGAGTTTTGCCAATCACAAACAGTAATGTTTAACACGAGCGCTTTTTTGAAACAATTAAATTGTCACAGAGTTCCGAATGAAATCTGATGAACGTATCACACGATTCTCGCACGCTTTGCCCGAAACGATTTACACGCTTTGCCCGAAACGCTGCACGCTTTGCCCGAAACGCTAAACGGTTTACACGAAACGCTTCACGATTCACTCGAAACGCTAAACGGTTTACACGAAACGCTAAACGGTTTACACGAAACGTTTCTCGCACGAAAGTCGCACGCTTTTTTGGTGTAGTAGTACGTTTCAGGGTCTGTAAATCACATATCGTTGATGATTTCATTACACTGTCGAAGGATTTAGTTTGATACTATGGTTAAGTAATAAGTATGGACAGTGTTTTTATTCGAAATTTAAAAGTCAAACATTTGTCGTTTTCCATGCATGGTGATAAAATGTAAAATTATATCTTTTTGATAAATAATATAAATCCAATCATGAACCTTTTCAGCCATCGAACATGTATGTGTCCTTTTTTTCTCTCGTAATAATTAACAATAAAGAATAAGGTCCTTTGGCGAAACCTGTATTCTCAATACCTCTGCCATTACCGGTCATACCTAATTAAAGGTCATTAGAATCAATATCCTGACCAAATTGAGTCATATACGGGAATGAGTTCATAAGTGCCTATTTAATAAGACGGACATTGTTTTTTGAATATTTTATGCAAAATATGAGCGCCAGAGTCGATCAAAATCACTTAATCGGGAAAAGGAACATTGACTTACGCGGCTTACCTCCCTTGCTTATGACGTCAGTAAGACCCAATGGCCTTATAAAGATATGTTGTGAATACAATATTACTTATTAGGTTTGTTACTGACTGTTTAAAGAAATTGGTGGGGTCGGTAAAGTCCATAGAAGGCGAGGCGGAGCCGAGCCTTCTATGGACTTTACCGACCCCACAAATTTCTTTAAACAGTCAGTAACAAACCTAATAAGTGTTTTGTTTTGTCGAGGACCTAAAGTTTGATAAGTAAACAAACGTTTGTGTAGAAAATCAGTTCAAATAACGTTACGTCCGCCATGTTGCGCTATAAATTTTGACGGTTGTCTTTTAAAGAAATATGTAAGGCAGCCACGTGACGCGTTTCATCCAATGACGTCGCGACATTCTAGTCAGAGGCAAAACAAATATCCATGTCATTTTGCAGCATTTTAAAAGAAAAAAGACACTATTTTATATAAAAACTTGTATAATTATACAATTATCAACCACCACTGCACGAAAAAACGCCTTTTATTATATTTAATTTGTTATAAAATGTTTACAAAAGATGAACTTGAATCTTTGATTACCTTTTAATTTCTAAAAGATGATCTTTTAGCTTTAATTTGAGAAAAGTTAACGAAAGGTCAACATTTTTCAACTTTTATATTTAAAAAAGGTGATTATTACCTTCTGTTTTCGAAAAATGAAAAAATATGAACTTTGATTAGCCGACATATTTAAAAAGATAATTTTTCACCTTGTGAATTTTTAGAAAGAATAATATGTTAATACATGTTAATTTTTTTTTTATTTTTTAATTATTCCTTACTTGAAAACTTATAATTAACAATTGCACGTAAAGTGTCACATTTGTTAACTTCATCCTTTCTTCTTTAAATTTATCAACTGTTTAATATATTGGCATATTTTCCCATGTATTTATTTAATTATCTACATGCATTATCATCAAATAAGTAAATTAATGGCTCTAGATCTTTTCAATATTTATTTTAAGAAATAATGATATATAAAATAACATGTTATCATGTACACACATGATATACCATTGTTGAACAATTAAATTGTGACTTAAATTGAAATTAAATACACATACCAGTACTTAATCAATTTAATTGTATAATTTATACAAATACAAACTCATTTGAATCCTTTTGACAACAAATTGAAAGTAAAAAAGGAAAGTCAATTATGACAAGGTAAACACATTTATAATAAATGTATGTACATTGTGTTGTCAAAAAAATCATCATAAAAATGATAATATAAATGATTTCAATAAATATGATAAAACAAAGCAGGGATATAATATTCAGTTCACACAATATATCTCTCTCTTGGGCAAGCTACAATAACATCTTTTCCCAAAATACTTTCAGTAGCATACACAAATTTACTTTTTATTCTCTGAACAGGAATATACATTGATGAACTTTGCTGTTCAAATTGATTTCTATACCATATTTCCACTGGTTTTTCAAATGAAAATCTCAATGAATTTGGTAGACGTTTAAACCAAACAACTTTTGCTAAATAGTGACTTTTTAATTCACCATCAATCATGACTTTGTGCTCAAAAAATCTGACAATTTGACCTGGATTGGGTGTGAGATCACTATAAGTATGTACAAGTTCACCATCGTCTCCACACCAGAATGCTAAAATAAAGGAGGAACGGACACTACGGCCGTGCTTTGAGACTAAAACAGATCCATTTATGTACAACTCTTTTCCTACTTTCACAGAAGTACACAATTTCAATTGCTTATCACCATACAAAAATGAATACATATTTTGAAGTTCATTCAACTCAACATCAGTTAATATTTCACCCTTATACTTTTTGGTAAAGATACCATTGTTATTACTCCAGTCAACTGATTGTAAATTTATTTGAATTGAGGCTTTTTCTACATTACTAGTATGCTGTGTTGATTTTAATTGCTGATGTAAGGTTCCACGCACACTGTCAGAATGAAATTTAGTCAGGTCATTAAATAGACACAAAAAATCATCATCAAAATCTGACTGTTTTTCCCTGGCCCAACTCTCTTTCAAGTATTTTTTCATAATTCAATACTTTTTCTGTTTGTTGGATAAGAACCAAGTATTCCGTTTTCTCTCTCAAAACTGAACAACCAAAACGAGTAGATTGGACCAAAGTCAAACAAACAATCTAACAAATGACCATGCAAATGCATATTTGATGTTACAAAATCAACTCCATAAAGTTGTTCAAACTTTTAACAAAAACTAACCAATAATCCATCAGCTACTTTTACATTTCCTAATGAAATGTATCTAGAACACAACCGTCTACATGCTAATACATATTTTCTCCAGCATTCTAAATGTTCATCGGGTATGACATCTTTTAAAGCATAAACTGAGAACAGTAGAGTCCAATTTTTCCACTGATCAGCATTAAATGATCCATAAGAGGATGAAAACTTTTTAGGTAATTTGCCAATATCAGATGGACAGAAAATTTTCTCTATCTTCTCTTGAATAACTAAAAAATCACTATCTTTTAAGATCATTTTAGTTTTCCATACACTTATCATATGTTTAGCAGTCCCAAGGAAAAGATTGTGCATTGGGTCAATCGGTGTCATCCTTATTGGGTCAAAATAGTCTAAATCTAGCAGACATGACACTCTTACTCCATGCTTCTTTTCTAGGTTTTCTTTTTCAGATTTTAAAGAACATTTAGAAATTTTCCCACAAACTTCCCTGTGATGAAAATTTGTTCTTGGAGGCCAAGTGCTTCTGTCAAAACCACCAAATATCTTTTCTCCTAACACACCTGGAAACTTTTTTTCACATTTGTTACAGCCTAAGTTAGCCATGTGACCATAAAACCCACATAATTTCCTGCTTGCAGGAACATCACATCCTACACAAAGGAGAGCCAATCTGAACTTTTTAGTTTTGTTTTTGGATTTCCTAGATTTAATATGAAAACCATTATGCCAAGCATCATTTAGTTCGTCCACTAAAGGTTGAAGAAATGTATTTGTTGGTGGTTCTTTCTTCATATCAGGTATTATACCAATTAACATAATGTTTTCCCTTTTAAATCTTTCTTGTCTTGTTAAATTTAAAACTGATAAGTAGATAGCTCCTACAGAGTAATTGGTATGCTTAAAGGGCTGAAACCAGTTTACATTCAGCATTAAACCATAATTTCCTTCCTCTGTAAAAAAATTGTATTTTCTACCATTGAAATCTTTCCAGATATTTCCATCATAAACATCATGAAGAATATTTTGTTGGGTTGTCTAGGTCTCCACCTTTCACATTTATCCTCAAAATCTTCACGATTTACAAAAGTTTCAAGTGATGACTTTAATGATTTGTAACAATATGTTTTGAATGGTACAAATTTTGAAGCACCTGTTTCTCCTACATCTTTAAGTAAAGGTTCTTTACATGTTTTACGCATGTATGCAAGTCTATGGCTTGGAAAGCACATATGATTACAGAGTTTTGATTGTTGTCTACCTTCAACACTTAAAAAACAATCATTCAAGTCATACAATGTAAAACACTTTCTACATACAACATACTTTGAAAATTGTGACTTGCTGTTGGCTAAAACTTTTGACATTGTGTATAAATTCTGTGGGAAAATTTTTACTATTGTTTGAAGTGCTGCTGAAAAATTACTTAAAAAATTAAATACAGTTGAAAATAGTTTTAATAGCTTCAACAGCTGAGTCTGACACATTGTATACCGATTGCCACAGTACTAAAAATGTACATACAACTCGTGTCAAAACATTAATGGATTCTGACTCGGATACCACAGCTTTTTTCGACTCTTCAACATCTAGATCTGTATCCATTGAAATGTCAATTTCATCAGAATCAGAATCACTGGTTTCGAAAATTTCACTTCCATTCTCAAAGTCTATGTCAAAAAATGTTTCAGCATCTTCCTAATATTACAAAAAGTTTTGTGTTCAATATATTTTTTTTTTGGAGTCATAGTTTCATAGTTTTTATACACAACTTCTTCCTCATCTGAGAAAAGGGGAGATTCTTGATGAGCATCATCATCATCTGTATTGCTATCAGAACTTGTACATACATTGGAAGAAGAAAGATTGATCTTATCATTGCCACAGTTTTCCATATGTCGCCGAAAATGTCGGTCGGAAAACTCTAATTTACATGCTGTACAAAACTTTCGTGGTCGCTTTGCTGCAGATGCCATATTGTAACACATATACAAGCAAGCAAGGAAACAAATTAATTTTGCACAAAAAATAAAGATATCTTGTATTAAAAAATTCCCAAAAATATCAAAGACAAATCCATAACATTCACATACATATTTAAACTGATGTTCACAACACACGAATAGAAGAAGCTCCTGATCACCAAATTGCTGAAATTACTTGACTGTTTTTTCATCTCCATTAGCGACTACCCTTTGAGATCTGTAAACATTAAAAATAAATTTTATATATTCTGTAACATGCTCTGTATGAAGTAAAGAGATATTGTGGCTAATTCATTTTTTATTTACTGAATATTATGAAAACATAATTATATATAGTTCTTGTAAATACTTATATTTAAAATGATAATTGCTAATGAAAGAGATATACGTTTATACATTGTATAGAGTCAACACCTAATGATCTTTACATTTTTAGTTGCGTTACTTGCTTCTTTATAAAATATAAAGCATATAAAGCAAGTTAATGCCTAGTTCTTTTCATAATTTGTTAAATTACAAAATGTCCTTGGGGTTCAAAAAGAAACACATTTAACTAAAAAAATATGAATAAAAATGTGTTCATATGGTGGGTCACCTCTCCATATCTGCCTGGCTATAGGATAATTTCAAATGAAAACACCTCTCCACGGCAAAGAGGCATGAGGATCTCCAATGTTTACTTAAATGAACTGAATTTTTTTAATAACACTGTTTAATGTAGATAATTAGAAATTTGAGGGTCACCTCTCCATATCTGCCTGGCTATAGGATAATTTCAAATGAAAACACCTCTCCACGGCAAAGAGGCATGAGGATCTCCAATGTTTACTTAAATGAACTGAATTTTTTTAATAACACTGTTTAATGTAGATAATTAGAAATTTGAGGGTCACCTCTCCATATCTGCCTGGCTATAGGATAATTTCAAATGAAAACACCTCTCCAAGGCAAACAAGCATGAGGATCTCCAATTTTTAGCTTAGTAATTTTTTCTACCACTATACTAGAATCTGTACTCTTTCAATCGGGATATTTTTGTTGACGATTTGCTATTTTGAGGAAAATAATTCAACAAATACATGACTTACTGCATGTTAAAGAAAAACTCAGTTTTATACATGAACATATTACTGGTTTTCATTTGCACATCACATGTGTTATCATAAAATGATATCGTGATTGACATGCATCAGCCTTAATAACTTCACAGCATGGTTACAGTTTGGAACAGGGGTATAAATATGATGTAATATTCAGTAATAATCATTAAATTCAGTTAAAGTATTTTCATACCTGAAGAGGGTGTATTATTACATTTTCATAGAATTCTCTCTTTGTTCAATAGCTGCAACTCGTTTTTTCAACACTGAATATTCCATAAAACGCACATACAATGGATCTGAGGTGAATGTTATAAAATGTTGATTATCTTTTGGTTTCACTGATGATGATGATGATGATGATGGTGTTGATGGTGATGATTGTTGTGTTGATGATTGTAATGAGTTCTTTTTGGATTTTGTCAGCTGAATGAACAATAAGATTTTGTAAAGAAAATAAACAAGTTTAATTTGAAAAAAAAATTAATAAACAAAACAAATCATTATTCGCACTCCCCCTTTCACACCACTCTCATTCGAACATAACAAAAAAAAGAATAATAATTCAATTAAACAAATGAACAAATATCTGATACTATCAACTAAATTCAAGATTAAATCACACTGTATCGGATATAAAATGGAAGTAAACTACAAAATGTTGTTTAGAAGCTATTTCAACCAATAAAACTCTTGTTGAAAAATTTACTCAAAAAAATATTAAAGTTCAATAATTCAAAATACCGTGAATTTACAATTACTTCAAATTTCAGCTCAAAAGCATGTATATGAAAATTAGCCTGTAATAACAGTCGCTTTTTTAACACTTAAAACCTCTCTGAAAATGAACTCAATGTCACTATGCACTCGAGACGCTCCTGCCCTCGTCAAATTTCCTGTCCCTCTTGTCGCTATCCTAACCGAAAGCCCCGGACTCGCAGGTCTCTCGCTTCCAGTCTACGACACTGCCCGGATAGAAAGCCACGCCCCACTCAGCATAGAATGCGTCCCCGACCTTCGTCAATTGTCCCCACGACCTTCCATAGGAACATTTCCGTCTAGCACACCAGTCTGTATTTCAGGTAATTGTATCAAACACCCTTACGCACTGAAAAAAACATACTGTGACTAATAAAGTCCCGATAAACATACAAACATACTACCAATTACACTAAGAACTAAATTACCAGCGAAATGTACAAAATAACAACAAAACAACCTTACCGGCTAGGAAAACATGTGCCCGTCTAACAGAATCCAAAATTTCAATGGCTACCCATTTCTCCTTAGTATTAAGCTAACTTGAGATATTCACCATATCTTGAAACAGGAGCTGCAAAACGTGGCACCCGGCTGATGTCTTTACCGGACCCTCTACTGACCACTACACCCAAACCGGTCACTTTAAATACTCGATCTAAAAATAGCACACTCACCCGACACTCGTCACTCACATACGGTAACCCATTCATAACAAAATTAAAGAGGAACACAAATATAAACACCAGTATATACAAAACTGAATCAACTTTATTACATACGCCCCCATTTATTTACCAATGTCCATTGTAAATAAATAACAGATAAAGTTGACAAGATTTATGTCGACCGCGACAAGAGATTTGCCATCTTGTTGTTTGCCCCAGGGATATGCTTAACAGTAAACCTATATTCCTGCAATACCAAACTCCATCGTAAGAGTCTTGGATTCTGTGATTTCATTGTCTTAAGCCACTGTAACGCACGATGGTATGTCTCTATGATAAATTCTCTCCCATACAGATACTTTTGCAGACGCTGCACCGCCCACACAATTGCGTAGCACTCTTTCTCAACCGTAGCGAAGTTCTGCTCTCTAGGTAGGAGCTTTTTACTGAGATAGACTAACGGATGATACTCACCATTTTTTTCCTGCAATAATAACGCCCCCAGACCTCTGTCACTTGCGTCTGTCTGTAACGTAAATGTTAATGCAAAATCCGGATTCCATAGAACCGGGGCACTAACTAAGTCTGACTTCAATTGTCTAAATGATTTATCATGTTCATCTGTCCACACAATCTTATTCGGGCTTGACTTTCTAGTGAGATCTGACAAACTAGCTGACTTTTCAGAAAAATTTTCTATAAACTTTCTGTAGAAATTTATAGAGCCCAGAAATGATCTTACCTCCTTTTTCTTCGTGGGAACAGGGATATTCAAAATAGCCTGTACTTTGTCTGAGGTTGGTTTTACCTGACCATTTCCGACTAAATGACCTAGAAATTCCAATTCTCTAGCCGCAAACTCACATTTCTTTGGATTTGCTGTAAGACCTGCGTTCTGAATAGATGTAAGAACTGCTTTCACGACCCACATGACTGTTCCAGTCTTTACTGAAAATGATAATGTCATCAATAAAAGCATCTGAATACTCTTCATTACCCATTAAGATCTTTCTTACCAATCTGTTGAAAGTAGCTGCTGAATTCATCATACCAAATGGCATCACAGTAAACTGATAATGGCCAAATGGTGTGATGAACGCACTCTTTTCCTTTGCTTCATTGTCCAGTAAAATTTGCCAGTATCCTTTAGTGAGATCTAACTTACTAAGATACTTAGCTTCTCCCAATCTGTCAATGATTTCCTCTATCTGCGCATTAGGCTCTGGATCAAATTGAGTTACAGCGTTTAGTCTACGGTAATCTACACAAAACCTAATAGATTGGTCTTTCTTGGGAATGATTACCACAGGTGAGGCATATGGACTTACCGACTGCTTTACTATACCTGCCTCCAACATTACTGATAACTCTCTTTTGACCTCATCCCTCAATGCATGTGGTATCTGATAAGGTTTCTGAAAAACTGGTATTTCACTTGTAGTTACCACACGATGTTTCAACAGACTAGTTCGACCTGGAACATTGGACAAAACAGAACTAAATTGATCCAAGCAATCTTGTAACTCACCTTTTTGTTTCTGCGTCAGCCTTTGAGAAATTGTTACATCGTTAACCGTATCTCTAACATGCAAAAGCGGATTCCCGATCCACTCATCATCATCATCTGAAGAGTCTGCGTGACAGACCGCAGTCATTATTTTCTCATCACTTACAACGTTGTCATCATCCCTCTCTATCCACCGTTTCAACATGTTGATGTGGTACACCTTTCTGACACCGTTATCATACTGAACCCTATAATCGACTGGACTTACTTTCTCTGTAACAGACACTGGTCCCTTCCACTGAGCTAATAACTTCTTTGTACTTGTAGGTAATAAAACCAGTACCTTGTCACCAACTTCAAAAGATCGATGCCTTGCTTTCCGATCGTAGTATCTTTTCTGTTCAATTTTACTTACTTCTTCATTCTCTGACACAATGTCCGCCATCTTTGCCAGCTTTTCCCTGGTTTCAAGAATATAACTCAGTACTGATGGCTGTAATTGACTATCCGCCTCATCTTCCTCCAAACTCTCTCTAAGTATTCCTAGAGGACCTCTCACATACCTTCCGTAAAGTAGTTCAAAAGGAGAAAATCCAGTTGTCTCTTGGGGAACCTCTCTGTATGCGAACAACAAATAGGGTAACAATTTGTCCCACTTACCTGGTTCGTCTTGAGCATAAATCTGAAGCATTCTCTTTAGCGTTCCATTGAACCTTTCAACGAGACCGTTGGCTTGTGGATGGTACGGAGTTGTGTTGAGTTTGCGTATGCTTAACAATTTACAAAGCTCTGTAATTAATGAGGACATAAAGTTGGTACCTTGGTCAGATAGTATCTCTTTGGGAACACCAAGTCTCGTAAAAACTTCCATCATAGCTTCCGCTACAACTTCTGCATCTTGACTTCTGAGGGGTATTGCTTCAGGATACTTAGTGGCGTAATCACACATCACTAAAATGTACTGATTACCTCGTTTCGTTTTTGGCAAAGGTCCAACCATGTCAATCGCCACACGCTGGAATGGATAATCAACTGAAGGAATTTTAACAAGAGGTACCTTACTTACCCTCGACTTTGACGTTACTTTCTGACATTTTGGACAAGATTGACAGTATTTTTTTGTATCCTCAAAAATACCTGGCCAAAAGAAATTCCTTAGAATTCTTTCCCTCGTCTTCTTAATCCCCATGTGACCTGCTAAAGGGATATCATGACTCAACGACAATATTTGCTTTCTGAACTTACTTGGTACAATTACTTGCTTTAGAACCTCGTCAGTAACTGTCGTAAATACTCTATACATCATTCTGTTTTCCTTCATGATATAACTTCTACCATTCTCCGTTCCTTCAGATACTTCTTTGTTTCTACACTGTTCCAAACTAGGATCCTTACCTTGTTCCTCTATCCACTCCTTTCTGGAGACTATGTCGTGTACCACAGATCTATCCCCAATACCTTCATCTTTATCTTGTGATACCTTCTTTGCTGAAGCTCTAGTTTCCACTGCCTGACACATTTCATCATCCGGCTTAACAGGTCTTGTAGATCTCTCCACTGGAATATCTACCCTAGTAAAGTTACCAACAATCAAATCAGCAAATGGAGAGTTCATCACCAAAGCAACAACCTTACCTTTCACATAAGGCGTGTCTACCTGTATCCAGACCTCTGGACATCTTTGTGAACTTCCGTTTGCCAGGGTAACATTACTTGTCACCCCTGTCTTGTCATCATCACTAACAAATCTGTCAGATACTAAAATCGCAGTGCACCCGGTATCTCTGAGTACTGAGGCACTCTTACCGTTCACTGTACCTGTTTCGATTCTAAGTCCACTCTGACAAATAACTGACTCAATGACAGACTTCATCTCATCTACTATAACCGGAAGCTCCACTGCCACTCCCTTTCTCGATATAGTAGGAGAATGAATCAAACCTGCTTTATCCTTACCAGTATATCCCTGAGATGGTTGACCTTTATCATTAAAGCCAGGACTAGAATTCTTGGGTACCTGTTTCGTAGAGGACAGTTGTTCATAAAGTGACCTACTCTACGACACTGAAAACATTTTTTCTCTTCCCTGTTTTGACCGACCATAGGATTGTTATTGCTTTTAACACCATTACCTTGGTTTCTTACCTCTCTCTGCGGCACAGGTCCTTTGTTCATTACCTGGTTACCTTTATGTGCGTTCTGGTAAGCCTCTGCCAATTCTATCATCTCCTCTACAGACTTAGGTTGTCTCTCTTTCAACCATATCTGAAGATCTCTAGAAGAACTATTTGTAAGCTGTTCACGCATCAGAACATCTACCAGATTATCATGATTTTTGTTTACCTTTTCCATCTGACACCAATGGTCAAAATAATTGGTAGCTCGACTACTAAACTCCGTAAAAGTTTCACTGGAAAATTGCTTACATCCTCTGAACTTATCTCTGTACGTGCTAGCTGTAAGATTGTACCGCTTCAGAATAGCATTCTTTATGACATCGTAGTCATTTGCTTCAACTTCTCCTAACCATGCATAGGTATAACGCCTTACCTGTCAGTTGTGGTATCAGTCTGAGAGCCCACTCTGCTTTCTGCCACTTGTGAAGAGTTGCTAAACGCTCAAAAGATCTTAAGAAAACATCTATGTCTTCACCTTCAACATATTTTGGTAAAATAAACTTAACCTCGTGTTTCGCTTCTCTCTTTACCATTGCTACTGGATTAGTCTCCCGCTCTCTCATCTCTCTTTCTTGTAGTTCTAACTCTTTCATTCTCACCTCTAACCTTTTCTCTTCAAGATCTTTATCATGCAGACGTTTTCTCTCTTTTTCACCATTCTCCATTTTTATTCTCTGCATTTCTAACTCATCTTTCTCTTTCTCTCGTCTTGCCTGTCGTTCTTCCCGCTCCACTGAACACGCATGTTTCCACATCTCCATACAAGTAGACAAATCTTGACCCTCCTCTACAGCCTTCTTAACCCAACCAGGTAACGACATCGTACAACTCTAGACTACAAAACCAACAGACTATCAAAGACCGAGTTCTCTTTCAGGTGGGACTGAGCTGCAATAAACTTTAATAAGAAATTAAATAATTATTGAACTTTCCTTCAAAAATCAAAAAATGTTTCAATCACAACGGATATGAATTTCTCAATTCAAACAAACATGAAAAATTCAATACAAAAAAAAATCACTCAGCCTAAATGACAAAATCCCACCGCTGCCACCATATGTAATGAGTTCTTTTTGGATTTTGTCAGCTGAATGAACAATAAGATTTTGTAAAGAAAATAAACAAGTTTAATTTGAAAAAAAAATTAATAAACAAAACAAATCATTATTCGCACTCCCCCTTTCACACCACTCTCATTCGAACATAACAAAAAAAAAGAATAATAATTCAATTAAACAAATGAACAAATATCTGATACTATCAACTAAATTCAAGATTAAATCACACTGTATCAGATATAAAATGGAAGTAAACTACAAAATGTTGTTTAGAAGCTATTTCAACCAATAAAACTCTTGTTGAAAAATTTACTCAAAAAAATATTAAAGTTCAATAATTCAAAATACCGTGAATTTACAATTACTTCAAATTTCAGCTCAAAAGCATGTATATGAAAATTAGCCTGTAATAACAGTCGCTTTTTTAACACTTAAAACCTCTCTGAAAATGAACTCAAGGTCACTATGCACTCGAGACGCTCCTGCCCTCGTCAAATTTCCTGTCCCTCTTGTCGCTATCCTAACCGAAAGCCCCGGACTCGCAGGTCTCTCGCTTCCAGTCTACGACACTGCCCGGATAGAAAGCCACGCCCCACTCAGCATAGAATGCGTCCCCGACCTTCGTAAATTGTCCCCACGACCTTCCATAGGAACATTTCCGTCTAGCACACCAGTCTGTATTTCAGGTAATTGTATCAAACACCCTTACGCACTGAAAAAAACATACTGTGACTAATAAAGTCCCGATAAACATACAAACACACTACCAATTACACTAAGAACTAAATTACCAGCGAAATGTACAAAATAACAACAAAACAACCTTACCGGCTAGGAAAACATGTGCCCGTCTAACAGAATCCAAAATTTCAATGGCTACCCATTTCTCCTTAGTATTAAGCTAACTTGAGATATTCACCATATCTTGAAACAGGAGCTGCAAAACGTGGCACCCGGCTGATGTCGTTACCGGACCCTCTACTGACCACTACACCCAAACCGGTCACTTTAAATACTCGATCTAAAAATAGCACACTCACCCGACACTCGTCACTCACACACGGTAACCCATTCATAACAAAATTTAAGAGGAACACAAATATAAACACCAGTATATACAAAACTGAATCAATTTTATTGATGATGAAGACAACCAAGAAATTGATGTTTTGTCTGGACAGGATGAAGCATTGCAGAGGCAAATGTGGTTTTTTTCTATACTTGCTTTCTTATGCAGTTTCTTCTTTTGTCTGTTTTCTTTCCTTTTCCTTTTTCTAAATTTCCTTTTGCTTTCTAAACTATGTTTACCCATCTTTTCCTTTGAAATAAAAATGTTTTACAAAGAAATTAATATACATCAGTTGATATAATTATACTGTTTACATGTATGATATAAATATGCACATTGCTTTCCAATCACAATAATTCATAGGACTCTCATTTTTTTTTATCTGCAAAACCCAAGTACAAAATTCTGCAGGATTAAGTGATATTTACCGGTACATGTACATCCACTAAGTATCATTCCTTATAAATGTATATTTCTTACAAAATTGATTGTAATTTATAGCTCCGTAGAAGGGAACTACCACCAAGTATGATTCCCTATATATTTTCTTACAAAATTGATTGCAATTTTTAGCTCTGTAGAAACTGACAAGACTGAAATCTACTGTACACAACCCATATCTGATTGGTCTAAAGCTTCTGCAACCATGGACTGCACGAAATAATCGGGATGATGTCAGACTCAATTTCCCTTAAAAGACAAATTGGCTGGGTTTTTTTTTATCTTTCTTACTGATGTACATTAACATTAATTTAGGTACTTACTTTTTACGAACAATTTCTTAATGTGCAATGCAAGTACTTGCATCTAGCACTGATGATAGCAGGCGTGGCCTCTTTGACTGGAGTATATGTATACCTTTATAAAACAAACAACAAAAGATACATGTAATTAGTTTATACATCAAATTCATGATAACAAAATCCTATGCTCAGAGAAATGCTTCATGATATTTATCTTTATCTTTGATTTAAAATTTTATCAATTAAATGCCTTGAAAAATAATTTGTGTGTACACACAAATGACACAATGTCAGGCTAGAAGCAAATTTTTACCTGTGACCTCCAATAATGACACAACCATTCAAAAGGCAATTTCATAATCAACTTATGTTATATCCTAAATGACTTATATATAATTTTTACTGTGACAAATAATGCATGACATGCAATTATGGATAGTGTGATGCTCTAACCTGACTGTCTTTAATTTTAGTTTGTTTTACCCCTTTAATCAATGTAATTCAAACATATTTCATATCTTTTTCACCTTTGAATCAAGCATTTACCAAAAAACAGTGAGCTTAAAAAGACATCCTAGACTACATACCAATAAATCCTCGGAAATTGTCCTGCACTATGTTGATGCTAGCTCTTGGGCTTCCAAGCACATGTACCAATCATGGGGTTCTGCAGGGGGTTCCTGTGACTAATTGGGGTTCCCGCGCATCCCCTTTTGCCGCGCATCCCCTTTAGCGCGGAATTTTTCCCTCTCAAGAAAAGTTGTCGCTGTCACTAAACCTAGAAAAAATGAGCTCTCCTCTCGATTCGCAAAGTGATAGAATCTTTAGTGATGACGAAGGTGAAGTAGGTTCCTGCACTGGTTCCTCACTAAAACAGAGAAACGGGACTTGTAGTACTCCATGCCAAATTGGAAAGACCCCAAAACGACGCCGAATTCTGCCCACCATGTTGAATTCATCGGGAGCAGAGGAAAGTGATGCAGAAAATTCTTAGACACAGGTAGGGTTGTTCTTATCCTCATAAAATTTTGAACGAATGCAGATATAGCACACTTTTGTACCTTATCGCTTTATTTTGATTATCAAAAAAAGCAATTTAAAGATAATAAACTTATAAGATAGATGATCTTTGCATAGCTTCCCCGCGTACAATAGGCTCATATATTGTTTACATTGTAGAGAAGAAAGTAAACAATATTAACATTAGTTTCGTATTTATGTGGAAACGTTACAAATATACACATACAGTAGCAAAATTATGCTGATTACTACAATTTTTTTAATTTAGAGGACTTATTTGTACTTTCACCTTTTCTTTACCTTTTGTTTATACAAAAATTAACAATACGAAATGGCTTTATTACAAATACTAGAGAGGTTCCGAAAAATCTATTTCTACTTTCACTTTTAATGTTTTGATTACAGGGAAATGACAGTTCAAGAGCAAGTAGTACTTCTTCTACACCGACTGGTCACCAGCTGCAATCAAGTAAAAGGGTCAAAGTGAATCAAACACCTGTCTGTGAGCCAAATAAATGTAAGTAACACAATAACCGACGTTTATCAGTTGGACACTTGATGTATTTTTTATAATCGATTAATTAATGTAAGTTGTAAATGTAACGTTACATTTTTACATGATGATTATTAATTGTGTAATTGTATTGGCATTTTTTTAGAAACACTCAGACCATCGTACCTTTCAGTCTCTTTAAATTTTAAAACAAATCAAAGATTGTGCTGAACGTTTATTGACATAGTTTTACATCTTGTTGCCCCTTGAATGTCCCCCTATTGGTCAGTTAAATAATAGAAAAAACATCATGAGAAGTGCAAAATTATCAGTTGTGTAACATGTTTGTGAGTTTTGATCTAATCTCAATCATTATTTAATTATATATAGCTACAACAAGTTTGTTAGAGAAAATCCTTCTCCAACAAGATGAAATATTAAAACGAATCAAGGCGTTAGAGAAAAAAGAACAGGAGAAGGAAGAAACACGGGAAGAAAAAGTATACGTACCACCTAGTATACGAGTAAGTACATGTGCAAATTTTTAAACGATAAAGCAATGATTTAATTTTAATTTTATTTTATTTTTTTAATTTTTCTTTTCGATTATTCTATTTATATATATACACACACACCCACACACATGGTGTATTTAGAAATCTAGGACGAATCGCTGGCAATAATGTAATATTTATCACATTTGTTGTTGCAGAATGCAATTAGGGATGGCTACAGCGATGGACTCAAACGGGGATATACTTGGATGTTTGACAAAAAGAAGTAAGAATAGAAACTATATAGAAACACAATCATAAATATTTGTTAAATGGCTGCTTTTATAGGTTAAAATTATGAAGAAATTAAAGTGAGACATTAGAAATTCACAGCAATTATAAATAACTAACTTTTGATATATCACATAATAAGTTTTAAAACTATTAAAAAGTCAAATGATAGTTTTTATATTTATTATAAAGTAACAATTTCAGACAGCAAGATGATGAAAACATCGAAATGACCAACCATATTTTGATGTTTGTTAAGGGCTGGAGCTCTGATGTTGAAGAGAGGGTCATCCACTGTAAGTTTTACTGTCACTTTCATGCACATAGTTTACATGTTTGTGTAATTTCTTTAATGCATAATTGAATCAAGAGCTGATAAATTAGGATTTTTTCCCACTTTCTGGAGAAAAATGGTGACATAGGTTTTTCTTCTTCCAAACAAATATAGCATGCATCCTAATCGCAGTATCTACCTGATAGTTTTCACTCAGTCTGTTTGTTTTCATTTGCTACTCCTTTAAGAATTATCTGCTTTCTCAAATACAAAAAAATCATCACAATTGTAAAGTTCTCATTTAAATACACTCCACCCCAAGTAAGTGTACATGTCATCTGCAAACTCCATGCATCTGATAGGTGATTCATTACAAGGTTTGCATGTGCACACCTGATTTTTATTTTTTTTTCTTATGTGGCATAAAGAGATACTTTATTTCTAAACGGCAGGAGTCAGTCCTCAAATCGAAAAATAAATTGCAGGAGCAAAAGCAGAAGAGAGTTGTTTATGAAAGAAAGAAGGGGGTAACATTAACATATTCATATTTACTTAAGGTTATATGGGACACCTTTCTATTGTGACATACCTCCAATCGAAATAAACTATAAAATGAAGTACATGTATAATTTTATTTTAAAGTTTTCTTTACCAAATTTGTTCTCCAACAGTGTAACGCAATGGGTTCAAGCATTAGCTACGTATCTGTAAGTCATGAGGTTTGAATTCCGCAATGACTTTTATACTTTTAATTAAATTTAACGTACCTTAATGTTTTCAAAATAATTTAAATCACTTTTTTTTTTGTTAGACACTGTAAATTTTAAAAATTCTAAAATGGTAAAAGCATTTTGATGATAATGTACTTTTATCCACATTAATATCAGCAGGTGTCTCATACCACCTCAATTATTCATTCTTGATCTGCATCACTGCAATGTACTGTATTTAATTAATTAAAACATTTAATTTCAATCCTCTACAGAAAGCAAAGAGGAGAAAAATGCACTGGAACACCTTGCAAGTAGGGGGTGGGAAAATGAGATGAGAAGGACCCAAGTAAGAAACATCTTAAAGGTGGAGTTTACCTCCAGTGATGAGGAGTGTGATGGTGGATTCATCTCCCATCCACTCTCGTGGCAGAGCGATAAACTTGCCAAAGTGAAGTCCCACCTAGATAAAACTTTTCTGGAGATTTGCTCGGTAAAAAGTAGGAGGATGCTACAATCTAGGAGTGTTGGGGCAATTAATATTAAGCCAACTCATACGTGTCCAGAGGTGTGTCCTTGGATGGTAAAAAAAGATTAAGTTGTTTCATTTTTTTAAAGGTATATATTGTGGCATTTTTTATGATCAAAATCTTGTAAAAAAAAGTTTCATTTTACTTCATTGAACCATCAAATGAATTTCAACGATATCAAATATTCATTTATTTATCCTCGTGGAAATATTACAAATTCTTTGCATAACTCTGTCTTCAGCTAGTTCAATTATATGTATCACCCTTTGTCTGAATTTTATGTGGACTGTTACTTAAGCATTCAATGCTTATATATATATGTTTGTATGAAATATTTTTGTATCATTCTCTTTGTCAAGGATATTAATAATATGTTGAATGGCCATATAATATCTTATTTAGTTTGCTTCTTTGTTGAAAAAAGTTTTTAAACAGTCCCATCTAGTTCGAGATGACTGAAGTTTGACCGTAAATACCTTTAAAGAATTGCATGCCATTGATGTTAAGACTTAATGAGATTTATGCACTCAGTAATTTGATACCAACTTGAAAATCATGCAATTAAATATTTTTTAAAAATATACATGTATGTGGAAATATACATGTGCATTAAATTGTATGAAATGAAAAACTCAATTTAAGACCACACATTATCTTTAACTGTTCTATTTACATGTATCTGGTATGTACAGATACATGAATGTATATAGATTTATTTTATTTGCTAATTTTTTTATAAAATACATTGTACATGCATGCATAAAAACATTTTCATTTTTTTTTTCAATGACAATTTTCCAAAAGTTGTAAGAAGACAATATGCATGTTCATTGAAAGAAAAATTAATTGTATAAGTTTACATATACATATGTATATAACTATATATATGTAGTGATGAATTCGAAGGATTTTTATTTACTCTAGTACATGTGTCTGTATTATATATAACTGAATGTAGTGTTGAAGGTTTTTTTTATTCACTCAAGTTGCTGTATTATTAATATTAGCAAACAGTTTCTACCAAATGGTATCGATAGTATATTTTTGTCAAAATTGAATATTCGATTTATGAAACTAGGGGGTCATTTTAGCTTCTTTTTTTGCCTCTTAACAAATTTCTGAATCATTTATTTAACCTAATTTGTAAAATTAATTTGTTTGGTTTTAGCTGTAAGCAATCATAGAAAAATTCAACTAGTATGTACTGTGATTAGAGAAGAACATGTACTGGTATATATAGATTTTGTTAGTTTCAAGATTGTTATAAAGACCACCTGTAATGTTGATCACTTCTTCAATGATTTCTTTTAACAATTTTCATCAATATGCTTACATTGATTACCATATTTGTATTAAAATTATTCATGTTGTGTATTCTTGCCATTTGAAACCTAGATGTAAACATGCAATCTAATCTCTAGTCATTATAAATGTTATTATGATATAATTGGTTTTTTTTTTAAAGAATAAATTTGTTGTTTAATCAATTGATATTTTTTATTAATATATTTATTTTAAAATTGTATTTAGCATTACATTAATTGACTAATATAGTTTGTCATTATGAGAAAGGAATTTAAAACTTAATGTAAATTGTGAACCAAAACTGACTGAAGGTAATATTTTCGCTGGTCGAAAGGCAGAAAAGGGTAGAAAATACTCCAAGTACAAAATTCACGATGACAAACTGCTGTCAAACATAAGATTATATAAAAGGATAAAAGATAAAAAAAAAAAGGTAACACAAGACGACCTTTTTTTTAATAGAAAGGTAATCAATAGACATAAAAAGGTATAAAAGATGAATTAAAGATTGTTAAAGGTGATATTTTGTAATATATCACAAGGCAGATTGGGAGTATATAAGCGATGCATATTAGATAACAAAAGGTTTTAAAAGTTGACAGAAGTAAATCTTTCAAAATAATAAAGATGATAAAAGTCCAAACTGCATTAGTTGAAAAGGTGTTAAAAGATTGTTTTTCTTGAGTTAAAAGGTAATAAAAGATAGCATTTCTATTTTTAAAAGATTTATAAAAGTGGGCCTTTTGGATATCTTTTTTATGCTCAAAAGTTGAACAAAATATTAACTTTTATACCTTTCCACAAAATATAAAAGATATTTAAAAGGTGTAAAAAGGTAAACAAAAGTTAGCCATTTTGTTATCTTTTGGATAAACAAAAGGCGATTTTTCGTGCAGTGCACGGCAGTATTTTTTCCGTCAAGAATTGAAATCGTATGCGTTTATATTTGATAGCGTGTACATATTCAGTTTAGAGACTGCACGGATAATGAATGATTTTCTTCATGGTTCTACATGCAAGTATAATTTTAATATATGCAAGTATATATGTTTTATTTCAATCTGTTTCATGGAATTGTCAAATTCATAAATAACTGATCTTAATTTTTTTCCATTTGCACGTTCATGCAATTCATTAAGATTTCTTTTCTAAACAACTTAAAGGCCTCGTGGTGCCTCATTCGCTTCACGATTAAATTGTTTGTTTCGCTTTCAAATTCACAAATATGTTACCATTTAATTATTTTAAGTCTAAGAGAAATTTCCTCAAATATTTTGATTTTGAAACGTGTGTAGTTTTGATTTTACAACGTGTATGTGCGGTGTTTACTCACAGATCGCTTCTATCTCACTTTCTTCCGCAATTTTTTCTTTCGATCTTTTATTATTATTGATGCTTGTTCTGACTAAGATCTATTGATTATCTTCACATTTGTTCAAAACTATTTTTATCAAACAACCGATTTATTTTTTTACCAATACATTTCTAAATCCTTAAATGCCATATTTCCGCGGTCTAATTTAATAAAACGTTAATAGACGTGTACACAGAGTATTTTCCAAAGATATTGCTACATGTATGTATCAATGAGTTAGAAATTTATATTATTTCAAAATAAAACTTAAGAATAATTTTGCGGCATTTTTCAGCAGCTCTTAAATACAAACTATGTACACAATGCCTCAAACATTTTCATTGGCCTGCCTTATACTTTTTTATGTGACAAAATAAACTAAATAAATTAAAATGCTTTAATTCCCTTTAAATGTAGCTCAATCATTATACGTATCGAAAAAGAAAACGATGTTTCTATTTCAAAAGGATAAGGATAATTTATTAATCAGCTGTTAATGTTGGTGCATTTTCACTGCAGTACGGGATCTTCATCATGATTTTACTCTTGTGAGAAGCTGATATTAAATTTATTCAATAACGACCAATTAAAAATAAGTCATCTGTACTACGAAATCAAATGATCTCATTTGAAAAGAAAGACAAGTTCATATATGCAAAAAACTACTAAAATCAAATCGATAAACTACTGTAAAATTACACTAGATTAGATGCATTGTTTACATCGGTGGGTCTGTGTGACGTCATAAAGCCCCAAAATCAAGAACGATAAGCGGGGAAGAATTTTTTCAGGTTTTCACGGTTATTTCTCAGTAATGCAAAGACAAAAAAATCTTACTTCACATATTTTAACATTTGTTTATACCAAGCTTTATATTTATGAAAGAAAACCATAGTGTTAAAAAACGTTTCATATGACCTTTAAAATAGAACGAAGAGTTGGAAACAAGCTCGTTGTAGAGCAACGACTTGGTCTTTCGTTGCAGCTGCGTCATACTTGTGACGTAATACAAAATTGATTTCCTTGCAATGATACAACGTTTGATATATAGACCCTTAGTTAAAGAGACAAATGCTTACCATATACTTACGATAATGTTTCATGATGATTTGTTTATAAAATACAATTGCTCTCGAGACATATTCATTAACGTTAAATTGAATGAAAAATTTCATGAGCTAGCGCTCTCAGCTCTTAGTCATTTTTATTAATTGTTCGGAGGTTGTCTGGAACTTATATATACAATTCGTATTGATTGTTTCTGTTTGTGTGACTATCTTGTATAATCTTTAACAACGCATGCTCGGGAATGTAATTTACCGTGTTCATCGTGTTACAATGTAAGTGTGTAAACATATCCGTACCATTTCGTTTATATCTAAACTTTAGAGGATTAGAATATGATTTTATGTAAGATTAGAAATCGTTTTCAAAAAATTCGATTTCTTATATCGTTCTTAACAAATTCAAGAGCGAGATTAACATAAGCCGTTTAGCTTGTTTCTCAATCTGCTATTCACTGTTGCTAAAATGTTCATAATCATGCTAATTTCTAAAAAAAAATATTGTTTAGACTGAAAAATTGAAATTTTGAATTATTAAATGATTTGATTCCTTACCCATCCCAATGGAAGAATACAGTGAAACAAATAAAAATTTCATTAATTCGAAAGACAAAACAGGACTTCGTCGCCCCATAATGTCTCATTCATTAATTTTTACACACCATCATAGTAGAAAAGTTCAAAATAGGAACTTGATAGAGACACATCATACAATGCCAATACTCTTGAACACACATGTACCATCAGGCAGTTTATTTTGCTTTTATTTTCTTGTTTTGATAGTCCGTTGTTAAATAATGACGGAAAGGTCTTGTATATCACCATTTAGTAAAATTCGGTTATAGCAAAATCGTAGGGACCAATGAATTTATCCGTATAACAAATTCATATTAATAATTATATCAAATTCACTATATACGTGTTTTCGTTCACCAGACTATGTTTTTTTGGCTATTTAAGGCTTAAAATAAAAATGCATTGCTTTGATACATTTATTAATCTGTATGTGAATTGTAAAATTTATACAAAATAAATTCGTTCAAACTATTATGTTAAATGGTAGTGCAAACTTTTATAAACTGGAAAGAAATTCGGCATTAAAGTGTTAAATTTTGTAAAAAAAAAAAATACCTCTAAGGAGCTCAAAATGGGTTTGCTATATCCGTAAATTTGTTATATCCGAATTCACTATAACCGTAAAATTTTGCAAAGATTTATTAGAAATTTGACCGGTAAATCAAAAAAGCTTCGCTAGATCCGAAAATTCGCTTTATCTGTGTTCGTACTAAACGTGTTTTACTATATCATCTTCATGTCAAAAAACATTTACATGTTAATTTACTGCTTCCATTTCACTGACAAGCTTGGGATAAGGAAATAATTTTATTTAAGAAAAATATAAATGGATGGTATGAATCTTATGTCAAACGAATTATTTCTGCCTGGATCTGCACGTCTCTTTAATGAATTTATAAACAACAGCAAATTTTAAAATGTCTTTTGTAAGGTAATTACATGTATATTTGCAAGTATGTAGTCCCGGTCTGAAAAACAAAATCTAATGGTAGTCAGTTTGATTTTTTTTTCAAACCTAGAGCTACATACATGTACATGTCAGTTGCGAAGTTACATTGTAACGAATACATACTTCCAATGGAACGATTTTGTTTAGTCGTACAAGCTTATAGGAAATATATTACTTGCTTAAAAAATAGCACCCGTATACTTAGTCTCAACATTCGTTATTATTAAACAAGCAGAACCAGTATCAGTTCGGCCCTCACCATGTACATTGTTCGACTAAAATAGCATTAGCATTGTAATAGCATTGCTTTGAATAAAACAAAAAATTCAACACCTAAAGCGTTTATTTATATGGCTATTTGTATATACACATTATATGCTTAATGTACACGCGTGATTCAAAATACTCCAAACTGAAGGGGTTTTAAATGCAGTCACTGAGTCTACATTTTATAAAATTTGTAAAATATTTGGAAATAAAGTCTTCCAACAACAGTCTCCGAACAGTTTCGAAGGCGAGTCAAGCTACTGACATACAAGATCATAAAATAAGACTATCAACAGTCTCGTTTGAAATCATCTTTTTGTAAGTTCCTTGGTCGATACAGCGTCCTTGTCAGCAAATACAATCTACCGCTGGGTCGCATGCTGATTGACGTTTTTAATACCATATTTAATCAACTAATTGTCTACGGACGTCTCCGTTTTTCCCGATTAGGACAGAGACAACACGGCAGTGTGACCGGTCAGCAGAGGATGCTCACTTCTCCTAGCTATATGCACCTGATCCTACCTCCAATGTAATAGAGGTTCCTGTTCGCTTAATGTTTGACTAACACAAACAAGCTCAATAATCTACATTTCGTTTTTTCCCCTTTTATGACATTTTCCCGATTTTGACAATTACCTCGATTATGACATGCCCAATTGTGACAATGAGCACACGGCAGGTGCGACCGGTCAGGAGAGGATGCTCACGCCTCCTAGGCACCTAATCCCACATCTATCTTTTTGGAGGTCCAAGTTGCCCTGCTTTGAATTTGTATTTCCTTTTAGAAAGTTGTACATGTAGCTCTTAATTTACTGCATATAAAAAGCGCGAGGCTTTACAACGTAGTAGGGGACAGCCGATATTTGTGATTTTTCATGACTTTCCATCAACTTTGTATGGTCAGGAATGTTTGTTTGATCACTATGATTATGTGCAATTTCAAAATTGTTTTCCGATTTTTTTTTCAGACGTAAAATAATGCATACATTATAATTCAGCAAACGCGCCAATTAATACACTAGCAGAATGATATTGATTTAAATGTCCCCTCCTTCTAATTCAAACATATTGAAGTAGCTAGGTTATGTTCATTTTTTCCGGATTTAGATTATTTAAAGGCATTTAAAACATCCTCAATTTTAAAAAATATATGCTAATTTTAGTAAAATAAGCGTGCTATATTAATCATGATCAGAAGTATCCATCAGTGCTTAACTTTTACGGGTAGAAAAATGCAATTTCTTGATATTTTTTTCATAAAAACGGCATTGAAAAAGGGCCCATTCTATAAGTACACATTCTTTCATTTACTTAGGATAGCGAGTACATTAAAATTCATTACCTCTTTAAAACATTTTTAAAGTTTTAGTTTACCTTTTGAATGTTGGTAAGAAGATTCCATGTTTAGACCAAAAATAAATGTTGACAGACGCTTGGAACTGTTTAAATATGTTAGAAATGAAGTAGCAGATAGAAAAAACAATCACCTTGAAAAAGCTATTTTACCAGTATATTGAGCCAATGTGAACAAAAGCATTGCACGAGCCTTGTTTACATATCAAAGAATTGTAGCTCTATATCTTGCCTAATTATAACTCAAACATTAATTGATCATTAAAATGCATTAGTAAATCATAGTAGACAATAAAGATAGAAAAATAAAATTCGACCAATGTCGTGACCAGGCCCCTTTAAAAGAAAACGTTCCTTAGGAATCAATCCCGTATTTGTCTAGATTGCCAGGTTACATTTGTATGGCAGTAATAGACATTATAGGACGGCTGTGTATTGTAGAAAAATTGAGTTTAATTACCATGTGTTGGGGCCATTTTTATTAGCACGTCTTTTAGTAATGAACCAATCTAGGCTTTCTCTGTTATTTTAAAACAAGAGGCGTTTTAACGTGCGTACTTCACGCTCTAGAAACACATGCACTGTCGTCTGGGCGACGGCGTATACACCCCTGCGAATGTTCTTGTCATTTAAATTTTAGACCACGTGATTTTATTTGACCCTTTCAGTTTCGCAGTAAAAATCACGCATCGTGTTTATAGTCTATTTCATAGAATCTAGGTATTTGTAATCAAATATAAAATCTATAGGTTTACATGTCTGCTAGTTAAGGCTTTCCGATACACTTCGCTTCTCATGAACATATAGGTCTATTGAATTTAAACTTTATCTTCATTAATTGGTGGATTAAATGTGTTCTAGAAATAAATTTGACAATACAAAAAATAGTTTTTGTCTGCTGTTGCAACAGTTAATATGTCTTAATAGAGACCCCCCATAGGATTAATTTTCGATCCACGCCTGACCTAGAAATAGCATCAATAGTGAAACAGACTATACTATTTTATGCAGAATGTTCCTTGAAATTGGCTCGATATATGCTAGGTTTTTATGCAAAACAGACACCCATTATTTTTTTCTAAAAACATGGTATTGCACACCACAAGCTTCAAACATGGCTATGATTTTATTAAGCAACTCAATGTTTATATTTTCAACCACTTTACACGTGGTTGAATACGAACGATAACTCTGTTCTGAATATCACCCTTAAATGTTAATAACCGCTAGATGGTGAAATAAGACATATATCTTAAAAGATTTTCATGTTTTAACATAAATCAAAGTAGGATATGATATGTAAACGACCAGTACTTACGTATTTTGAGAATATTATCCGAACACTTATAATTCCGCTCGAAATTTCACAGGAACTGTACGAATCTCGTTAAAGTCTCTTGAACTTTCATTCGAGCACCTCTGCATTTATTACATACTTAGCAACGATAAAGACAACATTCCGAACACATTCGGAGGGGTGGTACATGTATATACAAGTAGTGACTCTGCTATCGATGGGTTACCTGAGTCTCGAAGCACATCTACATATAGAGAGGGGCACAGTTTTGAAACAAACAACTAAAATAAAGTCTAGAAATTTATGTTTATCAAATGAAAATATACATTTCAATTAAACATTTTGCAATTTTATTGTGAGTCATCTTTACGTGCTGAATGTATCAGTTAGTACGTAGCAAGAACCCCTTTCATAACTTCTTAAACGTGCACACCCCAAAGGAAAATAGGCCAATCCCGCTAAAACAATTTCTGCAAAAACTGGCTAATAGTATATATTATAAAACATCAAATTCAATACGACGGATGGAATCATAATTTCTTAACAACTTTAATTCAGTTATGCAATGGACATTTTTCTTCCATTACAAGTTATTGACAAAAAACTTTTGAAGCCTTTTTCTCCTTAAAAATCGGGGTTAGCCCTTTTCTCGTCATACCGAACGAAAGGTCCCGGTAAACCCCACACATTTTATAACGAATTATTATAAGTTGGAAAAACTATGAACGAAAATACGTAAAATGTTTGGCAATATTGTCAGACCTATAGTTCACGCCTATACTACTCCTTTTATATGCATTTAAACAACAAATGGATAGTATCTTGCACGATCTCAATGTATATACTTCCAAACCAGCCAACCTTTAAGACTCTGCCTGTTATCGTTAAAGCTTAACCTAACAAAAGGGGTTGTTAAATTTTACCAAAAGCGAAATAATTCTAAACTGGATGGGGATTTTCATCAAGTAAAATATAAAACGAAAACATCGCTCTGCATGTTATCATCTACTTTTCCAAAGATTTGATTTATAAACGAACGAGATATGAAGGATAAAAGTTGGCGTTTTGACGAAAAAAAAATACTGATTTTTTTTTCTACTGAATGATAGTAAGGTCTTCTTTTCGGAAAGATAGAGCTTAATTACCTCTTCGCGTATAAATTGGCCATAACCTTGACCATTTTGAAAGGTAAATATCCGAAACCAATATTTACAAAATGTGTGTGTGTGTGTGTGTGTGTGTGTGTGTGTGTGTGTGTGTGTGTGTGTGTGTGTGTGTGTGTGTGTGTGTGTGTGTGTGTGTGTGTGTGTGTGTGTTACAACCGGAATATCGAATAACCTAAGATGACATCTATTATTTGATAAATGCATACGTCATTTAAATTTGATGAATGGAAAACAATCAAGATCATATGTATAATGTATCATTCGTCATTTTATGACTATAATTGCGTATTTTAATACAAGAAGCTTTAAAACTACTTATTCCGTTGTTATTCAATGTCGGTGCATTTCAAACGAACTACATGTACTTTAGGCCTTTTTCTTACAGAATATTTCATTCTTTTTTCTTTTTTGAGAGTCCAGTAAGATGAGTTATAAAATATTTACATAGATTAATCAATTGCATTGCTTATCCAACGGTTATATAAAAGTAATGGTCTCACAACACGAAATAGCTTTTTAAGTTTTAACTGATTAATGATTCTTTTAAAAAAAATTAAAAATTCAGTATTCTATCATTTTGACTGATACACTCTAAATTAAATTAATTTACAAAGTCTAAATTCAAATCAGTTGGTTTATTTTTCATTTGCTCAAACTGAATAATGTTATTTACTTATTCTGAGGGCAACATACATGTATAATTGTCTGCATGATATTTTTACCTGGAGACAGTTAATATGTTTTGATCCAATTAACATCTGTGAAAAAAAGATATATTATAACAAATTCTTTAAAATTACTTTGATTTATTGTGTAATAAAACACATTTTTACACTATCTGACAATACACATACCCGACGCAGAGTAGCCCAAGATTCAAATAATCTGGATGCATAACATACATGTATGGTCTTAATATTCAGTATACTGTGGTTTTATTAATATTCAAGGGTATCAATTTTCGTGGATAAAGGGAAAATCACTGTTTCAAGAATATGTAATTTCGTGGCCAATGACCCCATCAATACAAAATGTTAATAGAAATTGCATTTCAATGAACATTTAATTTCATGGATCAACTTAAAAACGAAATCCACGAAAATTGGTATTCAACGAATATTGATGAAACCACAGTTCTTGAACATAATTTTCATATTTAGGTATTAGTATGTAGGATTGGGATGTGTAATAATAAATGACCTTTTCCTGTTCCTGAAGAGTCCCTCCCATCCCCTTTGATTTTAATCATATTTTCTGTATTCCTATGGATTAAATTCATTATTTCACCACGTCATCAATTGACATTTAGTGACAAATGTCCTTGCCCCCATCGACCTTCATGCAATTTTCAAAAATTAACCACTGCTAAGTTAAAACTATTTTTGCAAATTCCTCTCGGTTAATCTTTTTCTACTTTTAAAAGCTTTGAATATCAGAGTGTTTTATACATAATAGATATTCAAGTCTTGAAAATTAGGTCCTAACATAGGTCGAATACCTCATAGTTCACTGTGATTTAATTCTCTTAAAAATTCTGTACAATTTGATGGTTTTTTTTTTAAAGAGATCATACATACAGCTATATATTTTATATAATAACAACACTGTCAACAATTCAAAAATGATATATTAAGATCGCAAGAGGTTCGTTAATTTTGATAACAAATGCAGATGAAATTGATATTTCTTTTTTAAATACTTGACAATATAATTCTTCAAGATACAATCATTATTACTCACTTTTACGAATTATCTTATCGATGTGACATCACAGTTTTGATAATTGAATCCAGACTACTATAAATATTGTTTACAGTGTCTATTTGAACAAAAAACCTATAACAGAATATTAAGATATTTCTAATGGTCTGAGAATCACATATCGTTGATACAAGTTCCTTTGTTATGATGATTCAATCAAAAAATCATTACAACTAATTTCGCAGTAATTTCATTCAGCGTTAATTCAAATTATACGAGCTACATGCATTTGAGAACATTTTGGATTATTATTTTATAAAACATTTTCTTCTCTTTTTTTGACAGCCCAGTGAGGTGAGTCATTAAATATTTGATTAATTACATTGTATCATTTTATGATTATTTGCAATATGAAAAATCAGTGTCACTCACTTTCTCGAATTATATTATCGATATGACATCACAGTTATGATAATTGAATCCAGACTTCTATAAATATTGTTTACAGTGTCTATTTGAACAATCAAACCTATAAACAGAATATTCAGATATTTCTAATGGTTTGAGAATCACATATTGTTGATACAAGTTAGTTTGTTAGGATGAGTCAATTCAAAAATCATAACTAATATCGCAGTTATTTCAATCAACGTTGTTTGTTCAATTTATACGAACTACATGCACTTGAGAACTTTTTGGATTATTATTTCATAAAACATTTTATTCTCTTTTTTTGACAGCCCAGTGAGGTGAGTCATTAAATATTTGATTAATTAGATTGTATCATTTTATGATTCTTTGCAATATGAAAAAAAGATAAATATCCGAAACAAACATTGATGAATTGATAAAAATCCATATCTCCATTTTCATTGCATATGTATAATTATCATTTACCATTTAAATTCTGTCAGAACTTTCATTACACTAACTTCCTTTGTTACGTTAAATCAATACAAAAACATACCATCTAATACAATTGTTATTTCAATCAATGTCAGTGCATTTGTACGAACTACATAGGCTTGAATCTTTTTGGTTTATTTTCTTTTAAAGTATTTTACTCTTCCTTTGACAGTTCATGGAGGTGAATCATAAATCATAATCATTGATTAATCATTTTGATTGCAATTTGCTCAAACACGAACAATTTTTTTTTAAAGTTTTGGACTGTTCATTAATACATGTACTCTATTTTACATTTATCTTGTTTTTTATTATTTTACTTTGCATGTTGTTTTAATTCACAACAAATTCGAATCATTTTGGTTTTGGGTTCAACTTGCTTAAACTGTATATTGTGAATGAATTATGAGCACAACATATGTTCTGAATCTGAAGATGGTACTTTGATTAATATAAACATCATTGAACTTGGTTTTGTTTTATTGAATGTTTGTGCTTAGTTTTATATCTCTGTAACTATTCCTGAAGCATTTTTGATCTATTGTTTAGTAAATCATTTTTCTTTTTTTTTTTGAAAGGATGAAACGTCAGTGATTATTGTGAGTATTAGCTTATATTGATCATTTCATGCATTTTATTTGAAATCTTTAAAATTGACACTTTGAATGTTGTCCTCTGATTTTTGTTTTTGATTTTTTTTTCCCAATTGTACCACTTGAATTATATAATCGAAATCTATGTTTTAAAAATTGCTAAAATGTCTTTGCTGTAAAACTAAAAAAAAAAAAACGATACATGCTACGATAATAATGTCGCTGGAAAAATTGTTCTTCATTATTTTATCACTCTAATTGTAATAAAGTATTGTTTGGACATTGCGTTATATGAGAATTAAAATCTTCACATGAAGACATTCATACCCGCTTTCATTTTGCTTATGGGGAATAGCTCCCTGTGCGTAATAGTGTTTTAAAGTCGCAGTCAATACTTTTCTTGTCTAAATATATCTCCAAATTATCACAGACCTGTCTTTATCTGTTTTACGAGAGGTCTAACTCTTCAATAATCCGCATTAATACAAATGAAATAGGCATGAACTAATTTACAAGAGTTCGAATTGATTATCTAAAGCTCTGATTGGTCAAAAGTTAAGGTAGTGTGAAAATGACCTCCTATCAATATATGTCAGACCCTTACAAGTGTAAGGAGAAAGGGGAGGGTTTTATGAATACTGATTTACAATCCTTTCTTGACTTGAAGCTGTAACGGAAGACCTCATCGTTGCTTGCAACGATCTCGGCTCTAGTATTATAATCACTTTTATGAAATATCTCATCGATGTGACATCGCAGTTGTATTATTGAATTCAGAAAAGTTCTTGTTTACAATGTGTATTTCAAAAAAAAAAAGTATCAACAGAATGTTAAGATATTTTGAACTTTTTAAAAATCACATACTGTGGAATCATTAGATTTCGTGGTGGCTCAATTTTCGTGGAATTCGTGGGTACCTCCTATCCACGAATTAACATCCTCCACGAATTAATAAATTAGAGTAATAAAGTCATATTTCCTTTGTAGGTTTTAGAGAATACACGAAATTACGTCCCCACGAACCAGTAAAATTTAAGCAATCCACGAAAATTGGCCCCCACGAAATTTAATGATTCCACAGTACCGTTGATACATGTACCTTATAATTTTTTCATTCAATGTTGGTGCATTTTATACGAGCTACGTGTAATTGAGAACTTTTTGGTTTATTATCTTATAAAACATTTTATTCTTTTATTTGACAGTTCAATCAGATGAATCTTAAAGTCTCTACATACATTGAATTTTATAATTATTTGCAATATGCCAAAAGCTAAATTTTGAAAACAAAGATTTGCAAACATATTAGATTATAAATCTAATATGAATCACACAAAAACAATATAACAATCATAATAACGATCAAGATGGCATCCACTTATTTGATAAATGGATATGTCATTAAAATTTGATGAGTTAATAAAACTTCAGACCTCCATTTTCAATGAATATTAAGGAAGTCAATTTTACTCGGTTGGCTTAGTCGATTAATCGGAGCCTCTTTTTGAGCCATAGTCGTGTACTCGTTGATTTATTTGAAACTGTGCGTTCTTATTCTACTGCCAGATACACCGTATCTGAACCATAATAAACATTTAAAAACTCATGATACGTCGCACTAGATGTATTTAATTTCAAACAAATTAAAGAACATGATATCTGTTAGCTAATGTTTTAGCTTTTCCTTTTTCTTGTGAAGCTTTTACATAATGAATTTCGTTATCATATTAGGCAAATCAAATATGACCACTTTGATGTTAAGCCATTGTTCCGCGTCGTGCCAAAATCAAATATTAAAGTTAATGGTTATATAAGAACAAACACCTTGAGTTGCTATGATTAGTCTTTTTTTTTATAAATACATCTTTAGGAAAACCACAAATCGATCGCTTTAAGTACGTGTTCGCATACTATAAGTACTTCTGATCAAAACAATAATTTGATCTTCAAATTCAACAAAGATACACCTGTAGCCGCATAAAAATATACCAGGGACACCCGTTCGATTCAACAGAGTGTAACGTGATTAAACATGCTTATGATAGTACGCACAAGATGTATTTTATTTCAAACAAATTAAAAAGCGTTTGATATCCGTCATTGATATTTTATTGGCTTTTTACATTTTTAACATACGCACCGTTATGTTTTGAATAAAAAAAAACAAGTTGAACAAGTGTGATGACAATAAGTGGAAAAAAGAAACCCGAAAGATATCAATGGACGTAAAAATGTTGAACGACACATTTCGGTAATACGGACGTTAGACAACAAGTAATACGGGGCAAGTTTGGAGACGACAGATCGTTTGTACTTAGAAAATATTTAAAACATACAAAACTAGAAATATATATTGAATGTGCAAGCAGGGTACATGTTCAAAGATAATATTTTTTCTAAGACATTTTCGGAAATAAAACGTAAATGTTATCGTAAGCGATAAGGAGGGTTTAGCAACAACGTAAAACTGGACATTTTTTACTTCCATATTGCGCCGCCTGACAAAACTTGTTGTTACTAATTATTCATTTTCTCGAGAAATAAATAAAGTACAGATTTGAACTTTTCAGCATTGTTTGCCAAAGGGTCATTGAAGAAAACACAGAAGTCTAATGAAATTGCTGTGAACAGATTATAAATTATGTGTCCTGTCTACATTATTTTGGGACAACCCTCGTATTACACAAAAAATAAGCTTCATTTCAAAACTTTTTTCATCATTAGTTAAATGGTAGTATCAAATGCCGTTTTCAATTTATTAACAATGGAATTTGCATATTACCCACCATATACATAAATATACAGACCCTGAAACGTACTACTACACCAAAAAAGCGTGCGACTTTCGTGCGAGAAACGTTTCGTGTAAACCGTTTAGCGTTTCGTGTAAACCGTTTAGCGTTTCGTGTGAATCGTGAAGCGTTTCGTGTAAACCGTTGAGCGTTTCGGGCAAAGCGTGCAGCGTTTCGGGCAAAGCGTGTAAATTGTTTCGGGCAAAGCGTGCGAGAACCGTGTGAAATGTTCATCAGATTTCATTCGGAACTCTCTGACAATTTAATTGTTTCAAAATAGCGCTCGTGTTAAAAATTACTTTAAACTGTTTGTGATTGGCAAAACGCCTTTGTAGATATTCTCGTGAAAAAAATCTATAAGAAATGATATTATACAAATTTTACAAAATTGAATTCATTTTTAACAAACAAAAGAAAGGTACGCGTATTGAAAGAAGACTAGTTACTGAGACTATTCGGCTGTGTGCGACCAGCACACATAACCTCGGACATCGGGTAAGACCTGCATCTGGCTGTACCTGTCAATCAAACTCTGTGTATTCGTTTTCATTGGATGGTCACGCATCTCATCTTTTGTCAATAGCCAATAGAAATTTAATGACTTTAAGGTAGTCGAAATCAGTAGTTGTTGATGCACACAATTTAAATGATAGATTATTTAACATTAATTTGAACAAATGTAAATGTAAACATAGAAAGTAAATATACTGTTCGTTTCTATGAAATGCGGGAAGTAAATTCTTCTGAATCCCGATTAAAAATATTTCTACAAGTTATTAATTTAATTATTTAAACACTGATAACAGAAAACAACAAGTTATTAACAGACTGACATTTTCCTAAAATGTACACATGCAATTAATTATTATGGGAATCTATATGCATGGTACTTATTTCAAATGGAATATGATAGATATATTGTACGCTGTTATGCGGGGCGCCGGTTATGTATAAGAATATTGAGACAAAAATTTAAATCCTTTCTATTTTTTTTTTTTTTTTTTTTTTTTTTTTTTTTTTATTTGCAGTTCTTCATTTTATAATACACTGTACATATAACACATTCATACACACATACATACAAGTCATGATCTCATAATTTTTGAAAACTATTCAAGTTGATACAATTTTGCATAAACTGAAATGAATAAAGCTCTTGAAGTTAAATATTAAGAAAAAGATTTTTCCATTCAAACCATCTATCATTATGTTTATCATAAGAAGAGTTTCTTATAGCAACACATTTTTCTATTTCATATCTAAAGTTTAAGTGACATAGTAGACCTGCAAGTATTAAAACTTTTTTGTTGTACAGACATTGAAAAATATATTGTTTAGTATACAGGATCAAAAAGTTGATGACTAAGTTAGAATTAGAAGGAGGAGTCTCTCCAAATAATATGTTATACTCATTAAAGCCAACTCTTTTTGAAACAGCATGATATATATGCATACTTAAACTACTCCATAAATCTAAAGCAAAGAAACAGGATGTGAATACATGTTCAATAGTTTCAACTTCATTATTACAAAAAGAACATATATCATTATCAACTATTTTTATCTTTTTTAGATACGATTTTACAGGAAGAATTCTATGTAGAGTTCTATATTGTAGCCACTGTACAGTAGTATCTGTTGTAACTTTGAAACATACTTTGAAAATATCCTGTAAAATTAGTTCGGAGTAGCCTCTCATGACAATTTTTGAATTCCATCGAATGATTGAGTTTGGAATAATACATTGGACATTTGTATTGATTAAATTATAAATAGGTTTAGTGCATTTCTTGTACAAAAGTAATTCAACACAGTAAAAGGGTAGAAAAGGACCAACAAAATTGACATAGTTCTTTTGAAAAATTTGAGTCTTTAACAAACTTTCGAACAGCACTAATTATGCTGTTATATTGCATAAAACATACTTTGTTCAAATGAAATCTTTTTTCAAATTCAGATTTTGATAAAAATGACCCATCATCATGTAAAAAGTCTTTAACAATTTTTACACCTTTTTTGTACCATTCTTTATAAAACATAGACTTCTTCTCTACTTTGATGTTTGAGTTATGCCATATTGGAGAAAATATTATATTATTGTTAGAATCAGAAATTTGGTTAGAGTGTACGTTCATAACATTAAGCCAAGCATCAAAGACATCTCTCCAAAATATATTATTGCATTGTTCTATAAGTTTTTTAATAAAATTATCACCAAACTCTAAAAAACCAACCCCTATGTCACCAAAGATAGCTTTAAAAATGCTCATCCATGATTGTCCCCCTTGCACCACTCTTTTGATCCAAGAACATTTAAGCGAAATTATAAAATTTTTAAAATTTAACATTTTCAAACCTCCAGTGCAAAAGTTTTGGGACACAATTGAACGTTTGACTTTGTCACACTTGGATTTCCAAACAAATCTAAAAAACTCATTATTCAAAAATGTAATTGTATCTTTCTTAGGATTCGGTAGGGAAATGAGTAAATGGTTTAATTTAGGTACAATAAGACTCTTAAGTACTGTAATTCTTCCAATGGGAGTAAGAATTCTTCTTTCCCATTGTTGAATCAAAGCAATAATTTTGGGAATTTGAATGTCATAATTTAAATCTGGAATTTTTTCTAAGTCCACTGAAAAATGAATACCTAATAGTACAAATTCAGTGGCCCCCCAATCTAGTTTCCATCTAGAATGATGGAAAACTTCAGAAGAGAATTTTTTTGATCCAAACCATACAATTTTAGTTTTTGAGCTATTAACTTGCAGACCAGAAATTTTTGAGAATAATTCTAAAGTTTCAAGAGCATTAAACAAGGATGAAGCTGAACCATCAAGGATAAGTGACGTATCATCAGCATATTGGGAAATTTTGTGTTCCCTATCATAGACAAAAATACCTCTTATATCCTTATTTTGTTTTATAAGTATAGCTAAGATTTCTGCACAGAGAATAAAAAGATATGGGGCTACGGGATCACCCTGACGACAACCTCTCTGTATTTCAAACTGCTGCGATAGAAAGCCGCTTTGAAGGATTGAAGCTTTAAAATTTGTATTTAAAATTTTTACCCATTTTATAATATTGTTTCCAAATCCAAAAAAGTGCAGCACCTTATAAAGAAAAGACCATGATACCGAGTCAAAAGCCTTTTCAAAATCAATAAGCATAAGTAAACCAGGCAAATTATTAATTTCTGTGTAAGACATTAGATCATATATAAATCTAGTGTTTTCTCCAATATATCTGCCCTGTATGAAACCTGTTTGTGTATTTGAAATAAGTAGGTCTAAGGTGGATTTTATTCTATAACTGATGCATCCAGATATTAGCTTGTATAAAACATTAAGTAAAGTAATAGGTCTCCAGTTTTTTAAAAATTGCCTGGGTTTATCCCCTTTTGGCAGACATGATATGATTCCTAGTCTCTGGGACACTGGCAACTGACCATGCACAAAGATATGATTAATAGCGCTTGTAATGTATATTTTTAGATCATTCCAGAAAAATTTATAAAATTCAGCTGAAAAACCATCACTCCTTTCTATTTTTTGTTCTTTCCGAAATCCGAAATAGTAATGACAACTTTCTTTATTGTTTAATCGATTGATTTTTTTCTGTGATTTTATGTGCGGAATATTTATTTACACGAATGATACGACATAAAAAAAATAATCGGTTGTTTTATTGCATTTTTCTAACTTATGTGTCTGACTAATTTTATTTTACATAACTTTCAAAATTATCAATGTAAATAATTACAGGTTTATTTACTGTTAGGATTTTTACATCGTATTCTCTGAAACCAAAAAAAAATACTAATATGAGAAGAAAAAACAAATCCCGCCGAATACTGAAAAACCGATTTCAGTTTGTAATCATACGGATTTTATTTTTGGTATTGAATATTTTGTTACGGTAACTTTTTTCTCTGGAATTTTTATTATTTACGGCACTAATAAGAATCATGGATATTTCTTTTGAGCAATAAATATATTTATAGAGGTAGTATTTTTGGATAATTCTGTGAATATATAATTTTTTGCTTTAAATATAAGTACCAAATTAATTATATTAACCAATTCAATACTTATGTACATATATGTTTCTAATATCAGAATTTCTATTATTTCGTGTTTTCTTAAAATTAATTCTTACAAACAGATTCAGGGTAAAAATCCAAGAGCGCCCGAATCGATCAGGATAAAAGCGTGTCCAAAGCGTGTGAAAAGCGAGCAAATCGTTTCGTGCGAGAATCGTTTCGTGTACACCGTTCAGCGTTTCGTGTAAATCGTTTAGCATTTCGGGCAAAGCGTGCAGCGTTTCGTGTAAACCGTTTAGCGTTTCGTGTGAACCGTTTACCGAGCGTGTAGCGAGCGTGCAGCGAGCGTGTGGTGTAGTAGTACGTTTCAGGGTCTGTACATTTACATACCATACAATTTTAAATTTTGAATCTTTTTTGTATTTTTGACATCACAATGAACTGGAAAAAAGTAAATCTTTTTATTTTAGTCAACTTTTACATGTAACTCAATAATCAAACATGCTGCAAGTAGATGCAGATAGATGTGAGCATTTGGTGCATGTGCAAAAAAAATATGTTCAATCTTTACGTCTTGCATTTATTCACTATGTCCTATCCAATTCAATATTATTGTCGGGAATCACAGGATGAATGACCATCTTTAAGTTCTCCTTAAAGATAGCTTAAAGATGCTTAGAGGTAGCTTAAAGACGATCTTTAAGCCACCTTTAAGGTATATGTGTTGCCTAAAGATGACTTAAAGAAAGCGTAAAGATGGCTTAAAGGCAGCTTAAAGACTATCTTTAAGCCACCTTTAGGCCACCTTCAAGGACAACTTATAGGTCCTTAATGTCCAAACTTCTTTAAGCCACCTTTAAGCTACCTTTAAGCTACCTTTAAGCCACTTTTAAGCCATTAAAAATATTTCAATTCAATATTGTGCTTAATTTACCAACAAAATATATTAACGATATGATGATGATAGAAAAGGTATAAAAAACGGTTTTTGTTCTAGAAAATAAAATGAAAACAAAAATAATCAAAACGCCCAACTCGAGGAATGAACCCGGGACCCTTCGTTTACCAGCATCACCTCACTTCCTCTGCGCCACGGCAACTTACATATTCAAGGAGCTTTTTATATCCTATATATCACTGGATATTAATTCAATGTATTCAATGTGTATTTTTTACTTGAAAAGATTTTGACTTCCATTCAAATTGTAACAATCAATCATATCTAATTTATAAATTACATGCATGCATATATTTAGAATGAAACACGGAACTTTGTTTTCAGTGAAAAAAAAAATAGATTATACCTTATTGGAAACCGTTAGGTTTACTTAGTAAATACATTTAAACCGAGTAGATAAACGTTCATCTAATTCATAGCTAAATGAAATGCAAGGAAGAAGATGAAATCATTTCTTTTATTAAATGCATTGAAACTATTAGGGTATTAGTTCTAAGCAATTTTCCCGATTTTTTAAGATCACGGCGCGGTTCCAGTATGTTTAAACATTTAATTATATACATGATTTTTAGACTATCAATTCTATAACAAACAATATTACCAATTACGGGCGACGTATTTACTGCATGTGGCAATTGCAAATGATGTATATATATATATACTTGTACATGCAATTGTATGAAGTACCAGGCCGGTCATGTGACATATTTACTCTTATACATATATTTAAACAATTAACCCCTATTTATGATCACCGGTACAGGGATTAATAAGCCTCTAGATTTTACTCTTACATACATGTATCTTTAATTTGTAGACATACCATTTTTTAAACCCAGAGTTAGGAAATAATACTTTGAAAATGAATTACAAATGTAAATAAACTTTTATTCACTAGACTTATCGTTTACACGTACATACTAAGATTTCAACGCCTTTAGAAACCCTGACTTCCACCTGGGCACACGACACACCTGTTGTGTATATCTTGTATATTCTGTCTTAGTTCCAGGGGTTTTCTTAAGTTGGACAAACAATAGACTCGAATTAGATATACACAAACGTGCACCTGGGCACACGACACAGCTGTTGTGTATATCTTGTATATTCTGTGTTAGTTCCAGGGGTTTTCTTAAGTTGGACAAACAATAGACTCTAATACATGTAAGATATACACAAACGAACAAAACTAAGTCTTGACAAACAAAGCAGTAATATCCTGCCCGATATAACAAAGGCAGTTGAGAGTCTTTTCATCTTTAACATGTATCTAGCAGATCTAGAATTAGACCTAGAAATAATTAAAATTGAAAAACAAATACATACCTTCAACTGATTATTAAATTAAATCATGCAGTTTTGGTTCATTATCTTTATTTTGTTTAATAATTTCATGCACAAATTTAGATACAGAGACTGCGCTCACCCCTACAATAATTTTGAAACAAAAAATTTTTTTCGCAATCTGTGTCCATCGGAGCGTTGTTGATGATAGCGATATGTGTTTAATGGAGCGACAATTAAAACCGCCTGGAACCCCCCCCCCCCTTCCCCCTTACTTGGACATTGTATCTTCACTGGGATCACCCCCTCCCCTCCCTAGAAAAGAGCTTTTGCATTTAATATATGTTTTTATTGTTCAGTTTGATCAAACTTGACTTAAAGGGAACTTAAAGATGGTGTAAAGACAACTTAAAGGGAGCGTAAATGCCACTTAAAGATGCTTAAAGGTAGCTTAAAGATGGCTTAAAGGTGACTTAAAGAAGTTTGGATATTCAGGACCTATAAGCTCAGCTTAAAGGTGTCTTATGGGGCTTAAAGATTGTATATCCTTTAAGCCACCTTTACGCCACCTTTAAGCCACCTTGAAGGACTTGCTTAAAGATTGTTTTTCGCCCTGTGAATAGAATGGACTAATGACTTTTTTCCGTTTTCAAATGAAAGACCTCTCCGAATGACTGTTCAAATTTTCTAGAAAAAAAATAAATTAATATGGAAAATATTCAATTTAAGAGTTATGTACAAGTATATAATTGTTCTGATAAAAAAAATTATCTTGTAGTACATGAGACGTTGCAGATTTATACACGCAATTAAAAAAATCTACAAATTTCAGTCTTTTCATACATCAAAGAAGAAAGGTACACCTTCATGTTGTCTTATTTTAAAGTGATTTTTAAGTATATAAGAACTGAATTTTGTATCTGAATATGAAATAACACTCTCTTATTCAACTAAATGACATTTTCAAACTTAGGGCACAGACAATATCTTCCAGTGTTCTTTATCTTTCTAAATCTCTGCAAATATATCTAAAAATAAAGCAAATGATACATGGCTTAAGTAAAATCAAGAACGGTCTAAACAAAACTACCACTTATGAAATCCGGTTGCTAAATAAACATTTTGTTCAATTTTAAGGAGACTTAGTGGTAAAAAAATACTCACCAAAATAGTCCTTAATCTTTTAAAAAATGGTTTGTTAAGCTATAAACTATAACTTGGAAGAAAAGATAAACCAGAAAAATAGATTTTCTAAAATTTGAACATTTTTTAATATAGCTAGACATAGCTGTTCTTTTCAGCGAGATAAATATCGTCTAAATATATAAACGACACTTCAGCCCTCTCAAAAAAATGGATATAGTATTATCATTTTTTTATAAATATCTACCATATAGATAATCTGTCGCTGACTCGTTAAAAAAATTATGTAAACCCAAACGTTCTTTAATAACCACTAGATTCTTTTTTTTTTAAGTTTTGTAACTTATATTGTAACTATGGTGCGTTAATTAAACACACCACAAATGCTTTTATCTGTAGTTTTCTTCAAAAAGAAGGCTAGAAAAATTAGGTCCTAGCATATGTCGAATACCTTATAGTTTACTGTTTGATGGAGGTTTTTTTTAAAGAGATCATACATACAGATGTATATTTGATACAATAACAATACTGTCAACAATTCAAAAAATGATATATCAAGATCGCAAGAGGTTCGTTAATTTTTGTAACAAATGCAGATGAAATTGATATTTCTTTTTTAAATTCTTGGTAAAATAATTCTTCAAGATACAATCTTTATTACTCACTTTCACGAATTATCTTATTGATGTGACATCACAGTTGTGATAACTGAATCCTGACTACTATAAATATTGTTTACAGTGTCTATTTGAACAAAAAACCTATAACAGAATATTCAGATTTTTCCAATGGTTTAAAAATCACATATTGTTGATACAAGTACCTTTGTTATGATGATTCAATTCAAAAATCATTACAACTAATTTTGCAGTTATTTCAATCAACGTTAGTTCAATTTATACGAACTACATGCATTTGAGAACTTTGTGGATTATTATTCTATAAAACATGTTTTCTCTTTTTTTGGACAGACCCGTAAGGTGAGTCATTAAATATTTGATTAATTAGATTGTATCATTTTATGACTATTTGCAATATGAAAAATCAGTATCACTCACTTTCTTGCATTATCTTATCAATGTGACATCACAGTTATGATAATTGAATCAAGACTGCTATAGATATTGTTTACAGTGTCTATTTGAACTAACAAACCTATACGCAGTATATTCAGATATTTCTAATGGTTTGAGAATCACATATTGTTGATACAGGTACCTTTGTTAGGATGATTCAATTCGCAAATCATAACAACTAATATCGCAGTTATTTCAAATAACGTTGGTTCAATTTATACGAACTACATGCACTTGAGAACTTTGTGGATTATTATTTTATAAAACATTTTATTCTCTTTTTTTTTTGGACAGACCCGTAAGGTGAGTCATTAAATATTTGATTAATTAGATTGTATCATTTTATGACTATTTGCAATATGAAAAATATAAATATCCGAAACAAAGATTTGATGAATTGATAAAAATGCATATCTTCATTTTCATTGCATATGTATAATTATCATTTACCATTTAAATTCTGTCAAAACTTTCATTACACTGACTTCCTTTGTTACGTTAATTCAATACAAAAACATTCCATCTAATACAATTGTTATTTCAATCAATGTCAGTGCCTTTGTACGAACTACATAGGCTTGAAACCTTTTGGTTTATTTTCTTATAAAGTATTTTACTCTTCCTTTGACCGTTCATGGAGATGAGTCATACTTCATAATCATTGATTAATCATTTTGATTGCAATTCGCTCAAACACGAACAATTTTTAAAAAGTTTTGGACTGTTCATTAATACATGTACTCTATTTTACATTTATCTTGTTTTTTTATTATTTTACTTTGCATGTTGTTTTAATGCACAACAAATTCGAATCATTTTGGTTTTGGGTTTAACTTGCTTAAACTGTATATTGTGAATGAATTATGAGCACAACATATGTTCTGAATCTGAAGATGGTACTTTGATTAATATGAACATCATTTGACTTGGTTTTGTTTCATTGAATGTTTGTGCTTAGTGTTATATCTCTGTAACTATTCCTGAAGCATTTTTGATCTATTGTTTAGTAAATCATTTTTCTTTTTTTTTGAAAGGATGGAACGACAGTATTAATTGTGAGTATTAGCTTATATTGATCATTTCATGCATTTTATTTGAAATCTTTAAAATTGACACTTTGAATGTTGTCCACTGATTTTTGTTTTTGATTTTTTTCCCAATTGTACCACTTGAATTATATAATCGAAATCTATGTTTTAAAAATTGCTAAAACGTCTTTGCTGTAAAACTAAAAAAAAAAACAAAAAACGATACATGCTACGATAATAATGTCGCTGGAAAAATTGTTCTTCATTATTTTATCACTCTAATTGTAATAAAGTATTGTTTGGACATTGCGTTATATGAGAATTAAAATCTTCACATGAAGACATTCATACCCGCTTTCATTTTGCTTATGGGGAATAGCTCCCTGTGCGTAATAGTGTTTTATAGTCGCAGTCAATACCTTTTTCTTGTCTAAATATATCTCCAAATTATCACAGACATGTCTTTATCTGTTTTACGAGAGGTCTAACTCTTCAATACTCTGCATTAATACAAATGAAATAGGCATGAACTAATTTTCAAGAGTTCGAATTGATTATCTAAAGCTCTGATTGGTCAAAAGTTAAGGTAGTGTGAAAATGACCTCCTATCAATATATGTCAGACCCTTACAAGTGTAAGGAGAAAGGGGAGGGTTTTATGAATACTGATTTACAATCCTTTCTTGACTTGAAGCTGTAACGGAAGACCTCATCGTTGCTTGCAACGATCTCGGCTCTAGTATTATAATCACTTTTATGAAATATCTCATCGATGTGACATCGCAGTTGTATTATTGAATTCAGAAAATATCTTGTTTACAATGTGTATTTCAAAAAAAAAAACTATCAACAGAATGTTAAGATATTTTGAACTTTTTTAAAAATCACATACCGTTGATACATGTACCTTATAATTATATCATTCAATGTTGGTGCATTTTATACGAGCTACGTGTAATTGAGAACTTTTTGGTTTATTATCTTATAAAACATTTTATTCTTTTATTTGACAGTTCAATCAGATGAATCTTAAACTCTCTACATACATTGAATTTTATAATTATTTGCAATATGCCAAAAGCTAAATTTCGAAAACAAAGATTTGCAAACATATTGGATTATAAATCTAATATGAATGACACAAAAACAATATAACAATCGAAATAACGATCAAGATGGCATCCACTTATTTGATAAATGGATATGTCATTAAAGGAATATATATGATAAGGGCCTAAAATGGCCCCCTAAAATGAACATCATCAATTTACTATCATTCTTTGTTTTCTTAGTACAGATATGTATGTGATGTGTTTACATAATATTCATTTTGGTTCAAGTGCCCACAATTTAGAAATATGACATTGTAAAGACAACCTTTTCCCGCCATTTTTGCATTTTTAGCGTAAAACAGCCTGTTTTCAAGCAGTTTTTCCTTCCGAAAACATAGAGCGCATTCTTGAACAAATAAAATATTTTAATCAGAGATGTATCTAGCCAAGACTAATAAGTGACAAAAAAATTTTCCTTGTTCAAGCATGCGCTCTATATTTCCGATTCGTAAATAGATAAGAAAAATGTCAATTTTGGCTGAGTTTGATTGAATTAGAGAAATGGCGTCACTTCTGACGTCATATACTGCCAGTGAGTGCAAATAAATCAAATAAATAGATGAAAAATATATTTTATATCAACTCTTCTAAAAAATTAGTTAACATTTCATTGTACCCGAAACACTTAAAAAATGGCGAATTATGGGGGCAAAATTTAACTCTTATCATATATAGTTCTTTGATAAGTTAATAAAACTTCAGACCTCCATTTTCAATGAATATTAAGGAAGTCAATTTTACTCGGTTGGCTTAGTCGATTAAGCGGAGCCTCTTTTCGAGCCATAGTCGTGTACTCGTTGATTTTTTTGAAACTGTGCGTTCTTATTCTACTGCCAGATACACCGTATCTGAACCATAATAAACATTTAAAAACTCATTATACGTCGCATTAGATGTATTTAATTTCAAACAAATTAAAGAACATGATATCTGTTAGCTAATGTTTTAGCTTTTCCTTTTTCTTGTGAAGCTTTTGCATAATGAATTTCGTTATCATATTAGGCAAATCAAATATGACCACTTTGATGTTAAGCCATTGTTCCGCGTCGTGCCAAAATCAAATATTAAAGTTAATGGTTATATAAGAACAAACACCTTGAGTTGCTATGATTAATTTTTTTTATAAATACATCTTTAGGAAAACCACAAATTGATCGCTTTAAGTACGTGTTCGCATACTATAAGTACTTCTAATCAAAACAATAATTTGATCTTCAAATTCAACAAAGATAAATCTGTAGCCGCTTAAAAATATACCAGGGACACCCGTTCGATTAAACAGAGTGTAACGTGATTAAACATGCTTATGATAGTACGCACAAGATGTATTTTATTTCAAACAAATTAAAAAGCGTTTGATATACGTCATTGACATTTTATTGGCTTTTCACATTTTGAACATACACACCGTTATGTTTTGAATAAAAAAAAACAAGTTTATTACACAAAAAATAAGCTTCATTTCAAAACTGTTTTCATCATTAGTTAAATGGTGGTATCAAATGCCGTTTTCAATTTATTAACAATGGAATTTGCATATTACCCACCATATACATAATATACATGTACATTTACATACCATACAATTTTAAATTTTGAATCTTTTTTGTATTTTTGACATCACAATGAACTGGAAAAAAGTAAATCTTTTTATATTAGTCAACTTTTACATGTAACTCAATAATCAAACATGCTGCAAGTAGATGCAGATAGATGTGGGCATTTGGTGCATGTGCAAAAAAAATATGTTCAATCTTTACGTCTTGCATTTATTTACTATGTCCTATCCAATTCAATATTATTGTCGGGAATCACAGGATGAATGACCATCTTTAAGTTCTCCTTAAAGATAGCTTAAAGATGCTTAGAGGTAGCTTAAAGACGATCTTTAAGCCACCTTTAAGGTATATGTGATGCTTAAAGATGACTTAAAGAAAGCGTAAAGATGGCTTAAAGGCAGCTTAAAGACTATCTTTAAGCCACCTTTAGGCCACCTTTAAGGACAACTTATAGGTCCTTAATGTCCAAACTTCTTTAAGCCACCTTTAAGCTACCTTTAAGCTACCTTTAAGCCACCTTTAAGCCATTAAAAATATTTCAATTCAATATTGTGCTTAATTTACCAACAAAATATATTAACTATATGATAATGATAGAAAAGGTATAAAAAACGGTTTTTGTTCTAGATAATAAAATGAAAACAAAAATAATCAAAACGCCCAAGACGAGGAATGAAACCGGAACCCTTCGTTTACCAGCATCACCTCACTTCCTTTGCGCCACGGCAACTTACATATTTAAGGAGATTTTTATATGCTATATATCACTGGATATTAATTCAATGTATTCAATGTGTATTTTTTACTTGAAAAGATTTTGACTTCCATTCAAATTGTAACAATCAATCATATCTAATTTATAAATTACATGCATGCATATATTTAGAATGAAACACGGAACTTTGTCTTCAGTGAAAAAAAATATATTATACCTTACTGGAAACCCTTAGGTTTACTTAGTAAATACATTTAAACCGAGTAGATAAACGTTCATCTAATTCATAGCTAAATGAAATGCAAGGAAGAAGATGAAATCATTTCTTTTATTTAATTGCATTGAAACTATTAGGGTATTAGTTCTAAGCAATTTTCCCGATTTTTTAAAATCACGGCGCGGTTCCAGTATGTTTAAACATTTAATTGTATACATGATTTTTAGACTATCAATTTTATAACAAACAATATTACCAATTACGGGTGACGTATTTACTGCATGTGGCAATTGCAAATGATGTATATATATATATATACTTGTACATGCAATTGTATGATGTACCAGGCCGGTCATGTGACATATTTACTCTTATACATATATTTAAACAATTAACCCCTATTTATGATCACCGCTACAGGGATTAATTAGCCTCTAGATTTTACTCTTACATACATGTATCTTTAATTTGTAGACACACCATTTTTAAAACCCAGAGTTAGGAAATAATACTTTGAAAATGAATTACAAATGTAAATAAACTTGTATTCACTAGACTTATCGTTTACACGTACATACTAAGATTTCAACGCCTTAAGAAACCCTGACTTCCACCTGGGCACACGACACACCTGTTGTGTATATCTTGTATATTCTGTGTTAGTTCCAGGGGTTTTCTTAAGTTGGACAAACAATAGACTCAAATTAGATATACACAAACGTGCACCTGGGCACACGACACAACTGTTGTGTATATCTTGTATATTCTGTGTTAGTTCCAGGGGTTTTCTTAAGTTGGACAAACAATAGACTCTAATACATGTAAGATATACACAAACGAACAAAACTATGTCTAGACAAACAAAGCAGTAATATCCTGCCCGATATAACAAAGGCAGTTGAGAGTCTTTTCATCTTTAACATGTATCTAGCAGATCTAGAATTAGACCTAGAAATAATTAAAATTGAAAAAAAATACATACCTTCAACTGATTATTAAATAAAATCATGCAGTTTTGGTTCATTATCTTTATTTTGTTTAATAATTTCATGCACAAATTAAGATACAGAGACTGCGCTCACCCCTACAATAATTTTGAAACAAAAATTTTTTTTGGCAATCTGTGTCCATCGGAGCGTTGTTGATGATACATGTAGCGATATGTGTTTAATGGAGCGACAATTAAAACCGCCTGGAACACCCCCCCCCCCCGCCCCTTTACTTGGAAATTATATCATCTCTCGGATCACCCCCTCCCCTCCCTAGAAAAGAGCTTTTGCATTTAATATATGTTTTTATTGTTCAGTTTGATCAAACTTGACTTAAAGGGAACTTGAATATGGTGTAAAGACAACTTAAAGGGAGCGTAAATGCCACTTAAAGATGCTTAAAGGTAGCTTAAATATGGCTTAAAGGTGACCTAAAGAAGTTTGGATATTCAGGACCTATAAGCTCAGCTTAAAGGTGACTTAAAGGTGGCTTAAAGATTGTATATCCTTTAAGCCACCTTTACGCCACCTTTAAGCCACCTTGAAGGACTTGCTTAAAGATTGTTTTTCGCCCTGTGAATAGAATGGACTAATGACTTTTTTCCGTTTTAAAATGAAAGACCTCTCCGAATGACTGTTCACATTTTCTAGAAAAAAATTAATTAATATGGAAAATGTTCAATTTAAGAGTTATGTACAAATCTAAGTATATAATTGTTCTGATAAAAAAAATTATCTTGTAGTACATGAGACGTTGCAGATTTATACACGCAATTAAACAAATTTTAGTCTTTTCATACATCAAAGAAGAAAGGTACACCTTCATGTTGTCTTATTTTAAAGTGATTTTTAAGTATATAAGAAATGAATTTTGTATCTGAATATGAAATAACACTCTCTTATTCAACTAAATGACATTTTCCAACTTAGGGCACAGACAATATCTTCCAGTGTTCTTTATCTTTCTAAATTTCTGCAAATATATCTAAAAATAAAGCAAATGATACATGGCTTAAGTAAAATCAATAACTTTCTAAACTAAACTACCACTTATGAAATCCGGTTGCTAAATAAACATTTTGTTCAATTTTAAGGAGACTTAGTGGTAAAAAATACTCACCAAAATAGTCCTTAATCTTTTTAAAAAATGGTCTGTTAAGCTATAAACTATTACTTGGAAGAAAAGATAAACCAGAAAAATAGATTTTCTAAAATTTGAACATTTTTTAATATAGCTAGACATAGCTGTTCTTTTCAGCGAGATAAATATCGTCTAAATATATAAACGACACTTCAGCCCTCTCAAAATAATGGATATAGTATGATTATTTTTTTATAAATATCTATAGATAATCTGTCGCTGACTCGTTAAAAAAAATTATGTGAACCCAAACGTTCTTTAATAACCACTAGATTTTGGTTTTTTTTTTAAGTTTTGTAACTTATATTGTAACTATGGTGCGTTAATTAAACACACCACAAATGCTTTTATCTGTAGTTTTCTTCAAAAAGAAGGCTAGAAAAATTAGGTCCTAGCATAGGTCGAATACCTTATAGTTCACTGTTTGATGGAGTTTTTTTTTTAAAAGAGATCATACATACAGATGTATATTTGATACAATAACAATACTGTCAACAATTCAAAAAATGATATATCAAGATCGCAAGAGCTTCGTTAATTTTTGTAACAAAGCAGATGAAATTGATATTTCTTTTTTAAATTCTTGATAAAATAATTCTTCAAGATACAATCTTTATTACTCACTTTCACGAATTATCTTATCGATGTGACATCACAGTTTTGATAATTGAATCCTGACTATTATAAATATTGTTTAGAGTGTCTATTTGAACAAAAAACCTATAACAGAATATTCAGATTTTTCCAATGGTTTCAGAATCACATATTGTTGATACAAGTACCTTTGTTATGATGATTCAATTCAAAAATCATTACAACTAATTTTGCAGTTATTTCAATCAACGTTAGTTCAAATTATACGAACTACATGCACTTGAGAACTTTTTGGATTATTATTTCATAAAACATTTTATTCTCTTTTTTTTTTGACAGGATAGTGGGGTGAGTCATTAAATATTTGATTAATTAGATAGTATCATATGATTATTTGCAATATGAAAATCAGTATCACTCACTTTCTTGCATTATCTTATCAATGTGACATCACAGTTATGATAATTGAATCAAGACTACTATATATATATTGTTTACAGTGTCTATTTGAACAAAAAACCTATAACAGAATATTCAGATTTTTCCAATGGTTTCAGAATCACATATTGTTGATACAAGTACCTTTGTTATGATGATTCAATTCAAAAATCATTACAACTAATTTTGCAGTTATTTCAATCAACGTTAGTTCAAATTATACGAACTACATGCACTTGAGAACTTTTTGGATTATTATTTCATAAAACATTTTATTCTCTTTTTTTTGACAGCATAGTGTGGTGAGTCATTAAATATTTGATTAATTCAAAGTTTTGGACTGTTCATTAATACATGTACTCTATTTTACATTTATCTTGTTTTTTTATTATTTTACTTTGCATGTTGTTTTAATGCACAACAAATTCGAATAATTTTGGTTTTGGGTTCAACTTGCTTAAACTGTATATTGTGAATGAATAATGAGCACAACATATGTTCTGAATCTGAAGATGGTACTTTGATTAATATAAACATCATTAAACTTGGTTTTGTTTCATTGAATGTTTGTGCTTAGTTTTATATCTCTGTAACTATTCCTGAAGCATTTTTGATCTATTGTTTAGTAAATCATTTTTCTTTTTTTTTTGACAGGATGAAACGTCAGAGTTTCATGAGAGTCTTAGCTTATATTGATCATTTCATGCATTTTTTTTGAAATCTTTAAAATTGACACTTTGAATGTTGTCCACTGATTTTTGTTTTTGATTTTTTTCCCAATTGTACCACTTGAATTATATAATCGAAATCTATGTTTTAAAAATTGCTAAAACGTCTTTGCTGTAAAACTAAAAAAAAAAAAGATACATGCTACGATAATAATGTCGCTGGAAAAATTGTTCTTCATTATTGTATCACTCTAATTGTAATAAAGTATTTTTTGGACATTGCGTTATATGAGAATTAAAATCTTCACATGAAGACATTCATACCCGCTTTCATTTTGCGTATGGGGAATAGCTCCCTGTGCGTAATAGTGTTTTATAGTCGCAGTCAATACTTTTCTTGTCTAAATATAGCTCCAAATTATCACAGACATGTCTTTATCTGTTCTACGAGAGGTCTAACTCTTCAATACCCCGCATTAATACAAATGAAATAGGCATGAACTAATTTTCAAGAGTTCGAATTGATTATCTAAAGCTCTGATTGGTCAGAAGTTAAGGTAGTGTGAAAATGACCTCTTATCAATATCTGTCAGACCCTTACAAGTGTAAGGAGAAAGGGGAGAGGGTTTTATGAATACTGATTTACAATCCTTTCTTGACTTGAAGTTGTAACGGAAGACCTCATCGTTGCTTGCAACGAGCTCGGCTCTAGTATTATAATCACTTTTATGAAATATCTCATCGATGTGACATCGCAGTTGTAATAATTGAATTCAGAAAAATTCTTGTTTACAATGTGTATTTCAACATAAAAAAAAAAAAAAATTCAGCAGAATGTTAAGATATTTTCAGCTTGTTTGAAAATCACATACCGTTGATACATGTACTTTCTTATTATTTCATTCAATGTTGGTGCATTTTATACGAACTACGTTTAATTGAGAACTTTTTGGTTTATTATCTTATAAGTATTTTATTCTTTTATTTGACAGTCCAATCAGATGAATCGTATACTCTCTACATATATTGAATTCTATAATTATTTGCAATATGCCAAAAGCTAAATATCGAAAACAAAAGTTTGCAAAAATATTAGATTATAAATCTAATATGAATAACACAAAAACAATATAACAATCAACATAACGATCAAGATGGCATCCACTTTTTTGATAAATGGATATGTCATTAAAATTTGATGAATATTAAGGAAGTCAATTCGGTTGGCTTAGTCGATTAATCGGAGCCTTTATTCGAGCGATAGTCGTGTACTCGTTGATTTATTTGAAATTGTGTGTCGTTATTCTACTGCCAGATACATCGTATCTGAACCATAATTAACATTTAAAATCTTATGATACGTCGTAATAGATGTATTTAATTTTAAACAAATTAATTCAGACATTGTCTGACATCCACTGTACCATGACTGTACCTCACTGTACATTTCACTGAATTCCACTGTACCTCACTGTACCCCACTGTACATTTCTACTGAACAACACTGTATTCCACTGTACGCCACTGTACAGTCCTACTGACTTCCACTGTACCCCACTGTACGCCACTGTACAGGGCACTGACCAACACTGTACCCCACAGTACGCCACTGTACCGGGCACTGACCATCACTGTACCCCACTGTACGCCACTGTACTATTAATTTGAGGAAAAAAAATCAGAGTATGTTTTTTCTTTAATATTTCTGATTAATATGCTGTATATAAGGAATAAGGAATCATACTTTGAGTAATATGAGGTGATAATTTCGGTCGGGGCGTGATCAAATCCAATAAAGCCCGAAAAAAATTGAATAATTAGTTACTAAAACATTGATATCGAAATATATATAAATACGTTCCCTATTTAATTGGGTAGGTTGCTATATTCTGTATGATAATTGGATTCTGAGTGTTTAATACATGCACGGATCGGAGGATTTGGGGGGGGGGGGGGTTCAGAGGATAATTCAATTTTTTAAACATTACATATTACAACTATCCAAAATACTAGTATCATAATGTCTAAGCTTCCCCAGAAATCGATAATATCCTCGCCCTTTCCCTGAAAAAGAATCTGACCGCACATTTAATTATATAAGAACTTGAAGGAATAGAAGCCAATTTTCTCTCTTGTAAGCAATAGGAAAGAATCAAAACAAATCCAGATTTTGGTCTTATTTAAAGTAAATATTCAATTCATTGTTCAAACATAACTTAACGTAAAAACATAAGTACAGTGGGTTACAGTGGTGTACAGTGTTTGTCAGTACCCTGTACAGTGGTGTACAGTGGGGTACAGTGCTGGTCAGTACCCCGTACAGTGGTGTACAGTGAGGTACAGTGCTGGTCAGTGAGTAGGTACAGTGGGGTTCAGTGGAGTACAGTGGCATACAGTGGCTCTGTACAGTCGGGTACAGTGGGATACAGTGTGGTACAATATCTCTGTACAGTGGGTGTACAGTGGATTTACAGTAGGGTACAGTGAATATACAGTGTATGTCAGACAATGTCAGTCAATTTTTGGGAATATCATTGGATTTTGAATTCAGTAGTGAGATGTATTTAATTTCAAACAAATTCAAGAACATGTTATCTAGATATATGTTAGCTAATGTTTTAGCTTTTCCTTTTTCTGGTGAAGCTTTTACATAATTAATTTCTTTATCATAATAGGCAAATCAAATATGACCTCTTTGATGTTAAGCCATTGTTCCGTGTCGTGCCAAAATCAAAAATTAAAATTAATGGTTATATAAAAACAAACACATTGAGATGATATGATTAGTTTATTACACATAAAATAAGCTTTATTTCAAAACTTTTTTCATCATTAGTTAAATGGTAGTATCAAATGCCGTTTTAAATTTATTAACAATAGAATTTGCATATTACTCACCAAATACATAAATATATATTTACATACCATACAATATTAAATTTAGATTTTTTTTTTTGTATTTTTGACATCACAATGAACTGAAAAAAGTAAATCTTTTTTATATTAGTCAACTTGTACATGTAACACAATAAACAAACATGTTGCAAGTAGATGCAGATAGATGTGAGCATTTGGTGCATGTGCAAAAAAAAAGTTCAATCTTTACGTCTTGCATTTATTTACCATGCCCTATCCAATTCAATATTGTTGTCGGGAATAGAATGGACTAATGACTTTTTCCGTTTTGAAATGAAAGACCTCTCCGAATGACTGTTTACGTTTTTAGTAAAAAAACAAATTAATATTGAAAATATTCAATTTAAGAGTTATGTACAAATCTAAGTATATAATTGTACTAATAAAAAAAATATATTGGTAGTACATGAGACGTTGCAGATTTATACACGCAATTAAAAAAAATCTACAAATTTTAGTCTTTTCATACATCAAAGAAGAAAGGTACACCTTCATGCTGTCTTTCAGCCCTCTAAAAATGATGGATATATTATTTTTTTTTTTCAAAATATCTACGATATAGATAATCTGTCGCTGACTCGTTAAAAAAATTATGTGAACCCAAATGTTCTTTAATAACCACTAGATTTTGTTGCTTTTTTAAGTTTTATAACTTATATTGTAACAATGGTGCGTTAATTAAATACACCACAAATGCTTTTATTTGTAGTTGTTTTCTTATTGTCAAAAAAAGGCTAGAAAAATTAGGTCATATCATAGGTCGAATATCTCATAGTTCACTGTTATTTGACTCTCCTAAAAATTCTGTACAATTTGATGGAGTTTTTTTTAAAGAGATCATACATACAGTTATATATTTTATATAATAACAACACTGTCAACAATTCAAAAATGATATATCAAGATCGCAAGGGGTTCGTTAACTTTGGTAACAAATGCAGATGAAATTGATATTTCTTTTTTAAATACTTGATAAAATAATTCTTCAAGATAAAATCATTATTACTCACTTTCACGAATTATCTTATCGATGTGACATCACAGTTATAATAATTGAATCCAGACTACTTTAAATATTGTAAGTTTACAATGTCTATTTGAACAAAAAACCTATAAGCAGAATGTTCAGATATTTCTAGTGGTTTTAGAATCACATATCGTTGATTCAAGTACCTTCGTTATAATGATTCAATTCAAAAATCATTACAACTAATTTCGCAGTAATTTCATTCAACGTTGGTTCAATTTTTACGAACTACATGCATTTGAGAACTATTTGGATTATTATTTCATAAAACATTGTATTCTCTTTTTTGACAGCCCAGTGAGATGAGTCATTAAATATTTAATTAATTAGATTGTATTATTTAATGATTATTTGCAATATGAAAAAAAATAAATATCCGAAACAATTGATAAAAATCCAGATCTCCATTGTTATTGCATATGTATAATTATCATTTACCATTTAATTTCTGTCAGAACTTTCATTACAATTACATATGTACTTCCTTTGTTACGTTAATTCAATACAAAAACATATAATGCAATTGTTATTTCAATCAATGTCGGTGCATTTGTACGAACTACATAGGCTTGAATTTTTTTGGTTAATTTTCTTATGAAATAGTTTACTCTTCCTTTGACAGTTCATGGAGGTAAGTCATAAATTGTAATCATTGATTTATCATTTTTATTGCAATTTGCTCAAACACGAACAAGTTTTTTAAGTTTTGACTGTTCATCAATACATGTACTTTATTTTACATTAAGTTTCCAACGGAAGACCTTATAGTGATTGTAATGTTTCTTATTATTTTTTTCCCCTTTTTTTGTCCACCAGATTTCTCAGAGATGGCTGAATAGATTTTCTTGAAATTTTCAGGACTGATAGAAAACGATAATATCTCAAGGCGTTTTTTTTTTCAATTTTTTCAAAATTCACTTCCTGTTGTCCGTTTCCTGTCCCACGGCAAAAAGCTATGGACAATGAGTTCTAAGAAACGATAAAGACTTGAACCTCCAAACTTTGAGAGATGATAGACCTATAGTTGTAGATGTGTTTAAACTAGCACTTCGAAAATTACATTTTTACGCATTTTATTTGTTTAACACAGAATTGAAATATAAATATACACGCTTTCATAAGTCATCTATCCGATAATTAATGAACAGAAAAAAATTACTTCCGGTGAGATATCTCGAATATCTCGGGTAGTCTTTTTAAAACAAATATTATTACAGCGAGATCTCATAAACTGTAAGTGACCAAGACACGAAACTTACATGGATGATTGACATTTGATAGAAGATGTGTTTAACCGCTCTCATTTTGTCAACCGTCACTTCCGGTCCACACCGGAAGAGTTCAAACAATTCAAGTTGTTTAAGAGTCTAACTGTTTTTGTTTGACAATATAAGATAAGTTGATACCCAATAAAGTTCTGTTGTGTAATGGTTAAGAAATACTAATTTTTTTTTTCCATTGAACACTTCTGTTTGTCCGTTTCCTGTCCCGAGACAAAAAACCTTGTTTCCTTGAGATCTCAAAAACGGTGAAAACTTGAACAATCAAACTTGTAGGATGATAGACCTATGTATGTACATGTGTATATTACACTATTTTGTTTTGTTCGGCGTAACTTCCGGTCGTCACCCGAAGCACTTCAAATATTTGTTGTTTTTTTTCATATTTTATTTATTTTACATAAAATGAAAATATTAGTATACAATCTTACATATGTCATCTATATAATGTTAAATTAGCAAATAAATTTTTCTTCCGGTGAGATATCTCAAATATCTCTATGTAGCTTTCCTTTTTACAAATTTGATGTCCGCGAGATTGTTGTCACTAAAAGTGATTGAGAAACGAAGCTGTCATGATTGATTGAAATTTGATTGGGGATGAGTTTAATGGGTTTATTTTTGTCAACTGTCACTTCCGGTTCTTACCGGAAGGGTTCAATCAAATCATGATTTTAACAAGTTTTACTGACTTTCTTAGATGTTTCATTCAGCCTAATAAACAGTGATGTACGCTTAGCAAATGTACGAGAAATACCAGCTTTTGTTTTTATTAATCACTTCCGTTTGTCCGTTTCCGGTCCCAAGACAAAAATTATTTTTTCAAAGAGATCTTAAATTTGGCACAGACGTGAACAACCAAACTTTGAGGAAAGATTGACTTATAATTGTACAAATGGTTAACATTTATGTTTAGTTTGACGTTACTTCCGCTCGTCACAGGGAGTACTTCAAAAATTGATTTCTTTTTTTATTCTCGTTGTTTTACATGTAAGTAATGTCTGGATATATCATTCACAATAATTATCATATCCACTTTTTTGTCTTACAGTTAATATTGATACAAGTATATCAAAACGGAATACCTTGTTGTTGATTTTGCAACAAAACTCTAGTTTTTTAAATTATTTTATCTACAATGCATGTTGTTTAAATGCACAACAAATTCGAATAATTTTGGTTTTGGGTTTAACTTGCTTAAACTGTTTATTGTGAATGAACTATGAGCGCAACATATGTTCTTAATCTGAAGATGGTACTTTGATTAATATAAACATCATTAAACTCGGTTTTGTTTCATTGAATGTTTGTGTTTAGCTTTATATCTCTATAACAATTCCTAAAGCATTTTTGATCTATTGTCTAGTAAATCTTTTTTCTTTTCTTTTTTTTTGAAAGGTTGGGTCATTTTCTGCGGTGAGTATTAGCATATACGTATTGATCATTTCATGCTTTTTTTTGGAAATTTTTAAAATTGACACTTTGAATGTTGTCCTCTGATTTTTGTATTTGTTTTTTTTTCAATTGTGCCACTTGAATTATATAATCGAAATCCATGTTTTAAAAATTGCTACTTTTTACTCATGTTTTTTCTTCGTAAATTTTAGTTTTTATTAGTTTCTAAATCCATATTTAGCAAAAATTTTGCATAAATTAAAGGGCTCTCACTTTAGACCACAAAAAAGGGGCTGGTCCCTTAAAAAGCGATCAAGGCGCTTAAAAAGTCTCTGCTGTAAAACTAAAAAAAAAACGATACATGCTACGATAATAATGTCGCTGGAAAAGTTGTTCTTCATTATTTTATCAATCAAATTGTAATAAAGTATTGTTTGGACATTGCGTAATATGAGAATTAAAATCTTCACATGAAGACATTCATACCCGTTTTCATTTTGCTTATGGGGAATAGCTCCCTGTGCGTAACAGTGTTTTAAAGTCGCAATCAATACTTTTCTTTTCTAACTATATCCCCAAATTATCACAGACATTCCTTTATCTGTTTTACGAGAGGTCTAACTCTTCAATACTCCGCAGTCTGGGGGTTACCTTAACACAAATGAAATAGGCATGAACTAATTTTCAAGAGTTCGAATTGATTTTCTAAAGCTCTGATTGGTCAGAAGTTAAGGTAGTGTGAAAATGACCTCCTATCAATATCTGTCAGACCCTTCCAAGTGCAAGGAGAAAGGGGAGGGTTTTATGAAGACTGATTGACAATCCTTTTTTGACTTGAAGCTGTAACGGCAGACCTCATCGTTGCTTGCAACAAGCTCAGCTCTGGTATTATAATCACTTTTATGAAATATCTCATCGATGTGACATCGCAGTTGTAATAATTGAATTCAGAAAAGTTCTTGTTTACAATGTGTATTTCAACACAAAAAAAACTATCAGCAGAATGTAAAGATATTTTCAACTTGCTTGAAAATCACATACCGTTGATACATGTACCTTCTAATTATTTTATTTAATGTTGGTGCATTTCATACGAACTACGTGTAATTGAGAACTTTTTGGTTAATTATCTTATAAAACATTTTATTCTTTTATTTGACAGTCCAATCAGATGAATCATAAACTTTCTACATATATTGAATTTTATAATTATTTGCAATATGCCAAAAGCTAAATATCGAAAACAAAAATTTGCAAAAATATTAGATTATAAATCTAATATGAATCACACAAAAACAATATAACAATCGAAATAACGATCAAAATGGCATCCACTTATGTGATAAATGGATATGTCATTAAAATTTGATGAGTTAATAAAACTTTAGGCCTCCATTTTCAATGAATATTAAGGAAGTCAATTTTACTCGGTTGGCTTAGTCGATTAATCGGAGCCTTTATTCGAGCGATAGTCGTGTACTCGTTGATTTATTTGAAACTGTGTGTCCTTATTCTACTGCCAGATACACCGTATATGAACCATAATAAACATTGAAAAACTTATGATACGTCGCACTAGGTGTATTTAATTTCAAACAAATTAAAGAACATGTTATCTAGATATCTGTTAGCTAATGTTTTAGCTTTTCCTTTCTCTTGTGAAGCTTTTACATAATTAATTTCTTTATCATATTAGGCAAATCAAACATGACCACTTTGATGCTAAGCCATTGCCCTGTGTCGTGCCAAAATCAACAATTAGAATTAATGGTTATATAAAAACAAACACATTGAGATGCTATGATTATTTTTTGTTATTAATACGTCTTTAGGAAAATCACGAATTGATCGCTTTAAGTACGGGTTTGCATACTATAAGTACTTCTAATCAAAAAAATAATTTGACCTACAAATTTAACAAAGATTAATATGTAGCCGCTTAACAATATTACTGGGACACCCGTAATATTCAACGGAGTGTAACGTGATTAAATTAGATGTATTTTATTTCAAACAAATAAAAGGGCATTTTATCTACATACCCGTCATTGATATTTTATTGCCTTTAAAATTTTAAAACATACACACCGTTATGTTTTATATTTAAAAAAAAAACAAGTTTATTAAACATAAAATAAGCTTTATTTCAAAGCTTTTTTCATCATTACAGTACAACACGCTTATAACGAAGTCCCAGGGACGGACAATTTTACTTCCTTATAAGCGTAATTCGTTATATCCGTCAAGTTAACAGCATGAAATAAAGTCACTGGGAATGAAAATCACTTCACTGTAAGCGTCAATTCATTATAAGCGTGTTCGCTATAACTGTGTTTTACTGTAGTTAAATGGTAGTATCAAATGCCGTTTTAAATTTATTAACAATAGAATTTGCATATTACTCACCAAATACATAAATATATATTTACATACCGTACAATTTTAAAATTTGAATCTTTTTGTATTTTTGATACACAATGAACTGGAAAAGGTAAATCTTTTTTTTATATTAGTCAACTTGTACATGTAACTCAATAAACAAACATGCTGCAAGTAGATGCAGATAGATGTGGGCATTTGGTGCATGTGCAAAGAAAATATGTTCAATCTTTACGTCTTTCATTTATTTACTATGTCCTATCCAATTCAATAATGTTGTCGGGAATAGAATGGACTAATGACTTTTTCCGTTTTGAAATGAAAGATCTCTCCGAATGACTGTTCACAATTACAGTACCGTCAACGCGGATCCCGTATTTGACCGCGCTCCCCCCGCGGTTATTTAATCCTTTCCGCGCTACACCATCGCGGTTAATTCATCGCGGTCCTCGCTGCAGCCATTTTAAACCGCAGCGGTGTGACCTACCGTTGAGCAAGGTGATCGGAGATTTTTACCTGTATGCTATTAGACAATAAGACGGCCACCTAACACTGAGAGTCATTCTATACTGGCCATGTCTGATGTATTGTTTTCATTTCACATATTAAAATGATTACGTATTTTTATGCACATTTTCAAAACTCCTTATCAATTATTTTAGAGATATTTTAATTAAAGAATCATCTGCACCCGTAATAATTTTCATGTAACTGTTGATATACCTATTATTTCAAAAATGTTTAATCATTTTTATAATGTAATCTACATGACAGATAGGGTTAGAACTATGAAATATTATTTTTCGATTTGTTAATGATTTTAAACATTTCCGACTACAAAAATGTTTTAATCAATATCAGTTTGTAGCTCATTTTACGGCAGTCTCTCAATGCTCAAGACAATTAATCTAGTCCGTGACAGGCACATGCTACACGGATAACGTTTACCTACAGTCAACGGCATGCTATGAAAATTTTACTCAACCCGTAAAATACTAAATTATATTGACATAATTGTATGTGAGTTCAATATGAAGCTACAACACAAATGTACATGTAGTTATCAGCTGCGAATACCGTTTTTCGTAACTGCCCCCTCCAACTCTTCAACGTTTTAATGACTGTGAAAGTACATGTAAATTGTACTTGACTTTATTCCCAATTGTTTAACAAGGTGTGAAACCATCGCATTGACGGGAAATCACTCTACGCTTGAATGCACAGAATACACTGGTACATGTATATGAGACAGGTGGATAATCCGTGTAACGAGTTACCATCAGGAATTTCATTTGTTTTTCAAACAATTTTACTAACAGTAATAACAATAAATAGTTATTCATTTTACTGTTATCTGTTTAACTGTTAAACGTGTTTAAGATGCACCCCCTCCGCAAAAAACCTAAGACCTTCACTAGAGAGAGAGAGAGAGAGAGAGAGAGAGAGAGAGAGAGAGAGAGAGAGAGAGAGAGAGAGAGAGAGAGAGAGAGAGAGAGAGAGAGACTGTCGATACTCAAGCTGCGCGGTGTACGTATACCATACGATTAATGGCAAAATATGAAAATTTTACTTTACCCTTAAAATATAAAAAGATATTGATATCATTTTATGTGTGTTGAATATGAAGCTACTACACATATGTCGTATCAGTAGCGAATTATAACGTTTTTTGTACCCCTCCAACGTTTTAATGACTGTCAAAGTTAACTGTATTTGTCCCAATTGTTTTACACAAAGGTGTGAAACCATCGCACTGACAGGAAATCACTCTTCGCTTGAACGCACAGAATTTACCGGGTATGAGGCAGGTGGATATTCCTTGCAACAAGTGACAACCAGGAATTCTACCCGTATATCAAACAATTTATCTAACAATAACAATAAATAATTGGTTCATTTTACTGCCTTCTTAAACTGTAAAAGGTGTTTAACATGTCTCTTCCCGTTAAAAGAAAGAGAGAGAGAGATAGAAAATTAGTTTTCTTTTTAAACAGCGTTGTATACGAACTAAACTTCACAAACACAGTGTCAAGCATTAAATTAAACATTATAAACAGTGTTAAATACTTTATTGTTAGACAAACTTCTTTTATTTCCTTTACCTGAAAACTGATAGAACGAAACTGTTTTCCTTTATCAAGGAAGGAGCACGTGGTGCAGCTCGCGGGCTGATTTGATTGACAGGTGAAGCACGTGGACTCAGACTGAAACTGCATATTGGATTCAATCACAATGTATACGGTCCCTATTCTTTTATGAATACTAAACTTAGGAAATTTTTATATTAGTATATTTCAATTGAATGCAAGGGGGGGGGGGCTAAAGAGCATTTCTCTCTCTCTCTCTTTCTCTCTCTCTCTCTCACACACATAAAGATCGTAGATAAAATCAAGATCGGAGACGCTTAATCAATAAGCCCCCTCAGTAAGATAGTTGCACGGTTAGACGAAGCCGTATGCAATTTGGAGATTTTCTTTTGTCTTGAATAGGTGTGAAAACCCCTAGAGCATGTCATTTTCAACGCTAGGTTTGTTAATCACTATACACAGGAAATGATCGCGACTTATAATTAATATACACAATGAAGGAAATGTGTACAAAAATAGTTGGCATTTGAATTTTTTAAAATTAACTCGACATGTATGCATATAATAACATGTACAACTTCCCATGTTGTTTTGTGATGTAACAACCTCATGCAATTTCTTGTAAAGAAATGTCTATCTTCACGCACACCAGAACGCCTAGCCATTGTTTTATGAAAATCACAGAGTATATGTGTATATATCTTTTCATGGCAACACTTAGTTTAAAACTGAATAAAACCCGTGCGATGTGAAGAATCATACAATTTTAATTATGAGTACCTTTTTCCTTTGTGTTTTAATTAGGAGAACTGATTTTCCTATGAACATTTAATTGTGAGCATGTGATTTTATAAGGCTACAATTAGTCGGTCTACAGAGCTGGTTGAAATCAAGTTTCCGAACAAATTTTAAATTTTTTATCAAAACAATGACGCTTGTTACAGCAATTATAAAGTCGTGATTTTCCGTAATATGAGCGATTAAGCCACTTTTAAAATTTGAATGAATTTTTAACGGTTTCATAGGATAAAATGATATTGAAAATAAAAATATACATACTTGAATATTTATAAAATAAAATATTTAATTTAAGTAAATAAGTCTTATTAATTTCAATTTTTTTGTTGGATTTTAAAATTGAATTTTATCGTACATCGAAATATCAATAAGTTAGTAAAACATGATTTTCCAACCACCTGCGGGCATGGCTCAGTTCACCTTGGATTGTACAATACAGCTTTAAATAATTAGAATTCAAATATTACCCCAGTATTACCAAATAAACAGCAAATATTAAAAAAAAATATTTACCTTCAAAATATGTGATTTTCTATAAATAATCATGATTATCTTTATGCATTTGTTAACTTACCTTTATGTTTAATGCATGTTATATGTTTTTTATTCGAGGGAGATAACTCGTGTTCCTTTTCGATACTTTTTAACACCTGTAATCGAACGTTCAAACCGCGGGGGTGATGTCATTATGGGTGATTGAACCGCGGGGGCACGCGGTTTTTACCTGAGACAGGTGTTTAAACCGCGTTGCAATTTGGACCGCGGGGGTGCGCGGAAAATACGGGAACCGCGTTGACGGTACTGTATAGTAAAAAAAACAAATCAATATTGAAAATATTCAATTTAAGAGTTCTGTACAAATCTAAGTATATAATTGTTATGATTAAAATATAATCTAAGTGGTATGAGACGTTGCAGATTTATACAAGCAATAAAAAAAAATCTACAAATTTTAGTCTTTTCACACATCAAATAAGAAAGGTATACTTTCAAGTTGTCTTATTTTAAAGTGATTTTTAGGTATATAAGAAATGAATGTTGTATTTGAATATGAAATAACACTCTCTTATTCAACTAAATGACATTTTCCAACTTAAGGTAATCAATGTATAATGAAGGGATATTGAACAATTTGGAATCATTTTATACTAGTTAAATATGTATTGCTAGATAACAATGAAAGTGAAATGAACCAAATTTACATGACTGAAGACATATAAGAAGCCGGTCATTTTGCGCCTTACCATTTTTTAATGAGTTATCGCCCCTTGATGAAAAAAGAAAGTTTTAATTTCGTCAAAATATCTGCGGTAAATGATTCATTTTATTTCATATTTTTATAGAGAGAAAGTTAATGCATATTTTAACCAAGAGAGTTTTAAGAATTTTAAGTTACTTTTCACAATATCTTAATAAAATAGGCGTTGCCCATAGACTTCAATGCAAAATTCAATGTGTAACTAGTTGGACCATAATCAAAATTTTGGAAATTCCTTTGGTGGAGTATTTTTATTTGATAACATTTTCAAAATGATATCATGATTAGGAATATCGGATCATTCATTTATTAAGTACAAATTGTGGTCATTATACATCGAATACCTTAAGGCACAGACAATATCTTCCAGTGTTCTTTATCTTTCTAAATATCTGCAAATATATTAAAAAATAAAGCAAATGATACATGGCTTTGGTAAAATCAATAACGTTCTAAACAGAACTACCCCTTATGAAATCCGGTTACTAAATGAACATTTTGTTTAATTTTAAGGAGACTCAGTGGTAAAAAATAATAACCAAAATATTCCTTAATTTTTTAAAAAATGGTTTGTTAAGCTATAAACTATTACTTGGAAAAGAAAAAAACCCACAAAAATATATTTTCTAACATATGAACATGTTTTAATATAGCTAGACATAGCTCTGCTTTTCAAGGAGATAAATAGCGTTTAAATATATAAATGACCATAGATAATCTGTCGCTGACTCGTTAAAACAATTATGTGAACCCAAATGTTCTTTATTAACCACTAGATTTTTGTTTTTAGCTCACCTGAACCGAAGGTTCAAGTGAGCTTTTCTAATCACCCATTGTCCGTCGTCCGTCCGTCTGTAAACTGTTCACATTTTCGACTTCTTAAAAACCACTGTGCCAAATTTAACCAAATTTGGTACAAAGCATCCTTATGAAAAGGGGATTTTAAATTCTTTAAATAAAGGGCACAGCCCTTTTCAAAAGGGATATAATTGCAAAACAGTGAGTATAGGGTGCGTGTCTTTAAAAATCTTCTTCTTAAGAACCACTGTATCAGAAAGGCCAATTTTTACATAAAAGCTTGTATATAAAGTGAAAATTTTAAATTGTAAAAATCGTGACCCTCGGACCAAAACTGGGGCCCCAGGCGGGGTTCAAAGTTTTACATAGAAATACATAGAAAACATGTTTTAAAAATCTTCCTCTCAAGAACCACTGCACCAAAAATGCCACACAAGCTTGTATACATAGTGAAGATTCTAAATTATAAAAATTGTGACACTCAGACCAAAACAAATGGGGCTCCAGGCGGGGTTCAAATTTATCATAGACATGCATAGGAAACATTTTTACATGACTTTTGTTTCATATATTCAACTAAATTGTGCACCAAAAAACCCAACTGTGTCTTCCTGATTATTGCCAACTCATTGCATAAGTATATAAGGTTGTTAAATCAAGCAATGACGGATGAATACGATAAGGTGCAAACATTCTTTAAATGTTATTTTTGTTTATCGCTTACATTTTATTTGGATACCGTGCTCGATAAAAATAAAAATTAATCTGTAAATTTATTTGTTATCCGGCACGGTCTCCAAAATAAATGTAAGTGATAAATTTATCTTGTGATTTTGTTGCAATATTGCAGCTAGTTTGGTTGAGCATTAAAGATACGGCAGATCAACGCACGTGGTGTGGATTTATTTGTAAACAACCATCCCAAAGATAATCTTGTTTTACACGGGAATTAAATAAATAAAAGTATGTTTTATTATAATTAGGGAAACACTGTTAAAGTTTTCCTCATATACAAATGATGAATCTGTAAAATTTGTTCAAAGAGTGTTTAAAGCAGAAAGAAGATGATAATTTTTTGAACTTTGAAATGTCTTCGATTTTTGTAACCATGATTAGTTATGATCCATTGTATTACACATGTATCACTACGTGTTTTATAAGGAAATACACTGAGTATACAATCACATGGTGATGTTAAAATTGAATATAAAAATATAGTTGCATTTTGTGATATTTATGGAATTATTGTACGTACGACCTAACTCAGGCAGCGCATGCAGGGATCTCTATCTCGCAGGCTCCCGGGTCGTGGACGGATGTGTCCCGGTGCATAGCGAGGGCTATTGTGAACATTAGTTGATAGACCAATGTTTTATGTGTATGTGTATGTTGTCTGCTTGGCAATAAATACTATAATATGTACGAATTTAGTAACACAAAATATTTGATATACGACTATTGGTAAAGAAATTTAAATTACTGATACCTATATTAAAGAAAATGTCAGCTCGAGGTCTCTGTCACGGGCGTTCCGGCCTTTGATATGTATAGTGAAAATTCTAAATTGTACAAATCGTGACCCTCGGACCAAAACTGGAGCCCCAGGCGGGGTTTAAAGTTTAACATAATACTACATAGGAAAAATGGTAAAAAAATTTCTTCTCAAGAACTACTGCACCAAAATTGCCAATATTTACACAAAAGATTGTTTATAAAGTGAAGATTCTAAATTATAAAAATCGTGACCCTCGGTCAAAGTGGGGCCCCAGGAGGAGTTTAAATTTTAACATAGATAGGAAAATGTTTTAAAATCTTCTCAAGAACTATAATGCAACAGTTTGGGATATTACAATGCATACATGTACATCCTATAATAATGTAGATTCTAATTTGTTAAAATCGTGACTCCCGGACAAATAATGGGATACCAAGAGGGGTTCAAAATTTAAACATTTCAAAAAATATAAAGGAAACGTTTACAATTGTCTTCTCAAGAACTACAATGTTATAGTTTGTGGAATTATTATGCATGCATCCCTGGCTTATGTATATTCTTAATTGGTAAAATGGTGACCTCCGGACCTATACTGGGGCCCCAAGATGGGGTCAAAATTTATTATAGAAATAAAAAGGTAACATGCTAAACAATCTTCTTCTCGAGAACTACAATGCCTTAATTTGTGAGATTACTATCATGTATACAACCTTGGATAATGTAGGTTTGATAGTTTTAAAATAGTGACCCCAGGACTAATACTGGGGACCCAAGATGGGTTAAAAGTTAAAGGTAGAAGTATATCTGGAAAATGTTTAATAATCTTCTTCTTGAGAACTACAATTCTTCAATTTGTCAAATAACTACGTAAGCATCTTCAAATAGTGTAGATTCAAAATTATAAAAGCGTTGACCCTCGATCTAATACTGGGGCCCCAAGAGGTGTTCAAAGTTAAGCATAGAAATATAGAGGGAACATGATTAAAAATCTTTTTTCTAGGGAACTATAATGCTTCAGCTTGTGAGATTACTATGCAAGCATCCTTATATAATGTAGATTCCAAATAGATGAAGCTTTGGTACTGGACGAATACTGGGGCCCCAAGAGGAGTTCAAAGTTTAACATAGAAAGATAAATTGAAAATGTTTTTTAAAAGTTTTTTTTCTCGAGAACTATAATGCTACAGTTTGTGAGATGACTTTGCAAGGATCCTCAAATTGTGTAAACTCTAATGTAGTGGAACCAAGATCTTTCTTGATGTTGTTCTGTACAGTCTGAGAGGTAAACCTCTTGATGTGGAACTCTTCTACGTTCAGTTTTTTCAGGCTGTGTACATGCGGTCCCGCCGCAGTGCTACACATTTTCATTCCTATGTTACTATTTATGTTGTTAAAGCCATCCATGAACATCGGACCAATACTGGAGCCCCAAAAAGGGGTTCAATGTTTAAACTAGAAAAAGTATATACTACGAAATAGAATGTTACAAGGAACTGCTGTTTAGGTGAGCGATGTGGCCCATGGGCCTGTTGTTTTAAGTTTTGTAACTTATATTGTAACTATGGTGCGTTAATTAAATACACCACAAATGCTTTTATTTGTAGCTGTTTTCTTATTGTCAAAAAAGGAAGAAATGCGTGTATCTAATCATTTGATATTAGTATTTTTGATAAAATTGAGATGTTGATTTTTACTGATAATTCCCACCCGTATAAAATGACAACTAAAATAGAATTTCAAAATAAAGAAGGAAAAACACTGATCGAACAATATAATGATTTTTAACGATGCCGGGTCTAATTTGTTCTGCCCTAGATTATTTAATGACGTTTTTTACATGAATTTCTACTGATATAATTATTATTTTAAGATAAAAAAATAAGACATTTACCACACCGTTTGTTTAAGGGGTCATCTCAAAGTTTGTTAATTTTTAACATAGAACCCTATGGGATTTTGCTTGAAATGTATAAAATTTGCTCATTTTTTACATTTTTTTTTTTATTTCTGACCTAGGGATTTCTTTTTCTGTTCTACATATTAAAGTTATTGCTAAAAACATCAAATGGTCAAATAGAAAAAACCTTTTACCTCCTGGTTTGTTCCAGGGGTCTTGTAAAAGTTGTTTTTTGTATGCCCTATTCCCCAGGTTTTGTCGGATTATGGCTTTTTTTATTTAAGAAAGGCGGAAATGGTGATCTTTATAGTATCATTTAAACATTTAGACATATTTAAGTAATAAATAAATATATAACATCACATATTAAGGGTCATTAATATGAAGTACATGGTTACTGTCTTGAAATATATGAATTAAGCTATATTTAGGCAGGTTAAGAAAACGTGACAGAAGGCTTGGCTTGCTGAACCCTTTTCACGTTTTCGACCCGAGCCCAAATATAGCTTACACTTCGAGACAGTTATGTTAATTCCACAGTACAAAGCAATTTTACGCATCAAACGAGCTATTTTCAACAAATTTCGTTGAATATCTGCAGTTGAAACTATCACGCCATGGCGTCAACAAAGCAAAAAGATAACGTCACAATACAAATGAAACGCTGCGCGAAAGCATGCGTACTCGTTCTGTACTCGGCCTCGTTAAAATGATCAGCCATTTCATTCAACTACATGTAATGAAAACCAACAGCATTATTTCAAAATATATACATGTTGTATCATTCAACCCCACGATTGTAGTACATTGATTTGTTTTGGTACGTCAAATAAAAAGAAAATCAATATTATATAATCCATTTTTTAAATTTTATTCAATGCTTGTGTGATATTTCATTGTTTTATTATCATTATAAGATAACAATATTTGCTTGAATTACTAAGAAAATATCTATGCATGTTTTTATGAAATACATATTTTAAACTCCATTAGCCCTGCTTATGCTTCCCATACATGCACCACGAGAACATAAATATGAAAGTATGAAATGTGAATATATTCTACAATGATCATATCTATGCCAATGTGCTCATTTAAACAAATAAAACTTAGACAGTCATTTTTATGTACATGTATATTAATTTCTTTTTCTCCTCCATGGACAACGATTTTCATGAATAATGAAATTTTAAAAAAAACAAGATGGTACGTGCCTAACATATGCACTAGTTGATGTTGAATTATTACCAAAATAACAAGTTTAGATTGACATAGTGTCTGAAATGTTAATAGGAAGAATTAAAATTCTGGGGTGTTTTGTTTCATAACCTCATTTTCTCAATCAGCTGGACGATTTCATTTGTCTTGAATAGGCATGTCTTACAACATGTACATATACACGCTTACACTTCAGCGTCGATGATCTACGATAGTTTACCTATTGTTTATCCATTTGCCACAATCGTTGTTATCACAGCTCTCGTCTCGAAAAACAAAAGAGCAAACTCATAGACTATGCAATTTAGAATTCAACGCAACATATAATGGACGATATTAGATTGCATGCATTTCATAAAAAATGACCCTTATTTTTCATTTCATTGAAGTAGCATTAATGCCATTTTTTAGATTTATTTACCTCCTTTGTATTTCTGAAGAAATTATTGCAATGAATTGCATCTTGTAATCAGATAAATCTTCCGTAATCAGAATCTGTTTTGAAATGGGTTTACATCCAATGTCTTCCATGCCCAAATGATGCATGCACATTCTAACTATGAAAGCATCTAAGCAATCGTTCATGAAACCTGTGTGGGCCATACGAACAAACATAAGATAGCGTCCTTAATTTTTATATATATTCAACGTTACTAGTAGGAAATTGCACGTTTTGCTGCTGGAAAATTGACAAAAAAACACCTTAAATTCGAAAAATATGTTTTATTTAATGTAAGGTTGAATAGTACATGTAATTGACATTTGGTATATTGATATTTCATTAAAATTCTAAATTTACTGTGTTGTATACATACACATTTTTTTGCTTATAGTATCAGTCACAAATTTTAGACTACAGCAAAACTCGGTTATAACGAAGTCACTGGGACCTAAGAAATTGCTTCGTTATATCCGTAATTCGCTATAACCGTAAAAGAAATTCATTAAATTTACATAGTTGGGGATCCTAGATGACTTCGCTATATCCGTGAATTTGCAATATCCGTGTTCGTACTAAACGAGTTTTACTGTATATAGATTTCGTAATACGTGTAGTTTCTATGTGGTTTACTTGTAGCTTTCAATAATTCTGTTAAATAACTTTGTTTAAAAAAAACCCAGAAAAGTACTGCATAGTGGATGCAGTTCGTTCCTATAAAGAACGTGTGCATTGGTGACATTATAGGCCAAAAATGAAGGAGGAAGATCTATCGATTAGAAAAAAATGGGGGTTGATCAGTAAGACTTTTCTGTCCCCTTTCCTACTCGGTGTAATGTAAGTCCCCTTATACAAAGGATGCAGCTGTAAATACGGAAATGAGTTTAGGTGAATGTACAGTGAATGACGATAGTGATCGAACGTCTCGTAAAATTCCTTCTACATCTACACTCTTTCTGTTGTTTCTGTTAGGAAAAATTAAATTACGCGCATTATTTGTCGCAAAGAGTCAAATGAAGAGATTGCGAGCATTGGAAATATGTCAAGCGTGAGGATAGTTGTTAATATGTCCCTGGTTGTAAATAAGGGCATATAAAGTATATGTATCGTATTAAGGTGGAATGCTACACCAAACTTTTATTTTATAGATCGCTAGAGTATCATTTCTGAAGCAAGATTGCGTTGTTCAATAAAGGATATGTGCCCTTAATTTTTTTACAGGAATTTTTTGGTATTTTTTTTTACCAAAAAGTAGAAAAATATATATTTTGGTTGCAGATAATACACTGTAAAGTTTAAAATTTAATGTTCCCAAAATCATGTCCAGTAATGTCAATAAGACGTTTTAATATAATTTTAATAAAAAAATATTTATGAAAACAAAAAACTTCTTTTGGTAAAATTTTTCAAACCTATAATTAAATGTTCTAAAGGAGCGTTTTCTATAGAAAGGAAATGCAAGGCAATTATTTTTAAAAAAGAAATTGAATCAAATTTTCAAAATTGAAGCACACCCGATCGAAATTAAACCGATCCCGACTTGAATGATAGAAAATTTAAATATATTATAATTTCACCCAAAACCTAGGATGTTTGGTTGTAATATAGTTTGTAAATTAGTAGAACAATTACAAATTCAATTGTTTTCTTTAATGCACATGAAGAAATATTGTTGGTTTTCAATTTTTGCAATTTAGATCGGGATCAGTTTGTTTCTGATCGGGATCGGCCAAATTTTGAATATTTCTAAAATTTCGTCAATTTGATTCAATTTCTTTTAAAAAGTGATTGCCTTATATTTCTTCTACATAAGACACGTCTCTTTAAAAGATTTTATCCATAGGTTTTTAAAATATGAACAAAAGATGTTTTTATTTACATAACTATTTTTTATTTAAAAAATTGAAACATCTTGTTGACATTACTGGTTATGGTATATTAGATATCTATACTACGCATTTATTCACATCAAATTTTAAACTCTACAGTGCATTACTTGCAACCAAAATAGATTTTCTACTTTTTCGAAAAAAAAATACAAAAAAAATCATTTAAAAAAATTAAGTGCATGTATCATTCTTGAAACAACGCAATCTTACTTCAGAAATGATACTCTAACGATCCATAAAAAAAATTGGTGTAGGATTCCACCTTAAAGAAAGTATGAAAAGTAATTTGAAAATAAATCTAAAGATAGTGAAGTAAAAAAAACAACGGCCATAACTCTTACTGATTGGACAATGACTGTGATTTTTTTTAATCAATATACATTATGAGAACTGTAACCTAATAGTTTACTGTGTATGGCCTAAAATTAGGAAGTGGAACGAAAATCGATTTGCTTTTTAAAGACAGTTCCTATAGGTCAAATCATTTGTTATATAAATGTGATCCTTTGCTACTTTACTAAATGTACTGTTTAGCATAAAGATAAAGCTAATTTATATTCTTTTATGGTTAAAAACTTTCTAACAATGTTTTACATGTAACTGTAAAACGTCTTGCACACACGTGATTCATTTCAAAAGAGTATGTAAAACTATGTACACTTCATATTGTATCGTAATACATACACATCATGCAATAAACGTGAATGAATATATGACATTTATGAAGAAAAACGTGGAATTAAAATCGAATGCAAACACCAAAAACTAAAATAAAATACGTCTGCAAGCTATATTTCATCTTCTAACTCATGCACTATGGATGGATAGAAAACACCTGCTGATGTAAATACAGTTCCGTGTATATCATTATAACAACATTCAAGAACAATCTACTGAATTCAAAGAATATAATAAAATAAACTTTAGGTAATGAATGAAATTGTATTTCCCGATTGATAAATTTTCAGACTTTATATTATTTATCTGCAATTGATAGCTTGTTGAAATGCACGTAGCTCTAAAGGGAATTGAAAAGAAAACAAGAATAGAATTCCTGGGTCCCCCACCGGTCAAGCAGTATACTAGTATCGACCAAGGCTGGTTTAGGAACTTGAGCAAGGTATTAGTGGTATAAACATTTGGTATAAATTTCATGTAAATCCGTCAAAATTTGTAGGCATGAGAGCGCTTACAAGGTAAATTTTTGGAGAAAACGGAGTCATTATTGTGATCGAAGTCCCATAACTCCAACAAAAAGTATCGACCAATGCTGATTTGCGAACTTGACCAAATAATTAGTGGTATAAACATTTGGTATAAATTTAATGAAAATCCGTCAAAATTTGTATGAGAGCGCTTACAAAAATGTGTGACGAGCGGACACACGGACACACGGACGGACGCCCGGCATTTCTATGTCCCCGCTCCGCGTTGCGGCGGGGGACAACAAACAGTAGGTTGTCTACCTGATATTAAAAACGTTGAACTGTATTGTCAAGACAAACTTAAACAGGGTCGATAACTTGTTACAAGATATAGATTCTATTTAGTGCCTCTGGTCTATGTATTATACCAGATATTTCTTCCAAATATGTCCCCAGAATACTTTTTACTTTTTTCCGATGACAGAGGGATATTTTGCAGCTTGGGATATGGTAATGATGGGTATGCTCAAATATACTGATCACGATGTCAAAATTCTTATATCACTTTTGTCAATTCAATATAATACCAAAGGTCAGAGTTTTTTCAGAGTTTTTTTTTTATTCATATTTTCGGAAGAAAGGAAAATATTTAACCATATTATTCATGATATGATAAATAAAATTATTCTCTAGAGACCGGCATTCCGTAACTGGAATTTTTTTTCCATTTACTCTAACTGATCGTAAAATACAAGTATTAACATGACATTTTAAAAAATGATGCATGTCAATGTATCCTAGCCGTTTTTACTCCATAGATATCTAGGAAATATAGAAAACATGGATTTTAAATAACTATTCATGAAATTATGTGTTTGTTTCAATAATTAAGCAAATAGTATTGGCTATGATTTCATTTGATTTTTAAAAGGGCATGTTTTGATCGATTTATATGCAATACTATTATTCAGTAAATAGTTGTATTGATTTTTCAATTACAGAAAGCTTCAGATCCAATTGCTTTTGAAGGCATTGCTAAATCCTTGCTCAAAGACAGATTGAAGAATAAAGTTCCTGTGGCAAAACCTGTCCCACCACCACCTTCTCCTCCGGTTGCACCTATGTGAACGGGAAACAAAATATCTATTTGGGGTTTAATTTAGTCATATTTCTGGCCATAATTCAAATCTACATTTACCAAACAAAAATTATATAATCTATAGATTAAAGATCGCGTGTTGAATCTTATCATAATGCATGCTAAAACACTTCATTTTTGGTTTGCATGACGTCACATAAATGTTAATTTCTCGTCTTGTCATTTAAAAAAATAGTATGTGAAATATTTGTTGATATCATATCATTTTTTATATAACTGTAGAAGATATTTGCTAAAAGCTTTTGTAAATTCAAAACCGTTTATATTGAATATCAAAGTGATTAAATTATGTTCAAATTTCATTGCCAAATAGTTTGCTGTTTTGCAGGTTAATAGCCTTTTTATGTAAACAATGACAACAGCAATGACAAAAAAGATATTAGCAAATAGTAAAATATATGTATGTATCATTACACATCTTTTCTAAACTTTATAAGGGAATAAGCAAAAGAAAAAGAAAAAAAAAAACGGAAAATATACTTGCAATAATCGAAAGCTTGATATAGATAATGGCCAAATCCAAATCATGCGGAGTAAACTCTCTTTAAAATAAAAGTTAAAACATGCACATACATACCCTTCAACAACTCGTTTTCACAAACCGTCACATATGGCATCTGAAATCGTGTTATTTTTCAGAACCGGTTATATAAATTATGTTCTTGAACCAATAAAATAACTTAAATGTACATGAATCTACGCCAAAAAACACGTTATCTTTGTCATTTGAACATGTATGCTTGAAAATGTATCTGCAAGAAAAATATGAACATTTTTGTTTTACATATTTGCAGTTATAAATTGCAATATTCATTAAATTCCATTGTATTAAATTAATCTTTATGTATATTCTATACGTTTTCATTTAATCATATAAATTTTATATATCTATATTGTATATTTTCTATTCTTATTCCTAAATTTTCCATTTGTATCGTATATCATTTCATTTAATATATATTAAAATTCTATTTGCATTATATAATTTTATATATTTTTTTAGATAATTATTTGATTTGTAAATGTTTGTGTTTATATTGTATAGATTTTCATTTGTATTGACTCTTAAACATTGTTTATTTTGGTTTGTTATAAAGGATAACAAATGTTTGATTTTATTCTTACCATCAATGCGCAAAAAGTTTTCCTAGCTTACAACAGGTTCTTGGTCTTTATTTTTTTTTTTTCGAATGGAATTGTAAACTTGTGTTCATGAACTGAAAGGGTTTTGTACAATATGAAAGATCAGTCTCCGTTTTGCATATGGTTTGGGCACAATTTAACATTTTCACTGGTTGAAATAAGGCTGTCATATTGTAACGGAAACGTGTTTACAGAAGAATATTAGAGGCATTATAGTACGTAAAATGCATCAATCAATGCAAAGCGTTGTCAAATGTATCGCCAAATTACATGTAATAGAAAAGCAAGTCTTTGATTTTTGGTTTCGGTGTCCATGATAATATATCCTTAATTTAATGAAAGGTTGCAGTCTCTTATTTCATGATCCTATATTCATTTAGTTATATATCAAAACATGCAATTTTTGAATCCTTGTTTGTAAATATTTTAATTGTATATTATTATACATTATAAATTGAAATTAGAAAATATCAATTGCAATCAGGATTCGCTGCTAATCTATTCCAAGCTTTGTTTAAACCTATATTACATGCCAAGCCTTTATAAAAAGTATAATTAGCTGTAACACGTGTTGGCTTGTTAGCAACAGTAAGAGAAAAAACACAAGGTTGGCCAAAACATAGTCCTGAACGGGAGAAAGCATCATGTAAAACATTTTTATTCATGTATTTTAACCAATCTATTAATGTGTCTTGAATCATTGTTTGTGAGCTTTTCCTTTGATGTCAGCAATTTATTTTTTCTTGACACACAACAGTTGTATGTGGTTTATCTTTGATAGATAACACTTTCTTTCTGATAGATCACATTTAAAAAAAAAATTAAGAGTAGCAACAAATAAGAAAATTGTATTTATCATTAACAAATTCATGTGCTTCATGAAATTCAAAGAACATAACAGTTTCTGTGAAACGTTTTTAGCAGCTGTAAAAATTATTACAAGAAAACGTATCCTTTTTTACTGTTTAAACAGCAACTTCATTATGGCTCAAAATGAAATACACAATTATCTCAATATGGCGTACTCCACAAGTCCAGATTTATTCCTCATCTTCCGGCATTATCGAATCAACTCGTCGCACATTGGTACCTGAGCCCTTTAATAATAATTCCTTCATGCAAACAACTAAAACTTTGCGGAAAACTGCTAAAAGGTCGTCATGTTCATCAAGTAAATTAATCAAATTGAATGTTTTTCTCTCGCAAATGACGCAGTCATTTGCACACAACGAATAGAGGACGCGGTGGTATTCACAGCCATTCTGTTTATGTACCTCTAACACAAAGCGCCGTAACCAGTAATTCAGCATTTTTGCGTTTGTTTAGGATCTTTGTCCCGGAGATGCATATCAACAGATTGTGAATGTTCAGGTTTCCTAATTTATTTAAGGAAATAGGTTTCAACTATATCCTAAGAATTGCGACAGCATAAAATCAAAACCGTCATCCACGGCATTTTGGCTTAAAAGGGCGAGGTAGATGGAACTTTCATAAAATGTGATACGCTTAACTTCTAGAATCTCTTGCTCTTTTTTCATTGGTCATATAAAATGGAGCATACACAGGATAAACATCTGCCATTCAGTCAACTTAATGTTGACTGAAAGGTCTGGAAAGGTGACTGAATGGCACAACTGTGCCATTCAGTTACAATTCAGTCACCTTTCAGTTGACTGAATGGCAGAGGTTCATCCTGTGATGGTTAAATGTTGATAGATCATGGGCAACTCAGTGAATTGAAAACAACGATACAAAACATATAGAGTAACATTACTTATAGTTCAGATGCATCTTAAAGATATCGTAGCAATACTTACATCCCGAATACTATTGTGGAAACATTGAATTTCGTGGGGGCCAATTTTCGTGGATTGCCCAAGTTTAACAAGTAAGTGGGGACGTGATTTCGTGTATTATCTTATACCTACAAAAAGGAAAGATGACTTTATATCCAATATTTCATAATTCGTGGAGGATGTTCATTTGTGGATGAGAGGTACCAACGAATCCCATGAAAATTGAGCCACCACAAAAGCTGATGATTTTACAGTATTTAGAACTATCATCCTTAATATATATCTTTGAAATAATGCATCTATAACCGCTGGATTTGTACCGTATGTGGTATTTTTTGTATCGGGTGATTACTAGGGAAATAGCTCAACACGCTCTGTATTTTCCACATGTATTCCAGTTAATAACACAATTATACGAACAGTTACTCTCCAATCCGTACACATTAATAGGGGGACTCGCTTATTTTATAATTCTAACTTAATATTAACCTACATAAGACAGTGAGGTAAAACGCAACGGATTAGACGGGCGACTTGTACATGTATCTTGACTCTTAACCACTTACTGTCAAACTCTGACTGTCTTAGACTAACTCATCTTAAATTCAACTAAAACATATACAGTCAGTTCAAGCATATCTTTTACAACATACACCATAGCATAGCATAGCATTGAAATCTCATAGCATAGCATTGAAATCTCATAGCATAGCATTGGAATCCCATACCATAGCATACAATCTCATAGAATTGCATTCGTCATATCATGCCATAGCATACCATAGCATAGCATACAACATTATTTTAACTCGGTTTTAAATGTTTTTATTTGAAAAAATAAATGTTTACATGATAGATTTGTGGTAAACTTTGGCTTCTTATTATTTTACTTCGAAATATGTGGAACTCTTTTTTGTATGGAGGCGTTTATGTTCAAATCTCATAGCACCCCATAGCATAGCATAGCATACCATATCATTAAGCCCTTCATTTCAATTTCTCATAGCATAGCATACAAATCTCATAGCATACCATACAAATCTCATAGCATATCATTAAAATCGCATACCATAGCATAGCATTACATTGTAAAAGATATGCATGAAATGACTGTAATACGATTCTATGACGCGAACCTCTAAATAATTGACATGTATATAACTCATCCAAACAGAAAACATCTCTTTATTTCTAAACTGACAATCGCCCTAGTAAACGCCCATTTATTCACCAGCGTTTATCCGGTAATTGTTATGTAATTGCATTAACTTTATTAACGTCAAACACACATATGTGATCTGAAACCATTGTCCTTCAATCTCGTCTTTCTAATAAGTATATTCCCTATAGCTACACTTGATTACTTTGATGTCTATTTATTTGTTTAAGTTAAGACGTTTGATAAACATTAATTAACATAATGATTCTATCACATCCAGTCAGGAGGAATATCCCGAGAATTAGGAAGAGTAAATAATGTTAATTAACCAACAAGCTAAATCTATAGAAAATGTTCTCAACATGTAAAATATACATTTACATGTCACCGTGTGAAATGTTCCCCTTCGACAAGACACCCCTTCCCCTGTTACTGGCGTTGAGTGACTTTGAACTGGACACTCTAAATTGACACTCCGATTATCTAAGTAATTGGTTAATTGAAGTAACTCTTAACATTTACTTTTCTATTATTCGCAATTGTTAAACTGTGTTTTGTTATATATGTATATTTGTTGGCCATGTTCAATTATTCGGCAGTTGGAGAGCGATGGTTGAGGCGCTCGTACCACCGACTCCCGTCCTCGAGAAATATTGTTATAAGTTTGCAGAGTTTTAATAAATCTTGTAAAACGAATACCGTTCGACTTGTGCATTTTTTTGTGGGTCACACTATACTGCAATTATGTGCGTTACTTGAGGGCACCAACGGAGCTCAAGAGGCCATAATAGAGACTTTATTATTATTGCGTAAAGTACGCGCCGTAGTTTGACGTTTTTGGAGACTGTACCACGAGCAATAAAAACGCCGCTGAAGTGATACCACATCCCCAATGAATCTATCTTCAAGATTCTGTAATCACTTAGATTTAAGTAGTGGGTACAAATTAGTAAGTGAATACTCATTCTTCCTGTTACGCATTATATTTACATGTGCTTCTGAACCATTTCATGACATGTCTTTTATATTTACACTCTTCCCAATGCTCAACACATGTATGAAATAAATGTAAAAAACAAAAACAAACTGAAAACAAATTGAATCAATTTTACTTTTGTAAACATTACGCAATGCATTCTTTTAAAAAATGTTTTTAAAAAACTGCTCAACAACAAAATGCACTAAACAGCATTCATTAGTAATAAGTGGCAATTCCCCCAAATTTGCCTTTTAATTGAACATGATTTCAATTTCGTTTACCCTCTCACTTGATTGTGCTAATCTAACAGCAGTGGTCGATGCATCAAACAGAGTTTCATATCTACTTTAATATTTTGCAGAACTTTCTGTAGCCCATCCAACGTGGTTCATAAGATCATGGACATCATGTGCAGTATTTGAAAAATACATATGAACAGCACACCCTCCTCTTCAGCTATATGGTGTCTCATCTCATCAATTCCGAGAGTAATCAAATAATATTTCAGTCTTTCCTACAACTGTATATAGAGGAGTAAGGCATTGTCTCATTAATAACTCTTCCCGACTCAGTCACCATTCTAAAGAGATATCCAGAAGACATTTTTATCCCTAATTGTTTTGCCTCTGCAAAAAATCTTTCTAATCCTCTAACTGGGTAAATAACTTCATTCGGGCAACATTTTATAACAAATGTATTTGACTTTCCATTATCCCTGATATTTTTCCCAAATGTATGATTAAATGCAAATCCATCTTCTTTTTTTTTCAAGTATTTCACTTCTTGGAAGTTATTGCTATATCCCTAGCCCTGTCACCAGCCAAAAATTGTAATTAAAACAATACTTTATCTCTTGTTAAAACAAACATATCCTTAAGTGTTAAATCAGACCTTCTCTATTCTCTACTGATAAACTTTGAAATTGTGTTAGGTTTTGTTAAAATGAATGATTTTGCCTACTTTGGTAGAATGTGTGCTTTTGCTTGTTCCTCTTGAACACATTTCAAATAACCCTAAATTTGAACAGATGCAGCTGGGTTCCCAACCTTACAATATTCATCATGTGCTCTTCCTCTACCCTCTAGTTCTAATATATCTATAAGGTGCTGGATAATATTTCTGACTGATGCTGCTGCCAGCGTTTTTTGACACTTACAAGTACTATCCACAGTTATCCCTAATTGTTTGCATTTATATGAATGTACTGTTTCTTTTCCCAAATCTATTCTTCCATACTAAAAATCGTTAAATGTCATGTGGTGTGATTGACAAGAAGGTGAGGATGCCAGAATTTTTTTGAAAAAAATTGTTCTAACATCATCTTTACATTTCTTCTCTTTTTTACATAAGCAGAGGGGTTCTAAATGTTATCCAAATATTGTATTCTTTCATCAACGTCTTCCAACTCCATATGAACATTCTGAAAAATACATAAAACATTGCAAAAGTAATGCAATTGCAAATGAACAATCCCATACACACAAAAATGACAATACATAACCATGACAAAAATCTACATATCATCTAATCTAAAACTGTAATCAAAAAACACCCGAGTCATTTTTAAACCCTTTCACATTATTTATAAAAGCTTTAGATGTTGGTAACTTCAATACTCTTACATCACCCTTTCTTTCCAATATTGTTTGTGAAATACAGTGTGAAGCTATAAAAGCCACCAAATTGGTTTTTCTTGAACATTTGGTAAAACCATTGTACAACATGTTACATCTTGTTCTTTAAGCAATTACAACAATGGAAATATCATTACAAATGGTTGAAAAACATAAGGATTTTCTTCTTCATTCACATTTGTAACATAAACATCCACACCATCAGATAAAATTGTTGGATATGGAGTAAAATATGGCAGCATTTTACCATATCTCTCTTTCATACAATTAGAATCTAAACTCATAAGATCAACAGAATATGGACCAACCAATTGCTCAACATAAGCCCACGATGTCTCACTCAACAGGTAATCTTACAAAGAAATTTACCTAGAAGGTTCATCAGCTACACTGAGTTTTGACTGGACATATTGTAAATTCAATGAAATGTTAAATTCATAAACAAAGCAAAATAACTGCTTAAGTTGATAATGTCATTGAGCTGTTTATCTTTTCCTCCTTGATTTTCCAATGTTTTGATAACAGTCATGTTATTACTCAATACATCTATACTTTTGAGTTCTTAATTTTATCTTTGCAACTATATAATACATTATACACTGCTTCAGCCCCCTTCAAATGAAATGGTCTACTGTCATCATTACTCCAAAAATCGCTTAAAATCAAAGCTTTGAATTCGCCAAAGAAAATTTTTCCACCATATTTAAAACCTGATGCATCAGTCGCCAACATTATTTGTTTATGAGTTTTTAATCTCCAAGTCATACAGCCCTCCCACGTATCAATAAATCTCCAATATTCTATCTCCTGTTTTAAAGAGATTTCTACTTTCATCATTTGTGAATTCCTCCTGCCATTAGAAATTGCTTTATTGACTTCTCTACAGTACAGTTTTTCGGCATGAACAACTAAACAAAATGAAATGCATTTTCCAGCAAACCTTTGCAAAGTTCTAATATCAACAAAGTTTGACAACAATATAGATTCTCTTAATTTTGAAAATGACACTTTTTTCTCATCTGGTGAAGAAAATGCCATCTTGGAAGAATCAATAAGTTACCCCAATATTTAACCACTTGAGATGGTACATGTACAAAATGACTTTTCTTCCAGGAAAGGGTATATCCTAGCCTTGTAAGTAATTCAAGTGAAACATAGGAAACATCTGTTATCCTAGACTAACAAATTCAATTACTAGTCTATCGTCAATGTACTGTATGTTATAAATACTTTTACTTCTAAAATAATTTGTTACTTGCATTCCTATGGTTTGATAAATGTAAGTGGATGATTTCCAGTCAAATGACAATGTGTTGTATGTGAAAACCCAACCTCCAAACTGTATTCCAAAGTATTTTCTAAAAATGTGTGCATAAAATAACATAATCATACCCCGAGTTTTCATCACATGTTATCATTTTCATATCTTTTTCAATCATCCTGGGTACATGTTTTAAATTTTCCAATTGAAAAGGTGTATCTTTTGTCCATAGATTAATATTGCTATCATCATGACAAAGTCTTGGTTTTGTTGGTTCTACAGTTAAGGGCATAATTATAAGTGAAAGCTCACATTCTCCAACTTTACCAACAACAGAAAAGGATTCAGTAGGTATTCTTTCATACAACTCTGAGCAAATAAATTCTTTAAACTGTTTACAGATCGGTGCATTTTGAAAAAATCTTTGTGAAGGAAATAAAGAGTTGTAACTACAACCTTTAAAATTACCTTTAAGCTGTGTAAAAAAAATTCTGTAACATCAACACCATCTTTTATCCACTTTTTAACAAGACTAAATGTGTCATTATCCAGCAAAAAAAATTCTCAATGACAAAATTGATTATGTAGTTCTCCAGCAATGAAAAAATCTGGATTTCTTAAATAAAAATCGCATAAAGATTTTACTGCACACTCTTCATTAAAAATGTATGGGTCAACATGTGATGGAATGTTGTCCCCTTCCAAAGTTGTCATATTGGATGTTTTCTCTTATTATGTTCTGCATGCACTTTATTAAAATAACAGTCAAATTCCCATTCTGGAACAAGTAGGTTTCCACAATTGTCAAGTGCATGCAATGTCTACAAAAGAATATAAACTATATAAGGAATGAATATTCTACATTTTAATACCTAATTTTCGTATATTCTATAGAAAACATCTAACAGGATTTGGGAAAGGACAGCATTCCACCAAGACCCACGTGAAAAAATTCACTAGAGAATCGGTGTTCTTAGGTACATATGAAAAAATTTTCTTACATGAATAAAAATTGATATCCCGATATACTCATTTACTTTCTTTGTTTTTTAGCCATTTTCATTTTTTTTTACATTCTCGGATACTACATGTATGTCCAGGCATATCACAAAATAACACAATTTCCTCTAGATTTCCACTGATTGAATCTCCCTCTAGGCCTACTGTTTAACATTGAGTAATTCTGGTATGGTGCATATCGGTAGGACTGTTGTGGCATCAAAAATGGATTTATTGGATTATAAACATTTGCCAAAGGTGATTGATGAGTGTTTTCATTTTCTGCTTTCTCTGGAACTGTTAACTTTAATTCTACTTTGATGCTACCTTTTTTTCTTGCACACATTTGTTAAGAGCCTTAATACAACATCTGAAGACCCTCTAACTACATTTACCTTTTACCCTTGATGCTTGAGAGCTTGTCTTGATAGCTCTTCAAATACACTTGAGTCATCAAGTTGTCTTTTTCTTGCTACATTGGCTAATTCCTCTAACAATAAAAAAATTAGTGCCTCATTAGGTGACTTTTTTAGGTCAAGTCCTAGAAAGAATAATCTTACCGTGACCAGGCTACGCTCAGGTCACGGTAAGAATTCGTCCCATATACTTGCAATGTAGCAGCCGCGAAGCAGATCAGCTTCGTGTCGATTTTAAGTCTGTTAATAATAATCTACAGGGGAAAAACACATGTTTATACATTACAAACCTTTTTAAACATGAACATGTAGTTTAGTCCACAAAATATCCATTAAATGAGTCGTACCAAGACATTTTATAAAGATCCAAGTTTGAATTTGCCTGCCATTTTGTCGTAAACCGCACTCGGAATGTCTCGGATATTATCATAATAAAGGCGACCATAAACGGCGAATTTTCAAACGCGATGTTGCAAGTGGCAGTGATTTCGTTGCAAAAACAGTTAATATGGTAATATGGGATTATAAAAGAGCAACATTGTAGGTATTTAAGCCCAATCGTATGAAAATTTAGGCGAGATACAGCGCGTTATATTTTTTTATTTGCTACAAAGCGAGTATATTGGACGAATTCTATCGTTAAACCGGGTCCGTAGGACATCTTTCATTTTAACGATAGAACATTCTATTTAGGCAAGTCCCCGTACCTGTTCCTTTAAGCTTTCTACACTTTCCGTCGCTTTTTCCAAGTCTGCTATCCTGGAAAGAATCTCATCTTCGTGATTGTTCTTGTCTTTCTTTGTTTTCTTTTCTGTCTCCCTCTCATTTGCAGATGTAGAAGCTCCCACTGTCTGGTTATCATTTTCGATTGCAGCACTGCCATATTGCAAAAAATAGCCACAGAAAACAAAACTTTTAACAGAAAAGAAAAAAAACCCCGTATAACTTCTGGAATAATAGAAAAGAAAACACCAATGCGTAACTTTCCATTTTGCTGTCTGCTCCTCTTAGTTGTTTTCCTATTATGATCCTTTATACCAAAATCTTACATAAGTAGTGATTCTATAGTCTGTCCTTTATTATTTATATTTTTCCCTGTATGAAAATGTACCTGTTCGTATGTACCGCTGACGATTTGCAATTGTGTGTATTATATATATGTTCCTTTTGTACCAAATTATTTGGTTTGAGCGAATAAACTGAACTTGAACTTGGAAAGCATAATTACCAACAATACCTGTAATAGTACATTAATTTATCATAAATTGACCCCCTAGTAGGAAAATTGCCTACCATCGTTTCGGTCAGTTGTCTCCTGACTGGCCTACTTCATTGGCATTAATAATGGCATTATGCAATAAGCAGACAAGATTTCTTTTGTTGATCGCCTTTCCCGCCATCTCTAAGCAATCATTGGCACTCTCTCCTGTAATTTGTCGGAACTGACTAATTATTTCCTCATTATCCAAATCTTCCGTTCGCACTGCGTGGCCATCCTGGCTGCATAACTCATTCTACCTAGTTCTCTTTATGACTGTGAGAATACGTTTCCCCTTCAAAGAATGTTTTCTATTCAGCGTCGTAACCGCAGGTGGCATCTACAATATTCAAATTCACTTGTACAAATTCTAATCAAAATTACACTTGACATGTAACTTTATATTGATAAAATTGTTATACACTCCAAAACAAAAAACAAAAACCTCAGAGACTGTCAATATTTGATACAGCATAACCTATCGCAATGATGATACACACAGATTTAACCTTAATAAATTTGGATAAAAATTTAAGCAAGGTAATAAAAAAATAAACAACTTCTAAAAAGTCCTAAAAACTTATCCAATCTATTGAATTTAATTTATTTAATGTTTACATACATTTATAGATGAAATGTTTTGTAATTGTGCTAGCTAAATGACAAATAAAATCAGTCTCTGAACTGTATATTTTGGAGGCATTAGTCCAACCTTTTGACCCAATTGCATCCATTGTGTAGAGGATCATTTTAATTTTTAGGATAATGTAGATATAGATGGTTTTATGATTTTTTAAGCATTAATTTGCAGAGTTATTAAGAGGGAATGTCACAAATCATCAAGCTTGGCTATGAAACTTGAAAAAAAAAATCCCCGTTTTTCTGATCTAAATTGACCATCTTAATTGTACTACTCGTTTTGTTTTTTGGATATGAATAATTTAAAGTCACCTTTATTAATTATTTCAGAAGTTTCCATGGAAACGGCTTATAATACCAAAATAAACTCATTTTCTATGATTTTCATGTATATTTTATTGGCATTTTCTACTGTTAAACACATTTCAATTTTTAAGTAGATTAATGTTACGTAAACACAGTTTCTAAACTAACATACTTTAGAAAAAATAGTTTTGGTTATTGGATTGCTATGGTAACCAATATTTGAGACATTTTTGAAAATAACCAAATTCTAAAATAGCCCTCTTACATAAACTTGAATATTTCAACTCTGCAGAAAATAGGCAAAAAATGTATGTTGCATACACATGACCAAGAGCATGTTTATCAAAATCATTAATAAAATAGAGAAGCCTTTTTATAAAAATATCGGGAAAATTGTGTTTAAAAATCACATTTTTGCTTAATTTTCATTTTTTTCAAATATAGAATGAAAGAGCTAAATTCATTTGCAGAATGATCTTTTTAGAGGACTAGTCATAATAGAAAGAAAATAACTTGCATAAAAAAGACAATATAGCTGAAAAAGTCCTTAGCAACCAGTTTTACACCATAGCACCCCCCCCCCCTTTTCAATAAAAATGCAAAAATTGTTTTTTGTTGCATTCAAACTTTTTACAACAAAAAGAAACATGATTAATGATTAAATTGAAAACGAATTTCTCCCTAGCAACCATCTATACAGTTGTATGCCTTATCAACCAAATCAGTTTTTTAACAACTATATTAAAAGGAATGTTTTTGTCTTGGAAGAAAATGGTAATGTATTGCAAAAAAAATAATACATTTGCCTAAGACCTACATTAAAGCATAGCAACCTGTTTTTTGTATACATAAGCAACAACATTAAAAAATATGTGTCCATAACAGTGGTTACATAAGATTTAAACTGCTTCAGATCAAAATCAAGACATGGACCTTCCCTACATTTTCCATGCACATTCAAGAACTTTATGACTTAAAATAAGAACCACATAAAAAGCCAAAACTCGTCTTTTAATCTGTATTTGAAAGTTTTAAATTCAATCAAAATCTTATACATGTCCATTTTTAACTGCACTTGCATATGTTGCAGTTTTATCAACAAATGTGTATAGAGCATAACACTGAAAAGAAGTGTTTGGACTTCCAAAAAAAAAATAGTTAGAAACTTTCGAATGCATTAGCGATTGCAATCAAAATATTTTTTCTATTCTACAGTCAACAGTTATCTTACATTAATGAACATTCTTGAATTTCATATATTTTGGATTGTAAGAATATAAAGGATACAAGAAAACTACACATCATTTATGTGTGTGCATAAGGTGCATAATTTTTCATGAATGAAATCTTGAAGTTCTTTATTGACTTAAGTGAATAATGAAGTCAAATTGCTCCACCAGCAAGCATCAATCTTAACAATGTCATTTATTTTGATGATCTATTAAGTCAAAGCAAACTTGATTTATCATACAACTTTTAGACAGATAAACATAACTACAGTTTTATATCTTTTGATGTATATATATGGCATTTGCATAAAATCTTGAATAACTTCCTAATCTAAAAAATACATGTATCAATATACAATTAATTCATATTTATTGTCAGGCTTCTGGCGTCTATTACTGTAGAAGCATTAGATTTCGTGGTGGCTAAATTTTCGTGGAATTCGTGGTTACCTCTTATTCACGAATTAACATCCTCCACCAATTAATAAATTAAGGCAATGAAGTCGTTTTTCCTTTTGTAGGTATACGAGAATACACGAAATTACGTCCCCACGAACCTGTAAAATTTAAGCAATCCACGAAAATTGGTCCCCACGAATTTTAATGATTTCACAGTATATTGTTTTCATACTCTTCAGCAACAAAGTCTTCACTTTCATAACCGTTTTGTGCTGATTTTCTTTTTTCTATTGATAGTCTGCTGAAAAAGCTCGAAATCTGTGATGGAGTCAGAAATAAATCTTGAGAAAACCTTTTCTTCCCATTTTTTTTTATTGTTCTCATCATCACTGATACCTCTTCAGGGTAATACTTATGTCCTGTCATTCTCACACTTTTGGAACATTTCTTTCAAAAACCCAATCTGTTCACTGGAAAATCTCTTAACAGAACGTTAAGGCCCATCCTCTAACTAAGGTAGAACATTCATCTGAATGATATACCGAGCTTCTTACAAGCATTGATTGCTTAGTATCTATTTGCCTAACATACTCGACCTTAGAGTTGTCTGACAGGTAATTCAGTTCTGTCTTGCATTGATGGTCACCTTTATCAAGATGGTTACTCAAATTTCCATATCTCATGAAAGTGAGGAGGCAATGCAGTTCCGGACAGGTGAAGATGAAAGAGCTATTGTCTGCAATTTGTGTATTGGTATCATTGTCGTTGCTCATTCTGTTGGATACAGCTGGATTTATATCTTCAGTAGCAGCTATTGGTTTAGGAACCTTTACAACGTCATCGGTAGAATTTGATTTCAGAATTGTTACAGATGGAAAATTGTCATAGATATGAACAAATGTGTTTATGATCTTTACTCCTTTTCCAATCTGGTATTGCTTGAAAGCTAACACATGATCAGCATGATATTGAGAATTGTTTAAAATTGTAATATATTCATTTTCACTGCTTTTGTCACAATAATTCCACATGGTTGGGTTGCTGTAACAACTTGAACATTCTTAATGTTAGATTTGATGACAGCAGTCAAACATTCATTTGAAGTAGTGACATTATACCCTTCATTTACATAATTTCTAATGGACCCTTTGATATGTGCAGCTCTCCGATCGCATATACTTTTTCCACCTTGTGGGTCAGCGAAATCCACTTGCACAACCTTTAAAGCACTCACTTGATTCAGAAGAGGAATACAAAAAATTGCATCAACACTATGAAAACAACCAGCATTGTCTGATCTTATAAATGCTTTTGTCAAATTTTGGTTTTTCTCCTTTAATTTTAGCACGGAATCTTTCAAAATTACATTAGATGTTACAGCGTCTTGATTGGCATTGTCAAATATATGGACAATAGTGTGACTGTGTAAAACACCATTGATGATGCATGTGCCAACTGTTATATGCCAATTCATTCCTCTTTTGGCAAACCACTTTGTGATTCCCTATACATCATGGGAAGAAGCTTCATTGCCCAATCCCTCTCTATAAGTACTTCCCCATCTGATAAATTCTCTATAACATGACTTCGAGCTCTATTTGATTAAATGATCTCAGCAAGTGCTTTTTCCATTCTTCCAACGCCTTTACACTTTTAAAAGTAAAAAAAAAAATTACATATACAGTTATTTGAATATTGCTAGAAAATATAAAAATTATTCTGCTTGTTCACATTTCGAAATCGTGCAGAAAAATATTGCTATCGAAGAATACTACTTTCTCTAAAGGTAATATTATATAAGATAAAGATTTGAATCAATTAAGATAAAATCTGCTCTGAAGAAATTATACTACACTTTTGGCCTTGTACTATAACGAAATAAACAGCTGATAAAAATATGAAATAATAAATCAAATACATTTACCTGCTCCTACAGGAATACGAATTCCAAACTGTTCAAGAATATCTCTTGACTGCTGAACTGTATATGTAACAGTTGCTTTCTCTATTTTTCTCTTTCCATTACAAGTCTGAAGTGGGGGTTTCAGCATACACAGCTTTGATGCCTTCCATCCTTTTCCCAAATAGTAGCGGTGGTTTGGACAAATTGTGAATTGGTCTGACTCATGTTCAAAAAGTCCAGCACGAAATTTAACAAGTTCTTGTTCATTACAAAGTGAAGATGGGTTGATTTTAATTTGTGAAAGATGTGCGTCAATCTTGTCACGACAAGAATTGAATGAACATATCTGAGATGATGGTTTGGTGTTAAAATTATTGTAACAAGTAATCCTTGAATACTGGGAAAAAGAGCACTCCATCTATAACATCATGAAAACACTAAAACCACATCAAAGAAGATACTGCATATCATTGATTTGTTGACAAGTGTCTTCTGCTACTGGAAGTTGACATGTACTATCTTTTGTGCACTTACTATTAAAGAGCTCATTCAAGGGAGATAATTGTTTATTTTTGATGCAATAGCTAAATGTCAAGGTAGGAAATTTCCGAGTGTTAAAATGTAAATAAAGCGCGCATCACGGAATATGCCAACAGAGCAGTTGCTATTCATAACGCCATGTTCACGAAATAACGTTGTTTATTTCTTAAATAAACGGAAGAGCCACTGTAACAGCCACAAGCGTGAACTCTGATTTTCGCTTGTGACGTTGCATTTTACAGCGTTCAACGTTGGTAACGTCATAATGAAACACCGAGACGACATTTTAACCTTTCAGTACCCTATGCATGTTACAAAATTTGCATGTAAAGCTACTGCAGATATAGCACCATAACACAGACATGGTACATTGTACTAAAAGGTTTAATGACGAGTTTTAATTGTGACGTCACAAACGTTGAACGCTGATAAATACAACGTCACAAGCGAAAATCAAAGATCACGCTTGTGGCTGTTACAGTGGCTCTTCCGTTAATTTAAACTTACCCATAGAATAGTACAGTAATTTTGAGGTATAATTCGCATTTGTGTACAAGGCAAGAAAGTAAAAAAATGTAAATACATGTATAAGCATTAAATCCTTATTTAATATTATTTAATGAAAGATATAGTCTCATAACTGCAACGGTGTGTGCAAACAAATTTTCATAACGCGATAACGCACGTTATTCAATTTGTACACAGGAAAAATGTCCACATGTGTGCAACATGTGTTCAACATATATTTTACATATATATTTTACATGTGTAAATTACATAAAAAGAGCATACATAAATAAAGTGTTTAATTTCACACGTTTAACATGTGTTTAATATGTGTTCAACATGTGTGAAATTAAACAGAGCATATTTTTTATGTGTAAAACACATATGCTATATGTGTAATATATGTGTTGCATTTTATATATGAAGTTTATATATATTTTTTTGTTAGCAATTTTCAATAATAAAGGTACATCTTTACTTAAACTTTCATTTAAAATATATTACACACAGTGTGCTTTATATGAAAACTATTCCTTGATATCAATGTATAGATCATCAGTATACTATTGCAGATGCATACCAGGCATATTGAAAAAAATAATAACAAAAACTTCATTAATTTGTTCTCAGGAGTTTATTCTTCATTGCCATGTTACAATTTATTTCTCTCTTCCTTGTTCCTGTAAATAACAAGAAAAATTACACATACATAATGTACATTATGTATTGATTTTATTTCATATTTAGCACCATTAGTTATTATTTTCTATGTCTCTATTTTACAGTATACATGTACACTTGATACACTATCCAATGATATAACATTATATAGATTCAATTCTAGAATTCATACAGAAATATATTAGATAAGTATGTACCTGGTAATCTAGGTCAGAATATATATTATTATTGTAAAAGTGAAATCACAACAAATCTTTTAACTTACCTCTTGGTAACCCTCGATTCTTCTTTCTTCTATTTCTCGCAGAAGCCCCTTAGATGTTCGGTCTATTGTCTCTTTTATTGATGCATAGGACTCTGGTGACAGAAAAAAAATCTCAAGTTAATATATAGTCATGGTATATTTCATAGATTGAATATATAAATTAAATTGTCATTAGAGAATCAAATTTTCATTTTAATTTAAATATATGTTTTTCTCTTTCAGAACTTACATATATTTAGTTATTACTATATACAATCATGAATATAATATAATTATATTTCTCACCTTTAAACTCTGGCCAGAACTTCTAACATTCGGTAAACTTTTTCATTGTTAAGAATGCCCTCTGAAAGAAATGAAGAAACAATAAGCAAAATTCTTTGATAAAGTATCATTCAATAAATAGTTATATATATTTATACACATGTACATGATGCACTTTATTTGTACATAATTATGTCCAAAAGAAGGGACAGGTTGCATGTTAATTTCAATCATTTGATTTGTTAGCCAATAGTATCCATACATTAGATCCGACACCTTTAAGATGCCTAGTATTGTTGATTTTTATTCTTACATATATATTAGTATGTCATACACATGATCTTACAAAATCAGACTTACAAGTGCTACTGTCATCTTCTTTCTCCTCATGTCCACAGGACTCTTTTCTGGTGGAATAAATTGCCTGTTCACATAATTGCACAGGCCATCCTGGGGGAGAGGGTCTCAAAGTCCATTGTAGAGTGGAACAGCTAAGAAAATTAAACATCAAACATCAAATAAACTAAAAATCAAATATTTGTTTTAAGCAATATGAGCTGCAATTTTCATGTCTAATTTTTTTTAGATAAAATGTTTTTTTCTACTAAAATGACAAAAAATATCATGGCTTTTAAATTTCTGTCAGCTCTGTTTTTGTGGGAAAAGCCATTAAGAAGCCTTAATTAGAGCAAAATTGCATTATTGTCGTCCTGTACAAAAATTGATAAGCTATATATTCCTTATAAGTGAAATCTTTTTTCGGACCTTAGCAATTCATGTGTGGACTGGTTTCTTTCTAAAATGGTAATACCAACTTAATACAATCATCAGAGGTTTTTAAATTAGCATAAAATAAATATTGAATTTTGAGGAGGAAAACATACATATTATGATAATATTTGTTTCAAATAAACCTGAAATATTTGTAAAAGTTAGATTTTCAACACTTAAAAATAACGATACAATATACAGAAATTCATGATATTAACAATAGAGTCAGAACTCTACGTATCAATGAAATTTTCATATTAATTCTAAATGTCATGTTTAAAGTGTTTTTTTATATTATTAAACATGCAATAATATACATGCAATGTACTATGATATGCAACTTATTGTATATATTATATACAATAAGTTGCATACCATAGTACATTGCAGGTATATTATTGCATGTTTAATAATATTTAAAAAAAAAAAACACTTAAAACATGACATTTAGAATTGATATGAAAATTTCATTGATTTTCTTTTACAAAATTTAAATCATGAATACTTTCAAAAGAAAGTCAAGCAACAATTTTGAAGATAAAAAACTGAATTTTACTTATGATACTTACAACTGCATAAACAGTTTAGAGCGACACATCCCTGCTATTCAATGGGTTAGTTTATGTGACCTGTCTGAAAATAAAGTGTGTTAATAAGCATACAACAAGAAATCACTTAATACATATTAAGTAACCGACTGAACAATTTAGCAACTTGTTGCATAATAAGTACTATTTTAAACAATTAATTAAATTTTCAGTTTTGATATATCAACAACAACAACAAAATTATATAAAACTTTCGACTTGCTGCTTTAAGTTTTATGGAATACCTACTCGTTACTTTGCATCGAACTTTACTCTAGTTTATTCTACTTTCACTTTTCAAGATTGAAATGTGTCTGATCTAAATAAAAATGCATTTGATAAACATATATTTAATGTTTGCTTAATTTTCAAGCATTGTTCTGTCTATAAATGTGCTTTTGCCAGATACAACTGCTTAATTGAAGCTTTGAGGAAAACGTTTACCGACAGACCTACCGTTTACATATAGCAGATGTTGTATAAACCTTTATATGTATATATACATTAAATCACCGTATTTGCCTTTACATTTCATTTAAAAACTTTCATCAAGTTCACCTAAGTAGATTGGATCAGCATCGATCATTTCCAATACAGGTTTTTTGTTTTCAACCCGAATTTTCCTTGAAAACACAAGCTCTGAGCTATTTTTCGCGTTATAAGATGACTAGGTTGCTACCAGCAATATTTATATAGTTTTGCAATACAAATAAATGAATAAGAATGATTGACAAACCTTACCTTTAGCCTCAAATCGAATATATGCAAATGATTCAACATCTTCTGCTTCCGTGACGTAAAAAATGACGTATGATTGCAAACGACAAAATTTTAAAGCCAATCGAGATTCAAATCCGGAATTGGTTAACAAATAAATTTTCTGTAAGTTAGTCGGCAAAAGTTTGTTAAATAAATATCATTTTTACAAGTATTTACTAATAAATGCAAAAATGTAGGTGAAAGTCATGAAAAGGAATAATAAATTAAACAATTTTTTTTTCGTGTATATGTTCTTTGAAACATGTATTGAACATATATTATTTTATATATGTGTTAAACATATGTAAAATGTATATGTTACACACGTGTATAATATATGTGTACAACATATAAATTTTAAAACATGTGTTGTACACATGCATTATATGTGCAAAACATGTGTAAAATTATACACATATTTTACACATGTGGACATTTTTCCTGTGTATGCACACACCGTTGTAGTTATCAGACTATATCTTTAAAAAAATTAGGATTCAATAATTAAATAACTGCAGTAGCTTTCCACACTTTTTGCATGCAAAAATACGTGGAATGTAAATATTTTGTAATGACACAGTACTAGTATGGATTATACAAAGTCCGCCAGTAAAAGTTGTTAACCAAAGGCTTTCTTCCCAATTAATAAGAGGTACCATAAAGGTATATGTGTTTGCACAGTCCACAGGCTTAGTCCTTGTCTCCCCTCTTATATTCAATATTCTAACCTGTACAAATATCTTTTATCTACAGTATTAAAAAACATTGATCTTATAAAACCAAGTAGAAAGTTACATGTACTTAGAACATTTTTGTATAAACTTTTTAAGTCACTGCAATAAAATAATTACAAGAGCTTATGGTTTTGTTTTTATCTATATTTTTATTCATGAATTTCACAGCTTTGTTACTCACTTGCTTTTCTTTTGGAATTTTGGAAGAGATTTTGGTTGACAGGCGATTTATTATAATCATAATCATTCTCAAAGTCTTTCTCAAGTGAAATTAAATAAATAAATAAAGTAATAAGTTCACATAGATAAAAAAAATATCTTTGTGATTAAGTAGCATGTTTATCCTAAGAAGCTCTTCTCATGATTTGGACACAAATTACAAATTTCGTATCACATTGATAATTTTTATATAAAGAAACTGAAATTGAACATTTACATTTACTAAACAGCAATTATTAGTTGTGATAAAATTGATGCATATTTTGCATTAGCATTCTTTTAAAAAATAATACCAATTATTGATAAATGTGTAAATGTTAAAGCCAGGGGAGGATTATCAGGTAAACCAGTTTGCACAGTTAACTACATAAACTGATTTTCAAAGCAAATTGTTAGCATAAAAATGATAATGTTATTAAATACTTTGATAGTCCAACCTCTTCCTCCTTATCAATTCGGGTCTAAGAAACTAAGTTGATCAAATGTGTTTTCAACTAAATTAAAAAAAATTGATTTGAAAACAAGTGCTTTAAAAGGAATTAAAATGAGGTGACCATTTTAAACGCAAGGCAAGTAAAAGAAAAACTATAGACACTATAGGCACGATAGACAATGGTTTTCTACGGTCGAAAAACGACCCGACCCGTTATAGAATATTGATTCGGGTAGAAAAATTTGACTCCCTCTGGTCATTCTATGGGGTTTACTTCTCGTATTACACATGATTAACTAAAAATTTTGAGGACCATAATTTCACATGATCTAGATTGGTTTTTTTTTGTTTATTTTGGGGTTTTTTTTTTTTTTTTGGTTTTTTTTGTAATTGGGCATCATTCAGCCATGTAGAACTACAGACTATAAGAAGGACACTCTATTTCTGTCAAGACAATGTGAAAACAAAATTCTATCATTACAATGTTACAGTTTCTATGTAAATTTTATATAAAAAAAATGACAAGGCTTTAAATATTAATATTTGCAAAAAAGTACATTTTAACATGATCGCCGGATAAAGAAAACAGGCATCTCAGATATTTCAGAGTTCATAAATGTATGACTAAAACATATTTTAATCCAATGCGATCAACGTTCATATGTACATTTTTTTTCTAAACAGCGATAAAACATATTTTGTAAACGCTTTTGACATGGGAAAAAATCTGCGCCCATCTACAATAGTTTGATTTTCTCATCATAACGATTACAAAGTACGAATTTCGCCGATAAAAATAAGTACATGTACATACTATTCTCAAGGTAATTTTTAAACTGTTCACTCTCTTATGAACATCCTATGGATGGGGACAGAATGTTGTCGACTCAAAACACAATATCAAATATTTGAAAAGAAGGAAATTATGAAAGAAGCTTCCAGATAGAACATACGACGTAAGAGAGAAGAAACGATTGTTCGAATAATTATAGCTAACACGTTTTACGCATTCTCTTAAATTAACAAGGTTCGTGTCATGCTTATCTTAAACGGAGTAGGATGCACAAAACATTAAGAACTTGTTTACTGTCTTTACCGCCAGTCATTTAATTACATTGAATCAGCATGACTTAGTATTGGTCATAGAGTGTGTAGTATTATGTACTCGGTAATCTTAAAGTCACCAGCAAATATAATACTAGGTTTAAATACATAAATACAACTTGGAAACAATATACTGCAAATTTTGCCTCAAGTATATTGTCAGTAATTTCATGCAAATCTTTTACAATTTTATGCCATGCTATGATGTGCGATTTTGATTATATGCTAGTAGATTTAAATGCAATGCTCTGAGATTTGTATGCTATGCTATGTGAACTTTAAAAGAAGGACTTAGTGATATGATATGATATGATATGCTATGCTATGCTATGTCAGCTATGGTATAAGGTTTAGCACAAAAGCCCCCAAACACAGAATAGTTCCAAACATTTCGAAGTAAAATGTTTACCGCTAATCAGCAATGTGAAAATTTATTTTTTAATAAAATCATTTAAAGCCGAGTTAAGATCATGGTGTATGCTATGCTATGGCATGATATGACAAATGAAAATCTATGAGATTGTATGCTATGGTATTAGATTCAAATTCTATGGTATGAGATTCCAGTGCTATGCTATGAGATTTCAATGCTTGGCAATGCTATGGTGTTATGTTGTAAAAGATATGCTTAAGCTAAGTACATATATAATCGCTTTGATATGCTAATATTTTTAAAAAGTTTCAAAATAAGTCCTGGGTTTTTTTACTAAAAAATTTCAGTGTTTACTATCTTCTTCCATCATCAAGAATAACATTTTAAAGATTTAACGTTTTAGTCTGTGTTTATGAAAATTATCTATGACAATAAACTGGAGCTGCCAAACGTTTTTATTTTTTTTTCTAGTGTCCTCCTTATTTATTATAATTATGTAAATAAACACTTGTTATACATCCCCTTTTCACTTAAGACGGCAAAGAAAAAAATAAGTTTTATACGTTACATATTAACACTATTCATTGGAATCTCTACATTTGATAGAAATAAGACCATAGTTTGTTTATATGTAATATTGGATTTTCTTCACTGCAACGGTTTCACTATAACCCACAAAGAGGTTGTTTCTTATGTCGAAACATAAACCACGTGTATTATACCACCGTTGTCAATGTAGCAGAGGAAATGACCACCCTGATTAGGTTGTGGATACAGTGAATGTCCCAGTCTGCAGTTAGTGTCCGAAATTGGCTGTCCGTAGAGGTGCCGAATGGTTTGAAACGCCACTTGGTAGTACTTGATGGATGACCTGTGTAAGTAAACTGAAGTTTACCAACCTGTTGACCAAGACTCTTGCACTAGCTAGCCAGTCAGCGACACATATCTCAGTCCCCATTCTCCTTGATGTACATAATGATGATATGTAGAGGACAAATTTAAACCTGCTGCCCGATCCCTTTTCATTTCGAAATAAAATATTGTTTAAAGTAAATAATGTTGCAAAATGAGTATAGATGTTTTCTTTTCCATTAAATTAAAAAAAAATTGTGTCTCTGTAAAATCAGTGAAACGTACAAATTTGATTTGTTTCTGCTAAATACAGTCCATGACAACAAGGGTGTTACAGGTAGATGTACTGTTATTTAATTGACCTCTTCTGAAACTAATGGTAAATTTTGTTTGGAAATCTAAGTTAACCAAGTTGTATCATTATATAGAATTCCCTATGATCATGAATATTATTATACTTTCATGTTAAATACTAAAATCTGATTGGTTTAGACGCAGTTGATAATCCGTTCCATTACCCTCAGCGTTAGCAACGCACTTAGCAACGGGTAACACAACGAATTGTTACATGCGCGTAAATTATGCGCGTAGGGTTCGCCGTAGAATTCAAGTCATTTCTATATAAAAGCAATATAAAAATTCTCTAAAATTAAGACATTCAGTATAATAAAATAAATAGTGCCTGTTTGGGAGGATAACAGTTGAAATTGACACCCCTTGAAAACCATTGTCAACCTCCGCTTCGCGTCTATTGACAATGGTTTCCTCGGGGTGTCAATTTCAACTGTTACCCTACCAAACAGGCACTATTTATATATTATCATATACCATGTATATCGATGGTATAAAACATAGCTGAAACCTACCATAAATATTAAATACAATTCAGGATTAAATGGTCTAAAAATTGTTTAAATATTATTCTTCTTCTTAGTTATGTAATGCATTTTCTCACTTTGATTGATCTGCCATTCTCAAAACATCATATGTATCGCTATCAGCCATTTATGTTTAACGTTATTAAACTTATTTGACTACAAAGATGCAGTCAGTGGTAGGTTTTAATGCATTGTAATGTATTCGGACGGAAAAAAAATCACGAATTACTTTTTTTTAGCATTGTTGATGACTTGGGGTTTTGTGATATCATAGTTAACATGTTCTATACTGTATTCTCTGGTCGGCGCGACCACAGAGTAAATTCTAAGAGTACTGCTTATTGTTTTAATTTGTTATAATTTCAGATCATTTTATAGAGAAAAACAATATAAAACGCGATGGTCTACTATTAAAGTGGGGATCCTGCCTTGTCATACACAAAAATGTTGTTTTTTTTCTGAGCTTGTGCTATATAAACATTTTTTAATAGTTAAAGACCAGAAAGAGAACGGTAAGGCTAAATGTGCTGGAACCCTGCAAGTTAGTGAAAATTGTGTGTTTTGTTGTGTTATTGTTTTTCTATGCTGGAACCTCGGACAATGTTAGGGAGCTTGATGTCGGTCTAACTGTGTTAGATATCAGTGCTTTTGTGTCGATTTTGTGAACAGTACTAGTACAACAGTGCATTACATCGGAATGTTCCTGTTAGCTTCCGCACGTTATCAAGTTGTTGAATCAAAACGTTGTTACTCGGTTTACAATGGAATATCATGTACCTTTTTTAAATGTATATTTTTTCATTCGTTTTCGTGACTTTATTCATTGTTTACTTGAGCGAATACTATAGTATAATACATTGTGCTTTCGTCTTAATTCACCAGATAAATTGAAAGAACATTTACATTTCACAACTCAAATACAGAATACGTTCGGGGTTTTTCGGGGTTTTCTTCAGTAGTAAGCCAATATGCATCCTATCGGGTTAACCACAACTTCACGATAAAAACTTCATCATTAAAGTTTAAACTTTAATGATGAAACTTTGATTGGCACTTATTAGTACCGTAAAAATGAAATAATAACGCATCTATTGCCTACATGAATAAATCTTTCGAACCGATTTCCAGTAGTTTTACTAGGAAAACTGATATCATTGCAATTCAGTAATGCCTTCAGATAAGCAATGCTTTGAGTGACTTCGGAAATGTGGTATGTATTTATATTTTCTCCTTTATAGAAAGAGGTAAATGCGCACTTCATATACAATTTCTCATAAAATATAACACTTTTGCAAAGATCAGGCGTTTTCAATATCAAACAATAATTATTTAAATATATTTTTTTTAAAAGCAAGTTACACAATTTCTATGCTCAAAGAGTATTTATTATCTTACACATCAATAAAATAGTCAGGTTTTGTTAGGGATATGTAATGAAATAGTTAGTATGCGATAAAAAATGGTATATTTGGTAAATTTAATTTCTTTAAACTAAAAAAAATCGTATTGTAGTACACGTCTACATTGAATTAATTTTGATTCAACGTTGTCTTCCTACTGAAAATTCGAAAAATATTTCGATCAATGACTTTCTAACACATAATATATAGAGCCATATATATATATATAAGACATCCAATGAAAGTGTTAGATGCGGGGACTACATGTAGTTACTGTAGTAACGCGTGATCTGATTGATTGTTTTTTGGTTGCTGGATAGATTCAATCTCTTCATTAACACATGCATGTATTTAATTAATAAATAATCACGGTTCAGAATACAAACTGAAATTATGCACAAAATTATCTAGTATCTATATTCATTTCTCGATGAAAGTTTCCCGAATTCTTACATATTCTTACATATCATTATTATTATTATTGTTATTGCAGACACCATTATATAAGCGGTGTGTATATAACGAAAATCATAATGCGACAGGTACCTAAAGCTATAGTTTGTAACAAGTACTTTCCGTCCAAAAACAGCTGTTGACGAAATAATGGGAATAAGCGATATACCTTTACGCCAAGTGTTTTGAATCAGTTGCAGAAACATCGGACTTAAGTCTCTTGACAATACAAGTTTTCTCCATGCTTATTGAAAGCTGGTGTCAACTTTTGCAGATTTTGTTTCACTTAAGCTTTCTGAATTGGTATGCTAGAATCAATCTCGTTATATCTAAATAAAAAAAATAAAACTCTCTAGTTCTTGTTCATTTTGTTGATGGGCGTTTTTTCTTGCTTTCTAAGTATTTCAAAATCTGGATAAATCTAAGACATCAATGTTCTTTAAAAAAGGCACATGTTGCACATACAGAATTTTCACATTCTTCACAATAAAGTTAACATATGTTTGTGAACTGTGTTTGACATTACGTACATGTAGTATATTCCTGTGAAATGGCACACCTTTGTGTTTTGTGAATTTAATCTTTAATATTCACGTATACTAGCTTTACATTCATGTAGATGAATGTGAGAAGTGCTGCAGTACAAAGGTGGACTAGAGTGTTGCAGAGTTAACACCGTATCACGTCCTGGACACTCTGCCATAGTCCATAGTCAAACATCTAGTACAGTCCATAGTCAAACTCCTACTTTATTGTAGGAGATCCTGAAAAGAAATGTACACGTTTAAAAATTCATGTTTTCCATTATTTCCGATATCCATGAGTTACCAATCCCATCAACTTCTTTCACTAAAACTTATAATGAAGGGTGACCCTATGATATGAAAAACAAAAAAATGGGTGCAACAATCGGAAGTTATCGGATGGATTACTCATCAATGGCACTATTGCATCTGTAATTTGTTTTGTTTTGCTAGTTTTTATTTTATTTTGTGGTTTTTAGGTGTGGTTTTTTTTGTTCTCTTTTTATTAACGGCAACGATCAATTAATGCTTATAAAAAATTCAGATTGCTAATTACAATTAATAATTTTATTACGAATAAGTGTTTATGTACATATAATAAAAATACAGTCTACGGACCTACAGTACATTATTCAACATTGTGAGTCAAGACTTTGTGACTTCTTTTGAATATTGGTCTGTTTACCAGTGTTAGATTACATGATACGCCAGGGGATTATATGTAAGTGGCACATCAAAGAATTGCCTCCTTTCCGCGATTTTCGCCGCGCTTTGATTTTTTAGGATTATTTTTTGAACAGTCACAAAATTATAATTGTAAGATTATGTATTTTGGGGGGTTGATTTTAATCAACTTTCCTATGCAGTTACTCTGGCAAACTGAAAGTGAAACAGAGTTTCGACCTATGCACAAATCACCACCACTGACATGATTTAGTTCTTGAAAACAGTAGAAAAAATCGATGTACTGTATGCTGAAGCATTGTTTTTCAAGGAAACTTATCTATAAACACTTTGAAAATAGTAAGATTTTATATAATACTCACAAGTTGGATATTTTTGTAGTCTCATATTTTCCTACGCCAGAGTTTAATATAGTCTCGTTCAAACAAACGCTCGGCTGTCTCCGTAAATCTCCGACAAGCAGAGAGGCTCTCTTGCTTGTCGGAAATTAACGGAGACAGCCGAACGTCTGGTTGAACTAGACGAGAGTTCGATATCAAAAGTGCTTGGATCCATGCATTTTTTAGAAATGTGTCGATTACTAATACTTAGTTTAAAATCCATCTTTGAATATTACACAACATGATTCATATGGGGTTTTTCGAAACTCTTGTCAGAAAAGTCTAAAATTCCATATTATAAAAAAGCGCGTAATTCAAAATACAGACTAGAAACTAATTGCAATGCAAGATAAGTTGATTTTAAAATAAATGATAATCGATAAAATCAACTCACGTCATCAGTACTTTAATACTTTGATTATAAATTAAATATGTTTACTTTACAATTATGCTACCTAAATGATAAAGACCTCTGTAAAAAAGTGGAAATGAAATTTTGATTTGCATTAAATAACTCAACATTCACTTCTATTACATTTATGATACAAAGAAGGAGATGCAAATATTTTTTTTTTTTGGTTTATATCCCATTTCTTCAACAGTTATAAATTACGTATCGTTTAGTAAAAAAAGACTCAATTGCATCCATTTTTCTTTACAATTTTTTGTCATTTGTAAATCGTTTGTAAATATTACATGTACAATATTATTATTGTTTTACATGTATCATCCAAGGTTGTTCCTGTTTGAGATACTTCAACTAAAGATGTGGATGTATCAGTAATTCCTAAAAGCTACTTTGTCTAACAATTTATTGTATTTGAAAAAAAAATGACCTAAAATAGATAACTATGTAAGCCTCGTGTTGAGAAAATGTATAATTGTTTCGACAAATGACCGGTTGCCAATTCTGAACGTTTCAATTGAATGCGTCTCAGTGCTTTATGTGTGCAATTTATTCATTTTCAATCCACACATATATCACAAAAAATGTTTTGATACTGTTCTGATGACGCTTGTAACAATTGGTTTTTTAAACTCTACAGATCAATATGTCAGGTTAATAAATTTTAGTGTTGACTATGACAAGTAATTAACGATGCACTTAAAACTACCTGTGTATTGATAATTTATGTCTGATAGCTTTTTTATTTACATCAAGCAATAGCACGCAAACCGAAAGAGGGATATCAACTTCTAAACAAAGACAAGTTAAAAGATTGTCATCTAGAAAGCAGAACCAGGGTAAAAAGAAAAGAAAAAAAAAAAACGAGAAGGATCACTCAATTCCGTTAATAAAGGGTTTGAGGTAAGAAACCAGTGCAACTTGTATAGTTTACTCTTCTTTATATATATATATATATATATATATATATATATATATATATATATATATATATATATATATATATATATATATATATATATATATATATATATATATATATATATATTAAATATATATTTAAAAAATCCATAGGCTTTATAATCATTTTAAAGAAGTTTTTAATATAAAGTAGAGATTTATTCAATTTGTAAACACGCGCATTCTTTACCTAAACTGGTATACTTTTCTTGTATGTGATTGAAATTATATTGAAAGTACACATCAAACAATTTTTATTACATCAAGATGTGCAACCCTACTTTTGTTCTACGCCTTGGGGGGTAAATGTAAACACTTACAATTCTGTAGAGATGATTTTCCTTTCCAATTTTGTAAAGAATTCTAATTATAAATGACACTCGATAATAATTTTAAAAAAAACTATCTCTACTGTTTAGCTATTGAGGAAAATCCTGTTTTAATTTCCTGTACTGTCTGATCAGGAAATGAATGTTAAAAACTCAACAAGATGAGTACATAATTTCAATACGTGTTCGTAAAACATTTTCAATATTCCATTCTGCAATTTACAAATCTTACAAAATCTCTCCTGTTATTAGAAAAAATCATGTAAATGGATTTCACATAAAAGAAATATATAATTTGTTTCGCTAAAATGCTAGAATATAATCATTCATTATATGAGATTTGTTATTTAATTAACAAGTGTATATTTTTATCGATGGATTTTTCTTAGATTTTTATGTAGCGTAAACATTTTCAATCGGTATAGATAATTTTCGTCCGCTGTTTCATGAAGCATTCTGAATTGGCACTCAATAGACCCCTTCACGATAACTGCGGAACTGCTCTATTGCAGGGCTAAATGATATACATTGCCGAAATTTTGGTAGGTAGATAATTATATGACGTAAATGAAACAATTGAGGTTACGTCATTTTTCACCAAACCATGTCATTTTGCCCTGCAAAAGAGCAGTACCGCAGTTACCGTGAAGGGGTTAATAACTAAAAAAATTATTTCTGTTATTTAAGAATCTATGACAAACCGTTTAACTTTATGGGTACTGTATGACCAGGAAATTAATGTTAAACATTCAATCTATTTTCATGAGTAAAAACTTTCATAACGATAAGTATTATTTCTTTACAACAAGTTTTGCTATAGTTGTGTGCTTCTTTCACTTTACGTTTTAGTTGTATCTCAAAAGGATGCGCCCTACCTTGCGTAAATTGACAAGTTTGAACAAGTCTTCTCAACAGAGAAAATATGACAATGACACGAATATCATAATTAATAAAAAAAATATTATGGTTATTTTTTTCAAAAGTGTTGTTTTGTATAATAGTTATCCATGCAAACGTGTAAAGCTATGGATCTATACCGCTGCAAGAGAATCTTGTTAACGGAGGTACCGTTTTGAAATTATATAATTTTAAATGTTTCACAATATATTTTATCGAGCGCAGCTCGCCAGCGCACAGCGCCGGCGCGAAGCAAGCTCTACCGGCAAAGCGTGTGTGAATAGAAAATTCAGACTAGTTGCACATCGGATTTTTTTTTGGTGTCAGTAAATCGGACCAGTAGTCCAAGTAGTTCCCTGTAATCATGGCAATTTTTATCACTTCCACTCTTACGAGAACCAGCAAGACAATAAAAACAATAACGATGTATACGACAAATACATGTACTCATATGTTACATGTAACCTCTTAAGTTCTCCTCAGTACACTCTCAATTAAAGAAAATTGATTGACGGCACAAAGGTTTACAAATTAATCCGATATATTTTTTTCAGCGTCAGCTAATTTTGACCAACAATTCAAGGTAACAATTGTTTCCAACCTCACGTTCTCGCGAGGATCAAAGTAAAACGATTGAGAAGCACATAAGATGTCTAATTTTAAGAACAAGTTAATTTGGGGGAGGGGGCAACTCAATGTTCCTTAAATATGATAAGCAAATATTTCTAAGCGTAAATTGAAAGAAAAAATGAAAAAAAAGTGGAAGGGACAACTCCATGATTAGTCGATTTTTTACGTGTAATTTGAAAAAAAAAAAATTCAACATGGGGGGTGGGGGCTCTATGAAAAGTCAATTTTTATATGTAAATTTAAGAAAAAATGTCTACTGCAAAAAAGGGAATGAACTGAAGTTACAATCACTTTAAAAGAGGAGATACAGTGCAATGAACATTTATATTAAATTCTTTATTATACAACAACATTGTATCTGAGATTAAACTATTGTTCTACTTATGAATGAATAACAAATCTTATAAACTATGAATAATGAAAATCTAGGTAAGTTTTATCCTATTTTGCAATGAAATTCATTTACTTTGTTCATTTTATTTTTATTGATTTATCATAATCCATTGTTTGATCACATGCTGCGCTCGCCCCAACGGTCGTACCGTAAAACATATTATATTCTGTTACTGCATTTATATGAAACACTCTGATCATCTTTAGAGAAGTAAAGAGGTTTTTAAAAAAAATGATCGCCAATCATATAAAATGATTGATGATTATTAACCTCTTCAAATATTTAAGTCAAAACAAGTACAACAACAACTCTGAGCTTGTAGTTTGAACCGTTTGCAATCAGTAAATAAAAACAAAAACAGGGGGACAATTGCCTTAATTTAATCAAGTTTGTGTTTAAGTTTGAGTTTTAACAAAATACGTTGAAAACGTATGATATAATGAAACTCTAATGAATTTAATGTCTTGCGATGGTATACGATTTTTATCCAACGAGTTGTGTGTTTTTTTTATATCCGAGCCTTGGCGAGGGGATAGAAAACATACATCGAGTTGGATAAAAATCATAGACCATCGCAAGACATTAGATTCATTAGAGATTCTTTATATCATACGTTTTCAACGTATTTTGTTAAAACTCAATGTAAACATTGCAAGTGTGGCCGCACAACACATTCGTTACTAGACGTCAACAACCTTACGCTCGAAAAAAAAAGTTTCTTGAAGACTTATAAACAAGTATCTAATTTTCTAACATATTGTTATTAATTTATGAAACAACATTAAGTGATTCACATGTATAACTCTACTACACTTTTCAACTAAATTATTATGTTGCTTTTTGTCATTTTACGTCATTAATACTCTAAAGCTGCGTATAGTTTAATTATGACGTCACGTGGTGTAAGAACACACAGTGGAATATCAAACAAATTCCATTTTATCTACTTTATATTGAGATAAACATGTGCCCCTCGGTAGAAAAACAAAAAAAGAATACCATAAAATAAACTGTATCCCAATTTTACACTTATTTTCCTATCTTTGACATTGTACCCTTATGAAATACCATTTTTACCAAAAATAAGATCCTATGCAAGATATAAAACTAAATTTTTGGTAGGGTTACACTGTTAACTCCAAATCCCTTTATTTTAGTTCTGCCCACTCACTATTAAACGATCAAACTTTATATGAGAATATGCATATATATAGGTACATATTCATCTTCAACTACATTGTACTAGCTAGTTATTGTATTTCATTAAAAATTTCCTACTTTTGAAAGAAAAAACTGTACCTAAAGGCGCTCAAATCAAGAACGTTAAAAATTTGATTGGTCTTTCACATTATAAACGATTGATGTTTACAAGGCGTGAACTCGTGCGACGTTTTATAACCTTACTCACTTAATCGATGAATACACTTGATTGAAAAATGTTATCATGTGATATGTTAAAGAGCTATTACATGTATAATCAATGCATAGGCGTCGGAACTGGGTGGAGGGAGGTAGGGGTCCCCCCCCCACCCACACTTTTTTTGGCAAAGTCAGACATAGCCGTATTCAAATTCTTTTTTCTTTTTTGCTTGTTAAGATTTCTGTTAAGGTCCATCCCCCCCCCCCCCCCCCCCCCCCGCTCAATGAGCATCAGACTGCAGACAGACATATCGCTCTATTTTACCAAGGCCCGTCCTTTATTTTCATCTTTATTCAAAATCAACATTAACAAATGGCTACAAATGAAGATGATTTTCCACTGTAACTTTTTTAATAAGAAAAGCGACAATACATTTATCCCCGTAACAGTAATGTTTTGAACTGCTTTAAGGAGGTCGTTTTCATTTAATTGTGTCTGAAAAACCAACAAAGTTGGTGTAGATTCATCGTATAAGGAGAGGGCTTCAAAAAGTTGTTACAGCATATCATCTTTCTAATTTTTCTGTACACATATTTAACGTTTAGTGAGACATTTCTAGTGATAAATCGAAATTACAGCGTCAATCGCAGAATTATAAGCAAGATACAGAACTCACAATTCTGCTTGGTTTGAGTCAAATTTTTGTTCACAAGAGTTAATTACAATCAACTTCAGATTTTCATACTTGGTATTTCCTATTCAGAATGAACAAAAGCATGGCCTCAGTTCTGTGAGCAAAACTCTGTACCTTGCTTATAACTCGAAACTTGACACAGCTGAATATGGTTTGTAAGGAGAAAATTGTAAACAGTTAAAACAGAAGAAACCTGCACTTAAACAAAGAAAGAGCACAATTTATTTTTCATAATATATATACCTATATATTTCTAGCGGCAAAAACAATCTCCGTTTAGACTGAAAATGCACAGCATCTTAACAAAGCACGTTGCATTATAATCAACCATTACGTAGAGATCGTACCGAATTACCAATAGAATGTATACTATTTATAATATAATATGTTGTTATGCATCAGATTTTGCTCATTTTGCACAGGTAAACAATTAATTGTCTGATTTACTGAAGTCTATATTCAATTCGATACGTAATAATTCCAAAATACAGGCGATATTTCCCCTCAAGTTACAATGCATAAATGAAATTCATAAAAACGTAAAACCACAGTCACGAGTGAAAATGTAAACGCACTGAAAGATTTAACCTCAATTCACTTCACGAAATCGGCACAAATATGTTTAGAATGTTTCAAATATCCCTTCGCACGTAAACTGTTGCACAGCAAGCGAATACATCTTTGTCAGTTTGACCCGTTTGTTATGCGTCAACATTCAAACATTGATGCTTTACATTCGGCACACCTCGGCAGATTCGTACCTCATCTAACCTCGGCTGTATGACGTATTTCACCATGTTGGAACGAGGTTTGATGTAGGATACCGGAATCGGCTGAGGTGCGCCGAATGTGCTGCTTTGTACAAAGAACTTTCGTTTTCGATATGGAATACCGAACCCGAAGTTATAAAATGATTGACCGCGATTTTCTCCATTTTTATTTTCGTTAATTACGCAAATTTGAAACTATATTCGCCGATAATTTTTGCAATTTATATTTTCTTTTCCATAAGGATTATTTATGCAAAATTACGTTGAATTTGACTCAGTATGTCTTGAGAAGAAGATTTTTTAAAATGCACCCCCCTTTTTCTACATTTTCGAGGTTTTCTCAGTTTTAAATAAAGACCAGTCTTTCATTTCTGCAATTTATAATCACCTTTCTATAGGGATGCTTTGTGCCAAATTTGGTTGAAATTGGAATAATGGTTTTAGAGAAGAAGTTCAAAATGTGAAAAGTTTACAGACGGACATACGGACAGACGGACGACGGACAAAATGTGATCAGAATAGCTCACCTGAGCTGAACAGGTGGGCTAAAAACGTTATACTTTTAACTAAGAAAGACAAATATATCTGGTTAGTATCCAATGAAGACAAAACGATACTTACAAAGTGAAGTGAATTTCGTTGAGTACTTTGAGATCTAAATGAACCGGTGAAATACTTATACAATTCATGATACTATTTTTATATTTGTAACTTCTTTTATGACTACATATTATATGCACATTTGCCCGGCTGTTACAAATTCATGCATATGTATGGCCTTTTTTATATTTAGAATCTCTCTTTTAGGCATTTCTGTCTAATATCTGTAATCGTGTATGCTCTCTATGCCAAAAATTGGAAATAAACTATTATTATTAATTATTATTATTATATAATATTATATTGTTTAAGAAATGAACTCAATGTGTACCCAAGTTATACGAGTTTAACCTGGGTTGGAGTGGTTTACGCTTTATAATCCGCGAAGCGGATTATAAAAAAAGCGTAAATTGTTGAAACTCAGGTTATACTCGTACAACCTGGTAGACATTGAGTTTATTCCTTACAATTTAATTTTCTGTAACTAACTGTACAAATTGAGAGCGTTTACTTTTAAACAATTATATTAATCTGTTCAAAATTCAAACGTAACGACAAGCAGATTAGTACGTTTTTGACGTTGGTGTATTGTGACGTGTTTTGTGAGGTGCAAACCAGGTTTTCAAATTAACTAAATTCTTCTATCCAATCAAATGCCGCGTTACAACCAGAATGAAATCATATCATATTATATCATTAAAAGTTGCAAATCCACCCACTAATGCAATTGAAAATGTGTACAAATGTATATCATTAGTGGTCAAGGTAGTACTAATTTCACATTTTTTCCCCATATCATTAGAGGTTTCGATTTTTGATCGCTAATTATATAAATTTGAAATTATATCATTAGCGGATGGTTAGGTTGTTCGTTAATGATAAAATCATATCATTAGTGGTCAACATCCTGACCACTAATGCAAGATTATATCATTAGTGGACGGTGTATCATTAGCGGTTGCTACATATGTATATGACTTTTTTATTTGTATCTTTTCATCATACACAAATCCACAATAATAAATCACAACTTTTACTAATACAGATAGAAGCATGTTTTTTGTTAACCTTTTTTGACATCCCTTTGGAACATAGCACTTATATGTCCTTACGGTATTTCGATTTTTCTTCTCAGGGCGATTACAAACTTGGCATTTCCTAAAGAAAACGTGAGAGCATACTTTCTCAAGATTTTACATTTTCACACTCTAAAAGTAATATTGATGGAGGCAGCACTCGTAAAACACAAACAAAGAGAAGAAGAAATACATGAGGAGAGTTGCATAGATAAAGAAAAAAACGTCGCCTCCCAAAAGATCCGTTAGATCGTTTAATACACAGGTAACCTGTTTTACGTTTTTTCTTTCAAACTGAATGTCAGTTGTAAATGTGCAATTGATGTACAGGGCTCAAAACGAATTGATATGCATCAAGGCCGGTGTCATGGTTTTTTTTTTTTGCATTTTTTTTCTAATTTTCAATGTTCTATTAAAACGAAATACTAATTTTACATTATTGCAAAAATGAGTGGATGTTTCCCCAAGATAGACTGAAGTTTTGAGAAAGCAAATTAGCAATTAAAGTGGTTTCAGCAGCAATAGAAAATTAAATCGAGAATGATATGAATAATCAAATATATCAAAGACATTTCGTATGGTATGTATCACGTTTGTCTAACACACGTATTACATACTTTTGCGTATGTTTGTTAACGTACGTTAAACATATGCCGTACTTAATTATTGTTTAACCGGCCATTTAAGGTCACATATGTATCTTACATGTTTAATGTATGTGGCACATTTTGCTGTCATATAAACAAGAAGAATACTTCTGTCTGTTATTAGTCTTAGATAGATACATCTTTTGTGAAACTATTTTGTTTGTTCAAGTCTACGATAAATATTTTTTGCAAGAGAAAGGATATCACTAAGGTTCATAGGGGTACATTTGGGTACAATAGTGTATCATTAATAAAAGAAAACGCAGTCCCCTTTCTAAAAGTTAGTTATAGCATATCTTCTATTACATGCACAATAGCATAGCATTGAAATCTCACAGCACAGCACTGGAATCTCATACCATAGCATACTATCTCATAGACTCTCATTCATCATATCATAGCATAGCATACAAGTGTATTCATGTACAATATTTTTTTAGAATAAATGTTATCACATTACATAAAGTTATGTGTTATATTTTTACTATGTTACAATTATTATTCTTATTGTGATGGTATGAGGATTTAATGGGTCTTTTGGGTTTTTCATGCTCATCCTGCTACAAGCATATTTAGGTTATTAGCCGGATCCTTAATATATCAAGTAGTTGATATATTTACGAACCGCAAGTTTGTAATATGTACCCAATTAAACCTCTAGATTTTGCTATTCACAATATAATATACTACATATTTTAAAGATTTTCACAGCATTACGAAATGCATATAATATACAAAATAAATTTCAATTTTTCACTATTTTACATGTAATTGTCACATTGTTTATTGCTTCAGTGCTTTAATTTCCTTTCGTACGTCGATGAAAAAAATCATTTCAATTATTTCATTTTATTTCTTCAATGTTGACGTCAATTTTTACAACTAATTCATTTTTTATTTCGTTTGATGTTAATGCATTTTGTTAAATATCATAACTTTATGCTTTAATTTTCAAGAAAAAAAAGCATCTTTTTTTGACAGTTCAAATGTCCTCTTTTACCTGTACCTGTAAGTAAGAGCATACTCTGATCATTTGCAATTACAACGAGGAGCCATTTTAAATGTATAAACAATAGTACCCAGCAACACAAAATCTGTTAAAAACTGGTCAACGTGTAGTGAAATACTATATTTTCAGCACGATTTTTACATCAGAATAAGTTATAATTAATGAAGTCGTTGCAGTTAAATTGTCAATTAATGTCGTTTCTCGGCGTATGGATATTAATTAGTAATAATTTGGAATATCTAGAAGAGAAAGTGAATAATATAGTTTAAAATACTTATTATCTTCGAAATACATTTTCAATTAAAATATATTTTACCTTTGTATGTTAGCAATACTACGTATGGAATGTTTTTTAAGCGTCTTTCCCGTTTCAATTCAAATTGATTGTTACTGGTATACACAATATGTACCCTGGCTAAAACCTCTAGATTTTGTTATATATCATAATTATATAGTTTGATTTTCTAATAAAACATCTTTTTTACGACAGCGCCAATGCCCTCCGGTAATTTAAAGCATCATTTGATTATTTGAAATAATAACGATGAGCTTTTTCAAATGTATAAACAATAGTACCCAGCAACACAAAGTTGTTTAAGACTGTGCAACGTGTAGTAAACTACTATATTTTCAGTAAGATATTTACATCAGAATAAGTTATAATGAAGTCATCGCAGTAAAATTGTCAATAAATGTCGTTTATAGGCGTATTTATTATTCATTAAGTAATAGTTTAAAACATCAAGAAAAAAAAAAGAATAATATCATTTAAAATACTTATTATCATCAACATACATATTTAATCTAAATATCTTTTTTAACCTTTGTATGTTAGCATTATTATGTATGGATTTTTCCTTTTAATACTATTTAAATTGTTACATGCATTCACGTTTAATTTGTAGTATGTACCCATTTAAAAACTCTTGATTTTGCAATAAACAAATGAATATAATATACTACATAAATTTCATTTTTCACAGCATCACAAAAAGCATATAGTATACAAAATAATTTTTTTTAATTATTATTTTACGTGTATTTGTCACATTGCTTCATTGCTTCAGTACATTGATTTCCTTTTGTATGTCGATGAACAAAAATAATTAAAATTATTTCATTTTTAATTTTATTTTAATGTTGACATCATTTTTACAACATATTCATTTTACATTTTTTTTAATGTTGATGCATTTTGTTAAATATATATAATATATGCTTTCATTTTCTAAAAACAAAATACCAACCTTTTTATGACAGCACCCTGGGGTAAGTAAAGGCATAATTTGATCATATTCAATAATAACGATAAGCTTTTTTAAATGTATAAACAATAGTTTACCCATTTAAAACCTCTTGATTTTGCCATTAACAATATAATATACTACATAAATTTCATTTTTCACAGCATTACAAAATGCATACATGTATATATTTCATTTTTCAATATTTTGCATGTATTTGTCACATTGTTTCATTGCTTTAGTACATTATTTTTTTTTTGTATGTTGATAAAATAGATAATTACAATTTTTTCATTTTCATTTTTTTTCAATTTAGACGACATTTCTCTCAACATATTCATTTCTCATTGCGTGCTGACGCATTTTGTTAAATATAATAGTTATATGCTCTGAATTTCTTTGAAAAAAATACCATTATTTTTACGACAGCACCCTCCCGTAAGTAAAGGCATAATTTGCTCATATTCAATTATAACGATGAGTTTTTTCAAATGATTAAACAATAGTTTCATGCATACAGGTTTGTAGCATGTACCAGAAAAACCTTGATATTGCAATTAACAATATAATATACTAAATAAATTTCAATTTTCACTGCATTACAAATGCATATAATATGCGAAATAAATTCCAATTGTTCACCATTTTACATGCATTTGTCACATTTGGTGCCTTAACGTGTACGTTAGATCGGTTCAGACCAATCCATTGATACCCATCTAAATCTAGATTTTCTTTGTTTAATAAATGCATTTCGTTGATTGATACAATGTCACAATCTGAATATTTGATTATTTCTACCCTTAGATCATGATTTGTATTTGTCCAACCCCAGACGTTGAGATGCCCTATCCTTATAGTTTCAATGGGTCGGGGTAATTCCTAACGCGAACTTTCATCTCTTATGTTTAATTCGTTTTCTGTTTTCTTTACAATGCAGCCGTTTACAGTTATCCCGAGGTCTTTACCGTTCGGCACTTCATTCAAGATTGTTCTAGCGTTTAATTTGATCAGTCTCTCCGTGTGACTTTTACCCGCACGTAGGAAAACTGTCTGAAATCTTCCCAAGTTTTCGTTTAGCTCTCAGGACCCGAATTTTCTGATCTATCCTAGCAAAGCTGATTTTCACCAAACCCGGCTTATTCATTTTTCTATTATTTAAGCAAGCCGCTGCTACAACCTAGGCACTATCATCAAGATGAGCAACTAATTCTTTAGCTACTGATAATATATCTTCGCCAGGTTCAAACTTGACATTTGTTGCAATAATTGTGAAATCTGGGTCTTCCAGGGGATTGTGTTCAACCCCACGCTCACCACTTTCATAAATCGGCGATCCCCATTCTCAACCAGTTCAAGTCGTTCCATAATAGAATCGATGGTCTGTGACAATGTGTCTTTTTTTATTTTTATGAATAGACAACTCAAGTTCAATATCGCTCTTTGCCGCTTTAATTTTTTCATTGATGTCCTGAACGAACTCATTTTTGAACATGTCTAATTTGCTTTCAACAATTGATTGTAGTGTCAAGTGCCCTTTCTGTAGCTTATCAACTGCATCAACAATGATAGTCATTTTTTCCACGAATTTTTCATAATCGGCATGAGAAATGTTTGACCTACCGGACCGGCCTGGTGTGTTCGGTGAGCTGTTCGGTGAGCTGATGGTCGCCATCTTGACTTGCTTGGGGGTTGGCTTTGGGGTTTGACCGTCTGACGAAAACCTTCGCTCCCCAACATCAGCTCCAGGTCCAGATTTATTTGGCCCGCTAGTCGGGACTTTTGTCTGAGTTTTTGTTGATATAACGACTACCAAATTTGTATAAATTTTGGAATAAACCCAACATTCTTGGAACTGAATTTTACACCATGTCGATACTATCACGCAGGCGCAATGGACCTGTGCAACGTATAGTGAAATACTTTATTTTCAGTACGTTATTTACATCAGAATAAGTTATAACACAGTCTTTGCATTTAAATTGTCAATTAATGTCGTTTATCGGCGTATGGATATCATTAGTAATAGTCCAAAATATATAGAAAAGAAAGTGAATAATATCATTCAAAATACTTATCATCTTCAAAATATGTACATGTATTTAATTACAATATCGTTTAACCTTTGTATGTTAGCATTGCTACGTATGGATTTGCTTCAAACGTCTATTCCTATTTAATACTATAATTTTGATTCTTAGATGCATACAAGTTTGTAGTATGTACACAATGAAAACCTCTAGATTTTGCTATTAATAATATAATGTACTTATTAAATTTCAATTTTTCATAGCATTACAAAATGCATGTAACCTACAAAAAATATCAATCTTTTACTACTTTACATGTTGTTGTACATTGTTTCAGTGCTTCAGTATATTTATTTCCTTTTTTCGTCGATGAAAAAAAATCATTTCCATTATGTGAGTACTATTTTTATTCAATGTTTACGTCAATTCTTACAACTTATTCATTTTTTTATTTCGTTCAATGTTGATGCATTTTTATGGAACGCCTCAACTGCCTTATGTAGATAGTCTTCATAAGATGATGATACTTTAACATTACGTACTGATACTTCAACAGTACATGATGGTACTTCAACATTACATGCTGATACTTTAACATTACATGATGGTACTTTAACATTACATGATGGTAATTTAACATTACATGATGGTACTTCAACATTACATGATGGTACTTCAAAATTACACGATGGTACTTCAACATTACATGCTGATACTTTAACATTACATAATGGTAATTTAACATTACAAGCTGATACTTTAACATAACATGATGGTACTTTAACATTACGTGCTGATACTTCAACATTACATGATGGCCATGGTACTTTAACATTGCGTGCTGATATTTCAACATAACTTGATGGTACTTTAACATTACGTGCTAATACTTCAACTTTACATGATGGTACTGTAACATTACGTGCTGATACTTTAACATTATATGTTTATGCTGAAGCTTCTTTAATATATGATACTTTAACATTACATGCTGATACTTTAACATTACTTGCTGGAACTTAAAAATTACGTGCCGGTATTTTATAAAATGATTGTATTTCAGTATGCGGTGGTTCTAAAGTAGCTATAAGTACCGGAATAGCGTTTCTGTATTACGAAGAGAGTACAATGTATAGAACTTAAGTCAAGCTACACTTTGAACAATTCAAACAAGCTTCATTTATTATTTCCTTTATTTCCTTGTACATATACATGTATAAAAATGGACACTTTTCGAACCCAATTGTTTATTATAAAAATCTATATTGCCAAAAATAGAGCTTGTGCCGCTCGGGTGAAACTGGAATCTGGAGGGAATTCGGGCACGGTCACCTTCATTATATTTGTAAGAACCTGCGCCGAAATCTTTCTGTGTCAAACTTCTCCCGAGTTGTCCTTGTTTAGGCGCCTTCAAATTCGATGTCAATTTTATAAGTACGTTTTATGTCGTCGGTTGATGTTTTAATCCTGCAAGCGGGCGCCTTCAATTGGCTTGTTTTATAACTTTTTTAGCCAGGCTTATCTGTTTTGGCGCTTGTACGCCATTGAACAGAGACACTTTACTGTTCAAGGGACTTTCAAGGGAATCAGAGTAAAAGCAATCATCGAGCAGATCCCAGTGCACGCACATAGCATCATTTATTGTGAAGGGTGCAAACCTACCACTCAATTTCGACAAGTAAATAAAGAAAGGGGGAGGGGGATCAGTTGCCCCGTATTTTAAAATATTTTATCTATTAATCTACATATGATTGAATTTCCATATGTACATATGTGTTTTCACCTTGTTTAAAACTATAAAAAACAATCAGTTTTTAAAAACTTCTTTTTTTATTATGATTTATGTAAGTTTTCGCAAAAGGCGTGTTGGTTAAAAACAGAGTAATTAAAGTTTGTTTTGCTTCAGGAAGCATTTGTCGGAACAAATAGGATTTGTTTGGGTGCAATGCTTTCAGGCATGCGACAACCACACATACAGCTATAAGATCATGGCCCCATTCATGCAAATGAAAGAACACTGTATTTAGTGCTGTTGAATCTGATTTAAGCAGTAACTGTACGGTTGAACAAATCAGTGCTTTCATTGTCCACTCGTACACGTGGATCTCCAGGGAGAGCCCATCAATCCCCATAAGTCTAATCTAACATAAATGACAGAAGTCTTTGTTTAGGTGCTATTAATATTTTTAGCAGTCTACTCTGACCGTGCGCCAAAAGATTGGGTTCTGAATGCACATTTGTTAGACCAAAAATCCCCTTTTGGACATTTGTTCCCCTTGATTTTTATGCGCTAAGCCCTAATGGTCTCACCAAGCAACTATTTTTTAAGAATTAATATATCCATTTCAAAAGACTCTTAATAATTCACTACAGGCTCTAAAAACCCCTGTCCATATGAAAATCCCCTGTCTTCCCCTGTCATTTCACTGTCATCCCCTGTACAACCCCTGTATACCACTGTACAGAGCCCCTGTATACCCTGTCATCCCCTGTGCGCCCCTGTAATGCCCTGTCACCCCCTGTACGCCCCTGTCATCCCCTGTAAGCCACTGTATACCCCTGTGCATGCCCCTGACATCTCCTGTACGGCTTTTGACTAGGTTTTTTTCAATATTATTTTCTTAATTCAACTTTTTAAATCACGTATGTTATAATTTGAGCTATAAATCAATATTTGCACTTAACAGCCCCGAATCACAAGACACACTGTTATCGTAATTTTAGAAATCACATGTTTTAGTTCAATAATTTATTGATACTTAAATAATCATGCTAACAACTAAAGACTTGAGATTTACCGGGTGGTAAACCTCAGGTGCGGGCGAGATTATTTTTGATATTAGGTGTGAAAGCCCTCAGGGCATGTAGTCCCCTAGAGCTCGGGAGCATCGCCACTCCTTTATGTTTTAAAAACAGACATAAAGAATTCGACACAGAGTGATTTATTTATTTTCTAAAATTATCAACAGATATATATATACTTTACTTATGAATATCTTAAACCTATGAATCATATGATTCTTGGTAATAAGCATTACAATAGAAACTATAAGATCAAGCGCGGCACATGTTTTTTTTTAATTTTGTATATATCTAAACATATAGGTGCACACTAAAACCAATAAATTAGTCAGAATATAGAATTTATAATCAGCCATTTAACGATAGAGTACACCTTTCTTCTTTTTTAACCAAGTTCTTAGTTATACCTTTTTTAATTTCCCTACTGTCTGACCGGCTTATTGGACTCTTGAATTGACTTTAATAATCAATTTCAATAATTTCCAAAATCTTATTTTCATATCTCTTTTTACTGCAAAGTGGAAGCTAATTAATTGCCAGTGAACAGAAATCTGCAACGAAAGGTCAGGACATGTAAATGTGTTTTCTATACATGTAGGAAGTTATATAGATATTGAGAAATTTAAAAATGAGAGAGAGAGAAAGAAAGATAGAGAGAGAGAGAGAGTTTGCATTGATTTTAAATTAAAAGTTACTAATAGTTTAACCATATCTATAGAATTATTTAGATTAACTTAGACCTGTCGAATTGATTTTTAAATCATCAATGTTTTATTCTACAACAGAACAATTGATCAGAACACTTGAAGACATCTGATTAACAACTAGCTGATTGAAGCTACAGTTTTCAAAGGAGAGGATGTTAATATTTGTTTTCACTCGGTCAGTGATTATATAATACCTACTGTACACAGCCCTTCTTGACAATTTGCAGTGCACGGTAGCGAGATAGGGAAAAAGAGATGAAAGACACACGTGTTCATGTATATATACACACACTTCCTTAGATCTTAATGGTCGGTCAGTGATTATATAATAGCTATATATAGTATACAGCCCTTCTTGCCAATTTGCAGTGCACGGTAGCGAGATTGGGAACAATGAGGTGACAGACACACGTGTACTTGTATATACACACACGTCCTCAGGTCTGGATGCTCGGTATTGCTACACAATAATGCAATACTACGAAAGCCGAGAAGGATCATTCGAGATTCGAGATTCAAAATACGAGATTCGATATACGAGATTCAAGATTCGAAATTCGAGATTCAATATCTAAATTAACCAATCAAATCATGGGTCTGAAACCTGTATCCTAGCAACATCAAACTGTTCTAAATAAAGATCATTCGTACATGCTCTTTCCTACAAATAAATGTCTTAATAGCTCTTATATAGTGGTTATAAAATGGTTAAATTAACACTGATGAATTAACTCCACACAGTATAAACAATTAGATTAGTGATAACACTGTTGGCTTAGCGAATCTAGGTGGTTTTGTTTGCCCTGCATGTATGTTTTTCCCCATAACAATTTTAACCCGAAGTGTATTCGCCCCAACTGTGTAAAAATCGGCTCGCGAAGAAAGAGAGAGAGAGAGAGAGAGAGAGAGAGAGAGAGAGAGAGAGAGAGAGAGAGGGAGGGAGAGAGAGAGTTTGAGTTTTGTAGTGTCAAATTCAATTTTGATTTAGAATTTGAAATTGATTTGATTTGATACAAGCATAATTTATATAGACAATAATTAGGTCTCTAAAAGGAGAAAAGAGAGGTTACATCGACTCTCTCTCTCTCTCTCTCTCTCTCTCTCTCTCTCTCATCACCTAGCATTTCCTTTTCCCTGAGGGGGTTTGGGGTATTTGTGATGTCTTACATTAGCTAGCGAAAATGATTAAAAAAACATGAAATTGTCTTTAAATTGTGTGCGGATGTTGTACTCAATAATCTGTTTTTAGTATCTACATTTCAAGGGGGGGGGGGGGGGGGGGGGCTATGTAGTCTAATTAATTAATTTGTCAGTTATTCTGTCCCCACTTTGTTTTCTCTTCGTTTTCCAGACTTTTTTTTTATTTGGCTCGGCAAATTAATATAAAACTTTCTGTGTAGCTCCATAACGATGCACTGTAGATAAATTATGAGTAGTTTTACTTTTGATAAACAGGTACATATCCGTTCTTGATTTTTAATTTGACTCTTATAATCGGATTTAATATTCCAATAAATACAGGGTAGGAAAGAATTAATAGATGGGACTTTTTTGCGCATATCCTACTGTACCATTCATTCAACACAGGTATTAGCGCTCATCGAGTTCGACTTGCTTTCTTTTTAATCCACTGGGTTTAAAGCTATTAATTTTTCAAAATATTTTGAATTTATGGCCTGATTATATATAAATTAGAGCTGCGCTGGTGCATCTATTTACCCAAATGGACCAAAATATAACCAAATGAATCTAAAAAATTTGACAAAATTAGTTTTAAACGTACGACTAATTTTTCAATTCTAATCGGGTATGTCCTTTAGTAAAATCTTGAACAACACACATTTTAGCAAATAAACGACAATTGTTTCATTTTTTTATGGGGAGGGAGGTGGTGCCGGTACAGGACATGTATTGCTTGTGGCAGTTGTACTATACTCTCATTTGTTATAATAGGTAATACTACATATTGATATAAAATGAAATATTGTTTCCAATTACAATGGACATAGCTTCTATCATTTATTTTGACCCGTGCGATAGTTTAAAACAATTTTCAAAGCATTTACTGTAATTCAACCGATCATTTTTGAAATCTATTTTTCTGGATCCCCGCCTGATGCGTCCGCCTTCTTGTATATTAGAATTACATGTACGTTGACCATATTTACACATTAACTTAATTGGCTATATTATGTGACGATAACATTTTTTATCAATGTTTTTGCAGGATAGGTAATAAATAACAGCCTATTTATTGGTTTTTTCACTGATTTTTTGAAATAACTTGCCGCCATCTTTTATGCATTCCACACACCACTCACAGTTTCTTTATTTGGTGTTCTGTGTGTATGGCGACAAATTGGTAAATTTGCACCACTCGCCCCTTGTAGCTTCACCCTGATTTCATTTTATCTGGCTAAGTGTAATGTAGTAGTATATTAAATACACACATCTTTCTTTGCAGTTAACATCTTTATAGATTTACTTACATACAAAGTAAACATTTGTATGAAAGTGATTTATATGTAATTATTGTCAATTTTGGTGCGGGGGGGGGGGGGGTTTAGAAACTACAGAGAAACTTAACTTGGCTGTGATACATATTCTTGTCTATACCTTTTATTCTTTCTTGTTCATATATCAATGAATGCATTATAACAAAATACAACAATTAATTTTGAAATATTCATGCACAATCAAATTTTTAAAACGTTTTACTGTTCTCTGCACAAAAAATCGGCAATGTGAACAAATTGGCACCCTATCAGTTCTACCTTTAATTGTAGAGAGTAGGTATCCTTCTATATTGAAAACAATTCCAAAAGTAAGACTCATAATAAGTTGTTTACTGAGGAAAAGGAAAAAAATGTATTAATAATTCCGTATGATGTGATAATATCTCAATGATTTGTTTATCATCATATGCATAGTACTAGGGTATGACTATGCATACATAAAAACGATAAGTAATGCTTATATTTATTGGTGAAACCGGACTGATTATTTATAATAAGATTATTTAGACACATGTACTAATCTTGATGCGCGGATCTAGAAAGGAGGGGGTCAGGGGATCTGGACCCCCTCCTCGGAAAAAATTGGAGCTTATTAAATTTACATAGTAAAATTATTTAAAATTGGCCTAGGACCCCTCTACAGAAAATATTAGCTACGCTCATGAAGTTCTCTACCATAACCGCATTTTTACACAAAAGGGGTGAATAAACCCGGGTTTTAAACTAATACTGGTGGTGAAATACCCTAGGGTTCAAACGCATCAGGTGGAAATGCACCAGGGCAAACAAAATCACTTAGATCCGCGAAACACACAGTATTATATCTAGTCTACTTATATATTCTGTGTAAAAGTAAATACAAATAATTATATAGTTAGGTAGGGAGAAGTGAACATAGCATTTATTTGTATATAAGAGCATGCACGGATGATTTTTATTTAGAACAGTTTGATGTCGCTAGGATACATATTTTCAGATCCTTGATTTGATTGGTTAATTTAGATATTGAATCTCGAATTTCGAATCTCGAATCTCGTATTTCGAATCTCGTATTTTGAATCTCGAATCTCGAATGATCCTTCTCGGCTTTCATAAACAAGTAATCCAAAAGTTGTCCACACTCCAGATTTAGCTTCCTAACAGGTTTGACAACTTTACGAGGTTTTCCGCCCTCTTTGTACTTTCATATTAGGCGAGCAGACTAAAAATAGCCGATATACGAAGCTCAGATATATTTGGAAAATAAAAAAAAGTTCGCATAGGTATCGTAATGGTAAATATATCGATCCAAATATCGTCAAAATAAATACCGTGATGCACCGGTGCTTCGGTGGATCGTCCCATCCCTATACAATATTGGTGTTGTAACCAACCCCTGGAACTGACAGGTTAACTGCTGCCAGGGGAAGAGCCAGGGGTGATCTTTGAGGGTGAAGATCATTTAAAGGGGGGGGGGAGGGATGTGACAGTCAGACCGGTTTGAATACCGGTGCCAGATACATGTAGCTCAGTTGGTAGCGCACTTGACTGGAGATTCAGAGGGCAAATTAAGGTTCGAATCCCAGTCTGTTCTGTCATTATTTCTCCCATCTTGTACATATATATCAGATATATTACAGATGATTATAAGAGTCATCACATGTTTTGCAAGACGCAATAATTGTATTAAACCTTTATTAAACCTTTACTTTACAACACAATTCATTTAAGTGAATAGTTATGTCTCTTGATATTATTTGGTGTGGTGTTCTTGACAGCATCGCATTCAAGTCAGTGTCAGCTACATTATGCATAAACAAAATTACCCGCTCCTAAACCACAAACTTTCTTATTAGTGGATTCAGCTTACCGCTGATTGGCTGCTGTTGCAGAAGACTTATAATATATGCACGCACAAAACACAGAGAATGAAAAATTCATCGAGTTACTTTCAACTGTTGGAATTTGGGTACTTTTTTTAAAATTTAAAATATAAATATGACAGCCACTGTAGATTAACGGAGTATATTAATACTCATTACCACAAAAATATTATATAGTAGTTGTTAGTTCTATTTTCCTGGTCAACTGACACACCAGTAGAGATTGATATCGTATTTGTAGGTGTTGAATTCAGACACAGAGGAAATTCTAGATGATCAGATGAGAGACTTAGAATCTTTTCAATTATTTAAAAAAAAATGAATACATAATTAATGGTTTAGGACTTATTTTAAAAATTGCATTTGCAATTGAAATGCAGCATTTTAAAATCTGCTAGGCCTATTCAAAGACTTACGATGTCTGCAGTCTCCACACCCATAAATAAAAAAAACTTTGCCTCTGCTTTTTTCATGTACATCTTTATTTTAATTTATAAAACATCACTGCCCTAAGAAAATATTTATTGCATTGATAATTTAGCTACAATAACCAAGGATAACTTTCATCCATGCTGTCAATCTGCACTTAGAAATCTTTAAAACGTTTTGATAAGTGGTGTTTTTATTGAATTGTTACAAGCGTTTTTTAAACTCTGATTTGTAAAGACTATATTGTTTAAACCAATTACGGTTAGTAATCTGGATTTGGAATAAAAAGTGTCAGGGTAGGCGCATAAAAATTAGGGTCGGTCGGGAAACCGGAAACACACATATTTTTTTTCGCCGTATTACACATAGTATTGTTTTTTAAACATGTAATTTATAAGAAAAGAAAAAAAAACCCTCGCCAAATTTATTTGCAAAAAAAAGAACCAGTAGAATTGATAAAACATGGTATACCAGAAGGAAATACATGTACTTTGACGCTGTTCGGATGGGTAATATTCCTTTGTAATTTTCGAATTGACTGTTGCACTACAAGAAATAAAGTCTAGCTCTCTCTCTCTCTCTCTCTCTCTCTCTCAAACTCTCTCTCAATCTGATAAGCGTCTATACCTAAGAAAATGTTTTAATATTATATTATGACTTGATATGCAAATTTTTGATCTTGTACTGCCTAAATGTTATGTCATGTATTGGGATATGTAATACTTATTACACTGCATGGTCAGTGTATTTTTTCCAGAAATACTATGCATATGTTAATGTACAGCTTTTACTAGTACATGTATGTAAACACAGCTAATTATTTCTTTTTTTTATTTCAGCTCAAAACGGACTCTTGTTCCGACATTGCACCACATGGCTTTTACCTGTTGAATCTTGTGGGTCAGCTCTTGAGATTAACCTGCCACCTCTATCCACATGCATATTTCTTGTGTTCTACAGACTTTTTACCGGTAATTCAAATTAAATCGGATAATGCATGAACAATAATGGGACTTGAAGAAAGCATCAACCCATGTTGTGGTTTGTGGTTGATAAGAAATTATGAAAAACAAAATTAAGGCTATTTAAAGAAATTCATAATTGTTGTGAAAATTTGTTTTTCAATAAAAGTATGAAATTTTGTTTCCTTTGTTTTTTATTTTATAAAGGTATTTAGATGTGTTAACATAATTGAACCCCCCCCCCCCCATCCAATTGTCTGCATTAGGATTACATGTACGTGTAGGATATATAAATGTACATCTGACATCTGCTATGATAATTACTTTTAAGAAACAACCTATTTCTACCTTTCTAAGGTATATATGCATAAAAAAAGTAGAAAAACATGTCAAATTTTGAACATTTTTCATGGAAATCAACTCTGCCTCCAGCTACCTGGGTGTTTGAATTTTATTTTAATTGAAGGCAGATGTCTAACTTGTAGGTTGTATCTTACTGTTTTAGCATGGTTAGAAGGAGACTAGAAATCAGAATAGATTAGATATTCCTGTAACTAACGAGCTATTGCTAGTACAATTTAACATTGTACATTTACGAGGTAATCAAGATAAGTGAAGTCTTCTCATAAATACAAAATGTAAATACCAAACGATCATTAATATCTCTTATAAGCATACTAGGTACAAATGTTTATATCGTTAAATAACATAGAGATTTGATTTATACATAAACATTTCACTTTCTCAAGAACATTTTTAAAACGTGTGTTTGAACGATTTTTGCAGATATGGGTACATCAGATTTTTTTTTAAACAATAAATTTTATAGTTTGTAGCACACAAATGACCTCAGAGATCACCGTGTAAAAAAAGTGTTCTGTTCCTATTTTCTTTGGGTTTTTTTAAACGATGACCCTTATTTAGAATTAAAATATGAACTTCATTTTTTTTTACACAAATCGGCAATGCAAGAAAATTAAAAAAAAGTTTTCAAGAGAGAAGTTTTAAAAAAATTGCACTATGGCATTTCAAAATTAATAATTTAACTATTATCATTTTAAAACGCTTTGATTGTATTGCATACATAATTGAACATTGTTTTCGAACTACTTTATGACTAGAACGTGGATGTATTGAAAATTATCAGCCGTTAATTCCGTTGCGTGACGATATAATTAGACCGGGAAGTGAACATATAAATCCTGTACGCAATGCAAGAACTTATTTTAGAGGATTTTATTCGATCTCAAATTGAAATTCATAAACGCCATTTAAATCTGATTAAATGGAAAACCTAATCTATCACACTTCAGATTCAAACATATTCTTCAATTTGCTTTCACCTGCGTATAAATGTGTTTTTTGTTTGTCAAAAATGTCAAATAAGATTATATATGAGTTGAGATATAATGTAAAATTTGTGTTTTTGTGAAGTTGCATATCTTGAAAATGCAATTTGTGTCGGGGAGCTCTCAAGAACTTCAAAATGATAACAATTGACTTCTATATGTAACACCGTGGTAGGATACTTATACTGCCGAAGCCCGGAGAGTGTCCACTTAAGCAGGCTCTGTCGGTGATGGATGATAATTATGCGAGCACACGTGTATAGTGCGCGTTTGTAAAGCTTAAAAAGGAAAACGGCACACAATATGATTTTTTTTTAAATTCCCATCAATGCCTGCTAATACACTGGGACAAAAGAGTGAATTTAATTACACAAACAACAACTTAAACTACTACCAAAAGTACAAACGTAAGTAAAAATGAAGAAGAATCTATTTGAACGCCCTTATTAAAGTCCAATTTTCTTTTTTTTTTCTTTTTCAATCAACCGACATTGAATATTTTATACGATAGTTTGTATTGGTACATATACAATAAAACACGCTAACAGCGAACACGGTTATAATGAATTGACGCATATAGTCAAGTAATTTTTATTCCCCGTAATTATAATACACGTATAAATCTATATAAAGTTTAATCAAAAAAAATTCACAGTGTCCGTTTTTAAATAAAAAAAAATTTAAAAATGAAACTCTGTGTTGTCTTTCATTTTTAAAATTGTCTTTATATACATAGGCGTCGGAACAGGGTTGAACCCCCCCCCCCCCCCCACACACACACACACACTTTTTCTCGCAGGAAAGATTTACCTTGAAAGATTGAGAAGTTGGATTCAGAAGCCTACTAACCCCCCCCCCCCCCAACGGATTAGGATTTCCATGATTTTGGGAATTACTTTTTTCTCAATATTTCTGAGGATAGTCTAGCCCCCCCCCCCACTTTCAATTTGCTTCCGACGCCAGTGATTGATATATATATATATATATATATATATATATATATATATATATATATATATATATATATATATATATATATATATATATATATATATATATATATATATATATATATATATATAGCGAAACTAACGGATATAACGAATTACGTGACTTGCACTTTGTTATCAGCGTGTTTAACTGTATAGGTTCATATAAAGTATATATTTATAGGGCATTTAAAATTGTGGGCGATGGCAGCGGAAGGATATTCTTATTCGAAAAATTACTGAAACGTGATTCTTTCAAAACATACGGGAAAATGTACTTGTATGACATCAAAATGATATCTGTGAACAAAAATCGATGAAAATATTTATGGATTTTGGTTGTGGGTATTCTAGTGCAAATTAAAGCAATGCTAGTAAAGTGCATCTTGTCAAATCATCTTATATAGGTCAAAATTACGAATGCAACTGAACTAGGGAACAGAAGTCTTAGATTTTACTTGATTGTACTTTGTATCAAGGGATGTTATGATCATCTAAATTGCAAAAAGCGATGAAATATTTATATATTTTGATTGATTACGCCTAAACGAATACTGAGAAGCCGGTTAATATTGTTTCACATTTTTTAAATTCCATTGAAAGGCCAATTCTAGTGCTTGATATTATATAAATAGTGCCTGTTTGGGAGGGTAACAGTTGAAATTGACACCCCGAGAAAACTATTGTCAACCGACGCGAAGCGGAGGTTGACAATGGTTTTCGAGGGGTGTCAATTTCAACTGTTACATGTATCCTCCCAAACAGGCACTATTTATTTTGTTATACTGAATGTCTTAATTTTAAAGAAAACTTAACTGCTTTTACATAGGAATAACGTAAATTCTACGGCGAACCGTACGCGCATGATTTTTGCGCATGTAACAATTTTTAATGTTACCCGTTGCTAAGTGCGTTGCTAACGCTGAGGGTAATAGAAAAAATTATGAACTGCGTCTAAACCAATCAGATTTCAGTATTTAAAATGAAAGTATAACAATTTAAATTAGCAGGCTTATTGTTATGAAAATTATATTAAACTTGGCAGAAACCATGCATGTATATGTACGGCAGATTATGAACGTATCTTTTCTTAATTGTGCGAAACAACATACATGTACTTTTAATATTAGATACATCGATGATATATTTGGACGTTGGTCAGAAACTGAAAAAAGATCTTTAAATTGTTCAAAAAAGCGTAACGATATACCTCGTAAAATCAATTTGACCCACGCTTTAAAAAACTAGCACTGAGTTCATAGATGTAGCCTTTTCTGTTCAAAAGGGGATTCCTTTCTTCAGGCCTCAATAATAAACTCGCTGACAAACATGTGTACTTAATATTTCTTATTAGGTTTGTTACTGACTGTGTACAAAAATGTGTGGGGTCGGTAAAGTCCATAGAAGGCGAGGCGGAGCCCACAAATTTCTTTACACAGTCAGTAACAAACCTAATAAGTGTTTTGTTTTGTAGAGGACCTAAAGTTTGATATGTAAACAAACAGAAGATAATACATAATATTAAAATTCATAGCTTAATTATCTAATTTTTTACCTTTCTCGTCAGTCGTCTGTGCAAACCTCGATGCCATATTGTAGGATCACACTCTAAATATTTTGGGGCTTAAAAATCAAAGGTATGTTGAACATTTGTGTAAAAAAATCAGCTTAAATAACGTTACGTCCGCCATGTTGCCGTATAAATGTTGACGCTCGACGTGTAAAGAAATTTATAAGGCAAATACGTGACGCTATTCGTCCAATGACGTCGAGACATATCAGTCCGAGGCAAAACAAAATAAAATCCATCCAGTTTGAATCTATAAAAAATCCATTTCCTTTGGACTTTCTATCCAAGAGCGCCGAATGGGCTTATCTAGAGATATTTCAAACTGCATGAAAAAAACCCCAACTTACTTAATCGTGGATATTCGAACAAATAGGTAAAGGATAACTTGTGATGGTAGACAAACTCAATTGCTGCATTCTTATGTTTTACGGAGAAAAACCCCACTGATGCAACCGTGTTCCGATTTTATTGAACTATTCTAGAGGACTGCCAAATATTCACTATGATACAATAAAGAAACATCCAAAACTTTTCGAAATTGATTTCGATTGCACATGTGTGAATCAAGCAATATTAAAAAATGTTGCAAAATTATACATATACGTTGGAGAAAGAGGGGTGATGTTATATCAAATACATGTTTTAAAGAAACTGAGTACAGAACGAGTACGCACGCTTTCGCGCAGCGTTTTGTTTGTATTGTGACGTCATCTTTTTGCTTTGCTGACGCCATGACGTGATAGTTTCAACTGCAGATATTTGTTGAAAATAGCTAGTTTGATTCGTAAAATTGACATAATATTGTGGAATAAACATAAATGTCTCGAAGTATAAGCTATATTTGGGACCGGGTCGAACACGCGAAGAGGGTTCAGCAAGCCAGGAAGTAAAAGTTTTTTTTTTATTTGACCATTTGATGCCTTTTAGCAATAACTTGAATATGTACAACAGAAAAAGAAATCCCTAGGGCAGAAATTATTTTAAAAAATGTGAAAAATGTGCAAAATTGATACATTTCAAACAAAATCCCATAGGGGCCTATGTTAAAAATTAACAGACTTTGAGATGACCCCTTAAACAAACGGTGTGGTAAATGTCTTTTTTGTATCTTAAAATAAAATAAATAATTATATCAGTAGAAATTCATGTAAAAAAAATTCATTAAAAAATCTAGGGCAGAAAAAATTAGACTCGGCCTCGTTAAACCAATTATTACTAATTAATTGAAACTTGGTAGAAAGATGAAATTCATTTGAAATTCAAGAAAAAACATGTGGAAGAAAAAAATGATTACCTGAGTGTCTTTTGGTATCAAGAAAGGAGAATATCATTGTGATAGTGCGCTTAATGATATTCTAATTATTGTTATTTCTTAGAAAAGCAGTTGTTAAGAGAAGTTGCAATATATACTCATGGTTTGAAATTTCATTGACTGTAAGTTTACGTTTTGACAATATACAGAGTCTTTTTATATAATCACAATTACTAATATAATATAGTTTTGAGAAAAAGACGAAAGAAAGAGAATAATTGAATTGACATGATTCATTTAAAATTAAAATAAAACTATCACTGTATATATATTTTGAATATTTACACTGATATGTTCATAAATCATAGAGATTTGAGTTATACGGTTCGAATCACCATAAATCATATAATGCGATACAAGCCCATAATTTGGTATGTTTTAGATAATGTGTATTAAAATATTATCACAGTAATATGGAATTTGGGAATCATGGCATTATTAGCATTTACATATTTTACATGTATATTTGAATAATCAAATATCAAGGGAAATAACTCTAAATTGTATAAATTGATTTTACTTAAGAGTTATTAGTAATTATTACGGATCCTATATGCAAATTATTTATTGTCATGTATTTGTTTTATAGGATCCATTAATCATCATCATTATCAAAGTGAAACATCTTATATTTATTCGTGAAAACTGCCTCCCGCTACATGATTGTCTTTAGGCAATATCAGCTATTGTATGAAAGGACACATGTCTTCTTTTTATTCTGATGAATGTCCTTAATTAGTAAATCATTTTCATATAATTTCATTCTGGCTTTAACGCAGGATTTAATTGGGAAGAAAAAATTATATAACTATAACCTGGTTTGCACGTCACAAGACACGTCGCAATGCACCAACGTCAAAAACGTACTAATCCGCTTGATGTTACGTTTGAATTTTAAACAGATTAATTTTTTGTTAATTTTTCTAAACATTTTTAAAACGTTTATTTTAGTTAAATATTGTAAAATTTGAAAATTTTAAATATCGATAGACGTCACATACAACCTTAAGCATTGGATGCTTACTTTTGGTATCGTCGGTCCTATAACACAACAGGCTGTGCAGACAAATTGAATAACGCACGTTGTATGCCGCGGTCTGATAATTAACAGAACTTCGTCCTCTAGTGGGAATTCCCTGAAAAAACTTTCCGTGTATTTATTTCCCTTAAAAAAACTTTCTGTGTATATATAGCTATGACCAAACAGTATTTTGCCTAATAGCAATAACAAGCAAATAATTATGGAGACATCAGGTTCAGTACCAAGAGAAAACAAATTTGAAGAGGGAAAAGAGCAACCTAATGACAATCATCCGATAAGAAATCGGGAATTTACCAAGAGAACCTATAAGAGTTTGTTTTCAACATTTTTGGAAGAAAGGACACTCGTCGAGGACTCCTCCGGTTCCAAAAATGAACAGTTGGAGGTAAGAAAAAGCAGTTTTTAATGCTAGACTTTTTAATTAGATTCAGACAACCATATTAGAGATATCATATTAGCCGTTTGACCAATTTCAATTACAGCTCATGTGCAAACAGGTTATATTAGTTCTATTTTTAATCTTTACTGAGTTTAAAAAACAGTCAATCTATCTGAGGATTTAAATCTTTTTTTATGGTTTTTTTTTACCAAAGCCGACGATAATTGAAACCACGTAACTATCAACACTTTATATTATTCTTTAATTTGGCAATCAATTGCCGTTTGACCTTCGTTGTTTTTTGTGTAAATAGAAACAGAAAAAAACTATTGCATTTATTATATTTCCTTTCTACTTTGCGAATTATTTTCTTCAGTTAAGGATGACGTTTACTCAGAATGAAAAAAAATTCCACTGATGATAATGAAAAACCAACTTTTGTGTGTCATAGACCTTTCATGGTAGCGTTATTCTTCACTTTCAAAAAAGTAGGTCAATGGCCTATTTTTTTATTTAATGGCCATTTAATATTTTTTGGAAATTTAAGAAAGATCTCTAATCATTTTACACTATGATTGAGATTTTCTTAATTGTGAAAATAATAGAAATTGCCAAACTCTTTAACAAATAAAATACAGTTTATGAATGGCAGTGACATTAAATAGATACCAAGCATTAGGTTTAAATTCACAATTTTTATAGTTATTTAAGTCCGAATTTCTTCTATCAGTTTTCAAGTTCCTACCCATTTTTGATTAAATACAACAAAAAACTGAATGATGATATTTCTAAAACATTTATAACATTAAACTAAGTATATTGACCTTTTTTCTGTTGGCATAAAATGTATACGAAGTAAATGATAAAATATTTGAGATATGGTGTATTTTGTGTTGTTCAGCATTTTTTAATATTTCTATAGTGTGTGACATACGATTATCTAAACGAAAAGCGAGATAAAACCAACAGAAAATATGCAAAATTATGTAAACTAACAGATAAAATCTTAACTTATAATATGATAGTATTACCAAAAATATTTCAGTGGAAAACAAAATCTGAAAAAAATTAGTCCGAATTTCTTCTCTTTTGCTAAAAGTCAACCTTTGTTTAAGCCTAATTCCATAATATAGTAAAAATATCGAGTTTTATTTCATTAATAATTCATTTTATAAATACATTTTTGTGTTTAGAACAAATTTTACTCATGACATTGAACTTTTTAACAATCCGGATTGAGAACTCAAACCCTGAGTAAACAACGTCCTTAAAGTCATACTTAGAATTTAAGACCAATTTTTGTTAGTATTTTCTCTGCATGACCGCAAGATTAAAGTGATTTGGAAAATAATTCATTACATATTGATTTACATATTCTTAGCAAATTATATTCATTTGATAACGATGAACATACATTGTTGATATACTTGTTTACGTTAAATTTTTACGATCAGATTTACACGTAAGAATTTTATTAAAAAGTAGAGAAAACTTACAGAAAATCAACCACAGTATAAAAAAATACATTAGTAAACTGATTCGCTTTTATAAGAAATCGTCATTCTAAGAAATCACGAGCAGAAAAACATGAGTGGTAATTTAAAGAAAAATATAACTTACTGGTTGTGAGCTACATGCATGAAGTTCCATAATAAAAATCAAGAAAATAAGTTTTTTAAAATAGTTGTTATTCCAAAATAAAGAGTAACAGACATTTAACTCTCGATATTTCAATTCCCATGTATACTCATTAAAGGATGTCGTTACAAAACCATTTAGTTATACTTCACGAATACTAATGATAGCTTAAAGGTACTAACTTAAGGCAACCATGGAATACATGTACATGTACATGTAAGATCCTGCTCATCATTTTCTTTTTTTATATCCAAAATACAACTAATGTTTTTTCAAATTTTTTGATTAAGATTTCCTTTGATCTAAGCACGTTTATTGGGATAACGACTTTAATTTCAGATAGCTGAGGTGTATGGATTTTTTTTTTCATTTTTATATTATCTGTGAACGATTTTAACCAGGACTGGTTTTCTCCTTACTTGTTTCAGAACAGAAGTCTACTGATCAAACAGAAGCATCTTCAGGTTTATAAGCAAACAAAACATTACACAATATCATAAACTAGATAAACATATTACGCATAAAACTGATGAATAATAATGCACCGCAAATCAATTCATCAACCTCTGAATTTATGGTAACAATTCAATGAATTCTTTCAAAACGTTTCTATCATCATCCAAATTGATTACACAACTCAGCAAATTTTACCTTCTATCAGAGTAACAAGCAAAGTGGCGTAGTGGCAACATTCTCACCTACACATCTTAGGGTACTCGGATCGATACCGCATTGCATTAAACATTTTTTGTTTTGTTTCGGATACTGATTTTTCTCTAAGAACTCAATAATTAACAACATTTTTAGGAACTTTTTTTAATCATTATGAAAGGTGGAATGGCCTCTAATTGTTACGTGAACAATTAGTCTACTTGTATTCATATTATTTCGTTCTGGCTGTAAGGAAAGAATAAAATACTGTAGACGTACTTTTGTCCGCGTGGTATTAATTTACGCTATGAACGCGGGAACAAATTTTCCGCGGAATTTTTTCCCAGTGTACTTAACGTGCATTTGGAATAAAATTTTGAAATTGCATTACATGAATAAGGATAATCGGAAGTTTCTACATTATATAACACTTGCATATACGTGTACCCAATGTATATCGTTTTTATCTATGCATACTGTCAAACAAATTTGTATTGAGAATTCACATAATAAATAATTTAATTGAATTTTCTGTAAATTTACTTGCATGAAATTTAAACTTCTACCAGCTTGAGATAACGACACGTGTCAGACGACAAATAGCCCCAAGCGGGTCTGTCTTTCAATGACCCAATTAACTGAGGCTAAGACCCGTGTTTTTACTGCAATTTTAGATTCCTTTAATGGATAAAACTGATCAGCTCATAATTTAAATATTCATCATGTGGTGTTCCACAAGACGATTTTAGCTAGCGTCGTAACATCTTGACGGTTAACTAATGACTACCGACCAGTGCACAACCAATAATTACTGTCAATGTGAACAGTTCTTACAATTTAAGTCCAAAGTTGATCAAATTCTAGGTAATGAAAATCGCTCAGAACTAAATTTAGTAATATTTATTCAAATGATTTTTTTTCATTCAAAGAATCCGCGTAAATTTTTACCCGCGGATTAAATTGATATTGCGAATCCGCGGAATTATGACCCCGTGGAAAAAAATACGTCTACAGTAGTTAAAAATTGTATAACCTAGTTTGCACGTCACAAGATACTTCACAATGCACCAACGTCAAAAATATACTAATCCGCTTGACGTTACGTCTGAAGTTTGTTCAATTTTTTTTTTTTTAATTTGTCGAAACATTTTAAAAGGTATATTTTGGTTAACTATTGTAAAATTTGAGAATTTTAAATATCGATTTATGTCCACTACAACCTTTAAGCTGACATGATTCCATAAAAGCATTTGGTCGCCATATTAGTTTCGATCGCTCCTCTTCTGCCACTGGGGTATATAAACCGGTTGAGAAAGTCACGGTCGGTTGCTTTCCGATCGAGGCACTCAGGTACATGTAGCACAGACCTCTAATTGCATAAACTAACATTGTAGTAAAATGTTTGTAATAAAGAATAAAGGAAACAACAATCAATGAAATACAAAATAAATTTATTCTTTGAAAGGATTTCCAAGGTATCCATATTATTTTGCGCACACAGTGCTGTCTTACTTCGCATGCACATCGAACACGTGTGTCGTTCTTACAGAGTGCATAACGTCTGCATCGTTTTGAAAACCCCGGCGTCACTACATCCAACACAGTAGCTAAATGAAAGTAACTCCACGAAAGAAACAACATAACATCGTTTCCATCCGTTCCTACAAAAACGCTCTGTTTCTAAAATCCATGCGATCATTGACATTGCTCGATCTGCCAAAATGTGTGGTTTGCGCATGTGCGATGTTATAACATATCTGCGCCTAGATTTCTGTCTGTCTTGTTTCGTTGTTTATTGGATATATCTTGCCAGTGCAGTGGTTGTCATATTATTTTTCTTCCAAACGCGTTTCTACACGTCTTTTTGGCCAAGGTAACGTGTTCGGGTGTACGAAATTCCTGAATGTGGTGAAGCGTGAATAATGCTCTCGGCCTTATATAGGGGATGTGTAGCGATGAGCAGAACAATAGAAATCGACAACTAATATGGCGGTAGTCGGAAATTAAAGGGAAATAGGAATTCATGTCAGCCCTAAGCATTGGATGCTTACTTTAGGATATCGTCGGTCCTATAACACAACAGGCCGTTGCAAATTGAATGCAGCGCATTATATGCCGCGGTAATATAATTAACATAACTTTGTCGTCTAATGGAAATTTCCCTTAAAAAACTTTCTGTGTATTTGTAGCTTAGGCCAAACAGTATTTTGCTTTCTAGCAATAACAAGCAATTAATTATGGAGACATCAGGTTCAAAACCAAGAGAAAACAAATTTAAAGAGGGAAAAGAGCAACCTAATGACAATCATCCGACAAGAAATCGGGAATTAACCGAGAGAACCCATAAGACTTGGTATTCAAGATTTTTCGAAGAAAGGACACTCGTCGAGGACTCCTCCGATTCTGAAAACGAACAGTTTGAGGTAAGAAAAGCAATTTTTTTTGGTGTGCAAAGCAAAGAGGGATTTATTTGATAGCCTCTTTAATTAGATTCAGACAATCATATTATAGATATCATATTAGCCGTTTGACCAATTTCAATTACAGCTCATGTACAAACAGGTTATACTAGTTCTATTTTTAAACTTTACTGAATTTAAGAAAAAACAGTCAGTCTACCAGAGGATTTTAATCATTTATTGGTTTTTCTACCAAAACCAACGTTAATTGAAACAACATAACCATCGACATATTATATTATTCCTTAATTTGGCAATCAATTGACGTTTGACCTTCGATTTTTTTTTGTGTAAATAGAAACAGAAAAAAAAATATTGCATTTATTATATTTCCTTTCTACTCTGCGAAACATTCTTTTCAGTTAAAGTCATATTTAGAATTTAAGACCGATTTTTGTTAGGTGTTAGGTGTTTCTCTGCATGACAGCAAAATTAAAAGTGATTTGGAAAATAATGCTTTACATATTGATGTACATATTCTTCGCAAATTATATTTATTTAATAACGATGAACATACACTTTTGATATACTTGTTTACGTTAAACTTTTCCGATCAGGTTTACTCGTAAGATTTTATTAAAAAGTAGAGAAAACTTACAGAAAATCAACCACAGTATAAAAAAACAATATGTATTAGTAAACTGATTCGCCTTTATAAGGGTGTTTTCCATTTAACCGGCATCGCCAGATTTGCCGGTGTTGACTTCGTCGCCGAATGCTGGAACACACGTCGACGACGAGCGATTATGGCAACGCATTTTATCATTGCCGATTAGGAAACAATATGGCATCTAGGTTACAATATTTTACAAAACTGGATATCTGTAACTAAAGTTTGCCCTAGTTCATCGAAAAACATTAAAACTGGAAAAAACCAAAATGTCTGGACTAAATTTTGAGATAAGTATCAGTTTCAAGCTGCAATCGGCGAGGCAACGTTAATGGAAAGCGCCCTAAGAAACCATCATTCTAAGAAATTACGAACAGAAAAACATGATTGGTAACTTAAAGAAAAATATAACTTAGTGGTTGTGAGCTACATGTATGAAGTTCCATAATTGAAATAGAGAAAATAATTTTTTTTTAATAGTTGCTATTTCAAAATAAAGAGTAACGAACATTTAACTCTCGATAGTTCAATTCCCATGTATACTCATTTAAGGATGTCGTTACAAAACCATTTAGTTATACTTCACGAATACTAATGAAATCTCATAGGTACTCAGGCAACCATGAAATTCATGTACATTTAACACCCTGCTCATCATTTTCTTTTTTATATCCAAAATACATCTAATGTTTATTCATAAACTTTGATATTGGTTTCCTTTTATATAAGCACGGTTAAAGAGATAACGACTATTATTAATTTTTGCGACAACAAGGCTCTCGCTAACCTCCCGAAAACTTTTCGCACGCGAATAAAAGTTGGTTTACAGTGATAAACCTACATTCCAACTTTTAATTAAAAAAATATCAAGTACCTTTAGTTTTATTAGTTGATTGTTTCAAGCCCTTTCACAATTGATTCATGAACACTTTGCATTCGAAATGTTTTAGCTATAAACGAACTCTTGCAAACGTTGCACGATGTTTAGCATTCGTTGCATGCGTTAAAGTGATAGCATTAATTCTCCTCAAAACAGTGGACATGCATACTATTCAGACGCAACGGAATGCGATCCAAATTATCGTAAATGCAAAGCACGAACATTTATACGAACGTCTTACAACGTTTTGTGTACTCGCAAAAGTAAAGCACGATTTTTAAAGGTCGTACAATAATTCTCGGAGAGGTCCATGCGTGTGTTTTGTTACCATGAGACTGTTGCATAACGTGCATAACGTTGTAATCTTGCAACGATGTATTATTATTGCATGACTTATCAGCCTCAATATTCCATGCTTTGCTACTAGTATATATACCCTGTATAAGCACATCTGTTTTAGACCCCAAATACCCATAAATGCTGCTGCATACTCTGTTTCTTCTTTCTTCTCTCGCTATAAACTATGTCTATGTAGAACGTCGGAAATTAACGATATATATTCCCCTCTGATTCTCACAAGCATTGGTACTGCGTTTGTATTGGCGTTTTAATGCCTTTCCATCGAACAATGGTCTCTTTAGATCGTGTAAATTGCATACGAATACTTTTTCATTTGCGATTATTTGCAAATACAGTTTAAGATCGAAATTAAATTTTTCGGTCGCACTAATATTTAGTCGCTTTGCCCGTGCGACAATTGTGATTTTTTTGTCTCTTTTTGTTTCTTTTTTTTTTCTTTTTTGTTGTTTCTGATAAATTATCTCTGTTATTTTTTTTTTAAAATGTGCAAATGGAAAATGATGGTCCAAAAGTTAAGCTCTTGACATTTTGTAGGTGTTCTACAGTCCCTTTCATAATTAGCGCACGAGCACTTTACAAATTATACAAATATACATTTTGCGAATATTTGTGGCTTCGCACGAGCTATTACATATATTGCAAAAGTTTTATTATGCATTTTTGTGGTTGCATCAAGTCTCCTTAAAATAGAGGACAAACACACTATTCAGACGCGACCGAATGCGATCCAAAGTAATGCAATGCAACGCATGTACATTAATACGAACGTTTTACAACGTTTTGGTACTCGCAAGAGTGATGCACGATTGATAAAGATCGTAAGATAAATCGCAGTTGTTTATGCGTGAATTGTGAAACCATGAGACGATCGCTAAACGTGTTTCATGTAATCTTGCAATATTTACTTTCATTGCCAGAGTTTTCGGTCTTCAAGATTTGCTACTAGTATACACTGGATTCAGTGTTATTTTCTCAGCTTATTCTTACGATGTGCGTCATCTTGAATTCGTCACAACAATTTTATTGTAAGAAAGGGATGATGTGAAAGATACGAATCTGCCAAGTCTTAATCTGCTAACTGAAAAAGTGCTAATAAGGTAGATATAAAATGGGCCAAATAGTTCCCTTAAACGATTAACACTGAATATCTGTTTCAGGTCACAACTGGCCTTAATTTTCGCTGTTGTTATTTTGTCAATTTTTTGGGCCGTATCTTTTCTTGCATTTCTCGCATGTGTTTTAGTGCTCGCATCAAGTCTCCTCAAAATATTGGACATGCACAATATTCAGACGCGACCGAATGTTTTTCAAATCATCACAGTGCAACGCACGAACATCAGTACGAACGTTTTATAACGTTTTGTGTTCTTGCATGAGTAATGCACGATTTTTAAAGATCGTAAGATGAATCGCTGCTGTAGATGCGTGTGTTTTGCAATCATGAGACTGTTGCCCAACGTTTTACTATCATTGCACGACTTATCGGCCTCAAAATACCATGCTTTGCCACTAGTAAATATATATACCCTGTATAAGAATCTCTGTCTCAGACCACAATTGGCAATATGCATTTATTGCATGATTGTAAGGGAAATATGGAGATTTAATTCTCCAAGAAAAATCATATTCCCTGAGGGCTTCGCCCGAGGGAGATTGTTTTTTTTTTTTGTTTTTTTTTTTTGGGGGGGGGGATAAATATTCATATTCTCTTAACATTAATGCCATAAACGTTTTATTATACCGAACAACATATGATTATACAAAATACGTTGATTTTTAAAAATTGTTCGACTTTTCAATAGCAATACATGTAACGACCTGATTGTTTTATTTCCTATGTTACTGTCTCACTTTTCCTCGATAATTTCGAATCATAGATAGTTAAGATGGTTTTGTTATTTAAAGAGAATCATAATGATTAAATATTTTTGATATAATCATATTTGCCTACATCGTATGCTCATACCGGCTTTTTCATTCCTATGAAATCGCCCTGTCTCGTGAGTTTCTAGACCAATTAGATATGATAGAATAATCATTTTGAGGTATACTAATAAATGATGTTGCATATCTGTTTCTTCTTTGGTGGTATGTTCTCTCGCTTTCAATTATGTCTACTGAAGAGCTTCGGAAATTGGTGGTATATGTATCCCATCCGACTCGCACGAGCATTCATTCCATGGAACGCATGATCGCATTGGCGCACGTTCAATCGTCCGATCACCCTGTCTCTTACGCGATCCTATCGCATTATCTTTCAACAGTCGCTTTCATTGTACAACAGTCGAATATAGATGCAAGATATGTCGCAAGATTGAATGGGTTTACATCGCACAACGCTCGCTTAGATCGTGCGAATTTCATACGAATACTTTTTCAAATGCAATTATTTCGGCAACACATCTAATTTGTTTCGTTCGCTTGAAAATATTATCGCTTCTGCTCGTGCGCCAATTGTGAAAGGGGCTTTACTCCTACGAACATCCGTAAAATGAAAAGCATGATCGTTGTGCGATGTAAACGCATTGAATCTTGCGATTTAACTTGCGTCTGGATGCGACTGCTGTTCAATGAAAGCGAATAGTGTAAGATTATGCGAAAGGATCGCACGAATAACAAGATGATCGGATGATTGAACGTGCGCTAGTGCGATAACACGTGCGGCAGTCGTCTGATCATGCGTTTCATCGTAAGAATGTTCGTGCGAGTCAGAGGGGTTATAAACGCATGTCCCGGCCGTTTCCGACGCTCTTTAGTAGAAATAGTTGAAAATAAGAAATCGGCCAAGAAGATAACTAAAACAACAGCCAAAATCAAATATATCTCGCTATTCATATAACATACATAATCACATACATATATACATATTTAATACTATAGTAGATACAAATTATGTATTGGTGCAATAAAAAAATGATTTTAGACAAGGAACAATATCATTACAGATTCAAAAAATATGAATATTTAAGAAATGTCATCATACAGTTAATAGGACACAGTCATAAATCACAGGAATTATTGAAGAAGGAAACATGTATGGAGAATACCTCGTAGTACAGGAGAACCGGAGTATTGGACATCACAGAATCTGCTGCACCGAAAATGACAACTCCTCTAACCACTGAATGTACAATCAAGATGTCTTCTTTGCTCTCGGGTACCTCGAGGAAGGCAAACGGGGGAAGATCCTTACACCTGGTCTGCGTGCACACATCAAGTAGAAGAACAGGACACACTGAACGATCCCTTGAAATATATATTCCCGAACCCTGAGGACTCGTCCTTTCTTAGCTGGTTATTCCAATTCCAAAGAATGTGGGGAAGGACTCTCCACAGGAGCATCAAAAGAGGATGAAGAAATCGTCACAGATTCCGGTACCAACGGCATTGGAGGAACATCCTTGTCCGCAGTTGAGCTGTTCCTACCGTAGAAGGTACACTTGCCAGGGTTAATGAAGGATCCATTCGGCCGACAATTTCTTTGGCTCTTGGAAAGAATGTTTTCAACTAGTCCTTTGGCAGTGTTGTGGACACGGAGAAGATGGACCTTCATGTCGTACCTACTGCGGCAAGACACTTTGCAGTGGAATACCTGACAGGAGTAGAGGATAACTTCATGGAAGTGCTTTTTTGTCAAATGTCGTTTGTACTTGGACTGGGTGGGAAAAACTAGAGCTGAGGGACAGCCGTCTTTCGGACAGGACATGTCGGGGAGAAGAAGAACTCTATGTTCTTTTGAATATCCATAGATGTGGCTGGTTGTCGAAGGACAGAAGTGTGGTCGAGGAAATCCATCCCCTGATCATTAACTAGAAGATCTTGGGCAAAGTCGTTAAAACCCATACTGTAATTAAAACATTAGCACAAATGAATAATTATTTGTATTTAAAATTGTCAAGTTTTAATATCCCTTTAAAAAAATCAGGTATCTTTTGCATATTTGAATAATTTAGGAGGTTTGACAAGACGTTCAGATCTGGTATATTTGTTTTCAGTATGTTGATATTCTTGTTAATTTTCATAAGAACAATCGCTTGGCCCTGACAAGTCGTTATTAGGAACATTATGCTGTCCCTCACTATCCTCTGCACTAAATTGTTTTAAATGGTCTACATGAACAATTTTGGTCTCTAAGGTTTTACAATCCTTTATTTTATAAGTCATTTCTGAAATTTTCCTTATAATTTTATTTAGACCAGTCTAGCCTAAACCTGACTTATGTTAGCCGGAACGAGGGAACCAATTTCATACGTTAAACTCTGGGCATTCTTGTCGTAGTAACGTGTTTCCTTTTTAAAACTACACTGAAGTTTTTTCATGAACATATTAAAAAGAAGATTACATAACCTTTTCTACCCACTCAACATGTAGTACTGGACAAGCGGGTTTATATTGATTTGGTTACGAAGTTTCCCATTAAAAATTTATGCTTTTAGGAGTACACTGTACTTTCTTGGACGGATGTTCTGTATGCTGATGTTAAATATGGAAGCTGATCATCCCAATCAACATGATTTTCGTTCACAAACATTATTAGCATTTGTTGTAGGGTTCGGTTGAACCTCTCAATTATTCCATCCGATTGAGGTCTTTTAGGTGTAATTCTAGATATTTCAATTTATAATAAGCTGCATAATTGAGTAAATAACTGCGATTCAAATTCGCATCCTTGGTCTGTATGTTTACGCAAGGTGTACCAAGCCTGCATATAAATTTGGTAACAAGTTTATCAGCGACAATTTGAGAAGTATGCACAGGCAACGTCCATAATATACTGGTTCCCGTTTTCTGTAACTGGTTAATGACTTATGATGTCAATAGCAATAGTATCTAACGGCGCTGAGACGTCGACGTGTCTCATAAGAGATTTCCCGGTTCCTGGACCTGGCTTCCGTTTCTGGCAAAACAAGCAGTTTTGACAACATCTATGGACATCCGTAGACATACCAGGCCAGTAAAATCGCGATTGAATTTTCTAAGGTGTTTTCTCTCGGCCTAGATGGCCTTCAAGTCTACTATTACAGTACTTAAACGTTGTTAAGAACGGCCTGACGCAAGCGCGATGTCGGCAACGAACCCAAAGTTTACAACATGTAAAAATATAGAAATATATGCTATATGATAAAGAATATAATTACAAGTTCACAACAACACAGCAATACAAGACACAATGATCACAATAGATATAACAATAAATCATCTACCATTACTGCTAAATGTATTCCACCTATTTCTCAAACGACCGTGTAGTTAGCGACCAGCGGGCTATAGCTAGGCACCGCTCGTCATCTGAAGCAATATTTTTGTCTTGTAAAAGACGGTAATTGTTAGAGATTGTTAAGCAAAGTTAAACATCATTCAAAGCTTACACACAGAAATAAATACTCAACATTCAATCTCAGTCTTTTTTATTTTTAAATTAAGGTAGTCCTATACTCGGCACTAAATGGGCTCAATCATTAAAAGCTTAGCTTTAAATGACAAATATACATTCTAGCAATACATATACAAAAAAATATATATGTTTACATGCTAGTTTGTTTGTTATCACCTCTCAGACGGGTGTACCCCCTTGCGAAAATTATTGACAATTATGAAATTTGCCAGACGTCCGTTTTTCCTAATAATAATTACAAATTCTGGGAAAATTAGAACTGAACATACAAAATAGAGTATAAATATTTATTTAAGCCATATCTCATCAATAATTGTGCGCACATTTTTGTGAGTAACTGGGCTTTATGGACCTGATGTATCAAAATAGAATACAAAAAATGCAATGCTAGTATCGCGTTTGGTAATTTTTTTTACTAGTTTATGGACTCAAACTTTAATTTATGGTGTTTATTCTATAGATTGACATCTTAGAAAAAAAATTTGGTAAAATATATGTTGACGGATTACTTTTCACGCTATAAGCTCTAAACTAAGAAGACCCTGACGAAAAAATCCGTAAAAATCACACTTTGCTACAGTTTTCTGCCTAGATCTGTCAACAATGTTAGATATCATTTAAACATTAATTAATTGACGATTGATTAAATTCAAAATAGCTTATGTCTCTAAATTTAAACCGATTTTTAGTAAAAGAAAAAGAAAAATTCGGCCGGGGGGGGGGACAAAACAAAGAAGATAAAAGCATAACTGAGATCCTGGTTAATCAGAAACTTCGTTTTTTATTTTACTTTAACAGAATCGACTTTCTCAACATTAATCATTTCTATCTCTCATAGAATACATATATTACCGTTCTAATTGCTTATTTTTGCCATTGTTTACAACAGCGATGTATAGCAAAATCAATACCGGGTATCAAATACGCTTTGTAAAAGTCGAACCAATATTGTAAAATCCGTATTATGACGTAGTGCGATACTCGGACTACTTTAACACATTAAAGAACCTCGCATTTATTGATGTGATGTCAATCACTTTTCTCTTCATTGTGATGGATTTAGGAAAGTTGTAAAATGCAAATGGTTTCGATACAATTTTAAAGCCATCAACTCTGTTATGCATCGTGGCTCACATTATCTTTCTTACACTGATTATTTTTCAGTTTTGTAGATTTTTAACAATTATAAACAAGAAAAAAAACCATGCAAAATTATGAGTTAATATAGCTCAACTATTTGATACATATATGTGTCAACTTAAATGCATTAGAAAGAAGTAATTTTCTTAAAGATTACGTTTACTCATAATGAAAAAAATATCCACTGATGATAATGAAAAATCATGTATTGTGTGTTACAGTCCCTAAAACGTTCACTTTCCTACTTGAACGGTGAGTGAACGGTGAGCGTACTCTGAGTGTACACTCGGTAATCAGGAAAAAAAAGCTAATAAACTAAATGTACGATGCTAATACCGTGAAAGTTGACGAAACAATCCTATCCTTTCCAATATTTTACAAGTACTATTTATCCTGTTCTATCTTATAATAAACCATTAATAAAAGTGAAATAAAATCAAATGTAAAATAATTATAATTTTATCAACAAATAATCGAGTAATGAATTAGTTAATGTCTTATTAATAAATAAAACCGAAAATCTTTAAAACGAGATAAATTAAAAACTTGTGCGTCGGAAATATAAAATAGTACACTGAGTGTATACAATTACGAATATAAACACATTAGCGATCACATTTTTGTTTTCATTATATAAATGAATTATAACAAAGAAAGCAGATTACGCACTTTTATTTATTGTTTGAACAAACATTTACATTATGTTTTCCTAATCATATAGTAATTAAATGTGTTTATTGGTAATTAGCTGATTTGTTCGGCAAAATAGTAAACACGATCCCTGAAATTATGAGTACTTTATAAATCATTTTAAAAACATAGCATCTATTGATAAATTGTTAATATTTATTGTTAATCTAGAAATTTACACGCATTCAAAGTTAGTTTAGATTTCTTTAGTTGACCTGTTCAGTTTATTGTCGAGCATGAATACGTTTGTGAACGGATATCGAAGGAATTATATGAATCGTGAAAAGTACACAAATACAACGTTTCTTATCTATAATTTTGCCTATTTATATATGGGTCAAATCGTTCGTTGATTGAATTCTTCTGTTTTTAAACGACCAAAGTCTTTATAATGAATTGATAAATATTATTTGTGTAGTAATTTATTGCTGTATGAAGTCATAAAAAAACAACAAAAACGGACCTGCTCAAGAATGTGTACTTAAAATTCTACGGATTAAATTCTTATCAAAATGATGTTTTATGAGGTATTACTGTTATATAAGTTTCCTTCCACCTTACCACAAGGGTTCTTTTATTAGACCGATCTTTTTATTTTGGAGTTCCGAATGAAAACGAACTGAACGGTAAGTGAACACTGAACGAACGGTGAACGTTTGGTGAACGCACAGTGAACGTACAGTGAATGCACGGTGTGCGTTTTGTGAACGGTGGGCGCGAACAGAGCGGAGCGGAGAGCGCAAGTGAACGCATGGTAAGCGCACTTGGAGTGCACTGGTAGCGCACGGTGAACACACGAAAAAGTAGAACGATGGAGTAACTGTATAGACTTTCCATAGTAGTGTTATTTTTCACTTTCCATAAAAAGGAGGTCAAATACCTACATTGAGTTAATGACCATTGAGAATATTTTGATTTCAGAAAAATTCCTAAAAATTCAACACTAAGAGAGTTTTTCCTAATTAATTGTGAAAATGATACGAATTGCTAAACTCTTTTAAAAATGAAATACAGTTTATGAATGGCAGAGACACTAAATAGGTACAAATCATTAAGTTTTCATTTACAATTTTTTACAAATATTTCAGTCCGAATTTCCTCTATCAATTTTCTATTCCCTTCAAATTTTTCATTCAATTTAACCAAAAACATGAATGATAAAAATACTCAAACAATTATACTATTAGACTACGTATACTTACCGTACTCTGAGGGCATAAGATTTATATGAGGTCAGTGATCAACATTTTAATATAGAGTATGATATTTATTGTCTTTAAAGCATTTTTTAAATATTTTTGTAGAGTGTGCCATACGATTATCTAAATGAAAAAGTGGGACAACAACAAAAATATGCATGACTTAATTGACTAACAAACTAAAATTTATCTTTTTATAATATAGTACATATTCTGCTAAAATTATTTCAGTGAAAAACAAAATCTGAAAAATTTAGTCCGAATTTCCTCTGTTAGCAAAACGTCCTCTTTGTTTGAGCATAATTCCATGATATAGTAAAAATATCGAGTTTTATGTCAATAGTAGTTCATTTTATTAATACATTTTGGGTTGAGAACAAATTTGACTCCTGACATTAAACTTAATAAATTTTGAATTTGAAAACTACATGTAAAACCCGGAGTAAACAAGAAGTAGTTACCCTATATAATATTGTTGGTTATGTGCAGATACCCGATAGGCGTAGTCATAATGACACGAAGGAGCGTAGTAGCTCCCGAGTGTCATTATGACCACGCCCATCGGGAATCTGAACATAACCAACAATATCATATGGGGTAAGTTTCTTGTACCATAGTTTATGATTATTCAGTATATTTTATTATTATAGTTATATCGGGAGTGCACTTGCCTCTTAACAATACGGTGTCAATGCGTTGATCTTTATATATGAACATTGTACTTCGTGAATTTCCAAAATGACTTTCTATCCCCGACAAAGATTAACAATTCTTCATTTATTAAAGAAATTCATAGCCCTGATGAATTGATCGACTTCTCATTGTTATAATTTTATTTAAAATTCATTCATTTTCTGACTTATGATATCGATACTTGCTTAAAAGAAATAAACTTATTAACACAATTTCATATGTACGAACCCTTAATTGCACAATATTTCTGTTTAAACAATTGAAATTAAAGGATTATAAGCGGTTTAATATATGCCCCCAATTTTGACCAATTTCTAAATAGTATCTATAAAAATAAAATCTTCATAAATCATTGTACATTGTACGCCTATCACTTTAATCTTGATTTTAGTCGTCATTGCGCATTTGTTGTTTATCTATGACGTCTTCCAAATGACCTAATTCTCGCAAATGTGCAAACAAACGAAAATATTCTCATTTTTGCTTTATATTTTGCATTCGGAAATATAGAGCGCAGGTCTGCTCAAATACGATGTTTTTCTTCAGATAACTATACACGTTTACTAAAAATGGTACTTGAGCAAGCCTGCATTCGATGTTTTCCAGTCGAAAACCCATGGAAAACACCTACATTTTGCAATAAAAGGTCAATTTATCAAAATAAGGCAATTTATCATTAAGTCATTTCTACATTATGACGTGACTTTGGTGATAAACTTTGCCATCCTTTTTTTTCAATACGATATTAACTTTTTTCCATCTTATGTTTTGAAGCTTGTAATGAAACTTTAATTTTGGGGGCAAAAAATGCATAATACCGCACATAGTCCTTCAAAATGATGAAGGCAATTTTTTTTTTATTAAAATCTTCTTTGATACTCTGTACATGTACTAATGTATGTTTTTAAAAGCGGCTAAAACATGTACAAATATATTTTGAACAAAATCAACCAAAAAGCAAAAAAAAAAATTAAAAAAAAAATTGAGAAATGCATGTCGCGAAACAGTGATTGGTTAATGTCAAATTCGATTGGCTACTGCTATTCACTCTGTCCACAAAACAAGTTTTCTATTCAAACGCTCGCCTATCACGTGATTGACTTTCTATAAAACCTTTAAACAGGATATCCCTATTTCATTTAACACGCGTTTCTCAAATTGTCTGAAGACATGGGGAGGAATAAAAATTATTAAAATGGGGTCTTTCTGACAAAGCAATGCCGATATTGTTTTGTCTCGAGCTAAAAATGAGATTTATGCGACAAACTAAGTTAGTCGAGTCATTATTCGTGTTGAGTTTTGGCAATTTTGATCTGGAGGACGCACTACTGTGGAGTATTATGGACGCGCTAAAAAACAACTTTGTTAATGTTGGTTTTACTCGAGATAGTGGGCGGAGTTTAAAAAAAGTTTGGGTATGTACAAAAGTACATATGAGGGTTGTTCCAAATTAGCGAAGACAAGTGGCGTTATTCAGTTAATCGAAGACAAAGAAAGATAAAACTTGTGCCACAAAGGGTTTAAGTAATTTGCATTTAAATTATGTTTTAAAATTAAATATTGTTTGAGATTAAATAAGTGAAATAAAAGCATGTTAAATCATAAATTCGACATGCGGCGCAATGTCAAAAACGTAAAGTTAAAATCAACATGATGAAATGAAAATTACAAGGAAACGTACTTTTCGAATGAAAAACTTCAAATAAAAACTACATTCATATTTGTTGATAATTCAATTATATACTCAGAATTTTTTTTTTTTTGGCTATACAAAAACTTTTTAATATTTTATAGCGCATTCTATGACAAATTCAATTTTTGTCTAGTAATAAAATGAGGACGTCAGCGTTTAAGGCGGCGCAGCGGTAATGGAAAAAAATTGCAAAGACCTTGAAACAAATTCTAAGCGGCTTTTGAAGTAAATGAAATAAACAAAATCGCTTAGAAATATATTTTGTGAATAAGTAGTACAACAACATTTAAAATATTTGGACGTGCATGATGTCAGTAAGAGAAAAAAGAAACTCAGACCGATAGAAATGGACGTGAAAATGCTGAACAACACATTTCGGTAGGACGAAGTAATAAAGGGCGAGTTTGGAGTCGGAATATCGTTTGTAATGAGTAAATATTTTTAAAAAAAATAGAAATGTATGTTGAATGTGCACTCAGGGTACATGTTCAAAGAAAATATTTTTTCAAGATATTTTTGGAAATAAAACCTAGATGTTACCGTAAGTGGTAAGCAACAAGGGTGAAGCAACAGCGTTAAGACTGGATATTTTTGACGTCCCACATTGCGCCGTCATACAAAACTTGTTGTTACTAATTATTCATTTTCTCAAGAGATTAGTAAAGTACAGATTTGAATTTTTCACAATTGTTTTGCCAAAATGGCCGTTGGAGAAAGCATAGAAATTAAATGAAATTGCAATGAACAGATTTTAAGTTAAGTGTTCTGTCTACAGTCGTTTGGGACAACCCTCGTATAACCCACACTTTTATCATATACAGAATATCCAGGTCGTTTTCTTTGTGTCATTTCTGACCACTATTAACTTATAAAAAAGCATGTCAAACATCTGCATATTTTGATACGAGCAGACGGTTAATCGGTCGGACCGAATTGCGATTAACTGATAAGCAATTCTTCAATCAATTGGTTAGAACAACAATAACCGGTTACAAAATCTGCAATCGGCTAGTAATTGTTATAAAAGATAGAATTGAAGGATGGCAGTTGATCGCAGAATTGCTTATCAGTTAATAGAAATTAAAATCATGTTACATTACGAAAGCCGAGAAGGATCATTCGAGATTCGAGATTCAAAATACGAGAATCAAAATACGAGATTCGAGATTCGAAATTCGAGATTCAATATCTAAATTAACCAATCAAATCATGGATCTGAAACCTGTATCCTAGCAACATCAAACTGTTCTAAATAAAGACCATTCGTACATGCTCTTTCCTACAAATAAATGTCTTAATAGCTCTTATATAGTGATAATAAAATGGTCAAATTAACATTGATGAATTAACCCCACACAGTATAAACAATTAAATTAGAAATAACACTGTTGGCATTGCAAATCTAAGTGGTTTTGTTTGCCCTGTATATATTTCCCCCCGAACAATTTTAACCCGAAGTGTATTCGCCCCAACTGTGTAAAAAACGGCTCGCGAAGAAAGATCTGTTTAATCTAAATGTTTTAGCTATGAAACAAAACTCAATGAAATAATCGACATGTCAAAATATAGGTTATGATAAAGTTTTAAACCATAGAAGATATAATGATTTACAACCTCAAAGACAAAAATCCAGATAAGAATAGTGTATTGTAGGGTATGGCAATGCCATTGTCGATATGAGAGAGAGAGAGAGAGAGAGAGAGAGAGAGAGAGAGAGAGAGAGAGAGAGAGAGACAGACAGACAGACAGACAGACAGACAGACAGACACAGAGAGAGTTTTGTAGTGTCAAATTCAGTTTTGATCTAGAATTTGAAATTGATTTGATTTGTTACAAGCATATATAGACAATAATTAAGCCTCTAAAAGGAGAAAAGAGAGGAGGAAGCTAGGGTAGGGCAGACCAACTAGCAAGCTTTAATTTTAACGGTGTTAGCGCATCTGTGATTTACATCGACTCTCTCTCTATCTCTCTCTCTCTCTCTCTCTCTCTCTCTCTCTCTCTCTCTCTCTCTCTCTCTCTCATTACCTAGCATTTCCTTTTCCGTGAAGGGGTTTGGGGTATTTGTGATGTCTTACATTAGCTAGCGAAAATGATAAAAAAAACATGAAATTTCCTTTAAATTGTGTGCGGATTTTGTACTCCAATAATCTGTTTTCAGTATATACATTTCAAGAGGGGGGGGGGGGGCTATAAAGTCCTAATTAGTTTGCCAGTTATTCTGTCCCCACTTTGTTTTCTCTTCGTTTACCAGGTTTTTTTCATTTGGCTCGGCAAATTAATATAAAACTTTCTGTGTAGCTCCATAACGATGCACTATATATAAATTATAGTTTTACTTTTGATAAACAGGTACATATCGGTACTTGATTTTTCATTGGACCCTTATAATCGGATTTAATATTCCAATAAATATAGGGTAGGAAAGAGTAGACGGGACTTTTTTGCGCATATCCTACTGTACCATTCATTCAACACAGGTATTAACACTCATCGAGTTCGACTTGCTTTCCTTTTTTTCATCCACTGGATTTAAAGCTATTAATTTTTGAAACTATTTTGAATTTATGGCCTGATTATATATAAATAAGAGCTGCGCTGGTGCATCTATTTACCCAAATGGACCAAAATATAACCAAATGAATCTAAAATATCTGACAAAATTAGTTTTAAACGTACGACTCTTTTTCAATTCTAATCGGGTATGTCCTTTAGAAAAATCTTGAACCACACACATTTTAGCAAATAAAACGACAATTGTTTCATTTTTTTATGGGGAGGGAGGCCTAGGTGGTGCCGGTAAAAGACATGTATTGCTTGTGGCAGTTGTGCTATACTCTCATTTGTTTTAATAGGTAATACTACATATTGATATAAAATGAAAGTTTCAAATTACACTGTACATAGCTTCTATCATGCATTTTGATCCGTGCGATAGTTTAAAACAGTTTTCAAAGCATTTAATGTAATTCAACCGATCATTTTTGAAATTTAATTTTCTGGATCCCCGCCTGATACGTCAGCCTTCTTGTATATTAGAATTATATGTACGTTGGCCATATGTACACATTAACATAATCGGCTATGTTATGGGACGATAACATTTTTTATCAATGTTTTTGCAGGATATGTAACAAATAACAGTCTATTTGTTGGTTTTTGCACTGATTATTTGAGATAATTTGCCGCCATCTTTTATGCATTCCACACACCACTCACAGTTTCTTTATTTGGTGTTCTGTGTGTATGGCGACAAATTGGTAAATTTGCACCACTCACCCCTTGTAGCTTCATCCTGATTTCATTTTATCTGGCTAAGTGTAATCTAGTAGTATATTAAATACACACATCTTTGTTTGCAGTGCTTATTAACATCTTTAGAGAATTTGAACACTGTTCGTTATCACCACCTGATCCCGTCTTTAATTTTTGTAGAGATTTTTGTTTGCTCTGCTCCTGTTTTGTATTTTTTCCTTTGGACATTTGATTTTGAACACCGTTCGTTATTACCACATTTTACTTTCTTATCTTAACGTCATGCGTCTAAAAATGATGTACGAAAACTATATGAATCGTGAAATATTTCATATTTATTTATTAACTTAATATCTTCGAGTCATTTTAAAAATATATTTTTTGAAATTATTAGCTTGCTTATGTTGCATTACAAAATTCAAACACTCGCAAATTGTATTACTGTTTTAATTAATTGCATGGTTATTTGTGAAAATAGTAGCTATTTTATCGTTTAAGCAGAATATAAAGGATGTGATAAAACGTCTAAAGGTTACTGCAAATTGTCATCTCACGGCTAACACAACGAAGATTGAAAGTGGCTCTATTGAGACACCATACTCCCATATTCTTGATTAATTTTGCAGTATTTTCTGCAACATCCTCTTTGTTCATTAGATATGAATATCTTTTGTCTTTTTTTTTTTTTGGAAAGTTTTAAAAAAAAAATTCATTTGTTTGGATTTGCTTACGGAAAATACAATTCTTGCGCAATTTTTTCCGTTTAGAAACGTATTCAGTTTATTTCCAGAACTGTTGTCCTTCATAGCATATGTTTTCCATGATTGGTTACATTCATATGTTTAGTTCATTTTAAGGTATATTCAATCTTTATAAAAAAAAAATCTCAGAAAATAATAAAAGTACCTTCTACTTCAGGATATTACCTACCCATTTTGATACCACGTTCCGATTGTGCATGAAAAATAATAAATCATTGCGAACACATGTCGCACGTTTTTACAGTACATAGTAAGATTGATCAAAAGTAAAAACTTTGATTGCTTTGTGGGAGATAAACACAACGTCCTCTCATGGTTAAAACACACACCGTCCTCACATGGCTAATATAACACACCGTCCTCTCTCTCTCTCTCTCTCTCTCTCTCTCTCTCTCTCTCTCTCTCTCTCTCTCTCTCTCTCTCATGATTTATCAATAACGTGCTGACAGCATATATCAGCGATTTACATGAACTCCATAAAACTATTTAAATCTATGCATCATTATCCCGGCAAGACAGTCAAAATATAGGTCATTATTTCATCATTTTGATCGATTTGTGGTTATCTGAATGTGCTTATCATGATGTGTTATTATGCTCTTTAGCTCAGGCAGGTTACATGGCACAGAACATTGCAGATTTAACGCACTCCTGCAATTATTTTTATCTCAATTTTTTTTTTACAGATTACAGAACACGGTTATTTGTTTAAATGCATGAATAAAATAAGCATTTATTGGTATACAAGTATATCTTGATTTGTGTCAACGTTGAGTCAAAATTATTCATGTTTGTAATAATATTGCCCTCTATGAAATGCAAAGAAAAACAAGCACCATGAATGCTAAATATAAATTTGTAAAAATCCGAAATAATTAAAAGCTATTTTTTTATTTAGCCAGCAGTTAAAGACAGGACAGTGGATGTCAGAGGCATGCACAGGGGTATACAGTGGCTTACAGGGGATGGCAGGAGCGGACAAGGGCTTACAGTGGCACACAGGGGTTGTGTACAGAGGCTCACAGGGGATGACAGGGTAATGTACAGGGGCTCTGTACAGTGGCACACAGGGGATGTACAGGGGACGAAAGTGAAAACACAGGGGGTGACAGTGGAATACAGGGGATTTTCATACGGATAGGGGTCTTTAGAGCCAGTAGTGCTATCCCCCCTACCCCCTCCCCCCTGCAAACACAATTTCATGTACTAATCTGAACCCCACCCCCACTCATGCCCAACACTCCTCATGGATAAATAAATATACATCAGAATATTTTGATAACAACAAAAACCTGTACATGTACTTGCAACAAAGAAGATTGTAAACAGTGCAAAAAAAATGATATACAAGTCATGTAATTATATTGCGCAATGGTTTTCAATGCAGAGCTGCCAGGACAGAATATATAATTACTGATTTAAGGTTATATTAGACACATGCCAATATGTATGAGGATTAGATTGCGTTACAATAAAAATCCTTTCATACTGATGTTTTAGAATTTTCAAATTTTACAATACATGTATTTGGCCAAAAAAAAAAAAATCAGACAGAGAGTTTTTAAATTTTTGGAAACTTAAGTAAAAAATAGAAAAGTCTCACCAGGATTTGAACTCTCTCCTTACGGACATGTAGTTAACGCTCTATCCCATTTCACTTCACTGTTAATTAGGTAACGTTATTTTGGGAGAAAATATTATATTAAAACTTTATTGTTTATTTCAATAGGGAGTGCATCAAAATATGCAGGTGTCCTGTACCACCATAAGGCTGAAATGTGTGCTTTACATATTTATTTATATAATAAAATAGTGCAACAGGTTTTGAGGAATAAAGTCATAAAAATAAATGCATGTTACAAATAACTGATCTTTGTCTGAAGTTACGTATACAACACAGGTCTGCAGGCCTCATTAGCGGATACTAGTTTTACCCAGCTCTTCGGTTTGATGGGTTTCACGTGGTTTTCATACTGGTATGTGTTTTCCATATGCAGAAAAGGATTAATTAACATGCATAAACTTTTCTTTTGTGAAGATCAGCTAAAGGGATTCATGTCGTGCTCTAATTGGATTATCATAATAATGTTGACCAATAAAGGTTAGCATAATACATGTAGTAGCACAATATTATGAGACACCGGTAGACATAGGTATAAGTATTACTTTCACTTTCTAGATAAGTGATCTCCCTTTGGCAGCATACTGCATCATCATTTTTAAAATATTTAAACAAGCTCATCATAACCTATCCTATCGCATTTGTACAGTTTCTGTCAATTTAATTGCAAAGGTTATTTTTTTTATTTTGTCAGACTAACACTATTAAGTTGACCCCATTTGACCTTGTGACATACACACACACACACACACACACACACACACACACACACACACACACACACACACACACACACACACACACACACACACACACACACACACACACACACACACACACACACACACACACACACACACACACCCATGCATTACCGACCATTCGAGGACTATGACACCCCACCTTCCTCCGAGGACTTTACTTTCTAATTGAGCTATTTTTTCAAGATTCGGTACTTTAATAGGATATGTCTCTAGTTACACGATGGGAGGTTCCAGTATGCAATATTTAGGTAATTAAAGCATGATATGTTCACTACTGTGGAATCATGAGAATTCGTGGTGGCTCAATTTTCGTGGTATTCGTGGGTAGCCCTTCCCCACGAATTTACATCCTCAACGAAATTTTTTTTAGAAAGAGTATTCTTTCTTACTGAAACTGAAAACTGACGCACCCACGAAATTACAACCCCCTGAAATAAGCAAAAAACCAACAATCCACGAAAATTTACCCCCACGAATTTAAATGATTCCACAGTATGCTTTAGAGGACGTTCCGGTTTCGTGAGAGGACGATGTGTTAAAATGAGAGGACGGTGTGTTAGCTTTGAGAGGACGCTGTGTTAGCCTTGAGAGGACGTTGTGTTAACTTGAGAGGACGGTGTGTTAGCCTTGAGAGGACGTTGTGTTAACTTGGGAGGACGGTGTGTTAGCTATGAGAGAGAGAGAGAGAGAGAGAGAGAGAGAGAGAGAGAGAGAGAGAGAGAGAGAGAGATTAAAGAGACAGACGGAAAAAAGGTTTCATGCAAAGCAACTTGAAATCGTAATCGTTTCCCCATTATCTTTTCTCTGACGGCCCAGATGCAATATATTCATCACGTACATTGTCGACTTACACTGCGACTCAACAATGTTACTGCCACTGCCAAATTATTTCTTGATTCAACCTATTGATATGTTGTTAGCTTTTATTAATGATTGATGAATATAAATTCACAAGTACAAGATAAATTTCTTCAACTAAAATAAATGATGAGTGACAACAAATGAATATACATGTATCTCCGATTCACCGATTCACAAAAATGGGTGCATCTTATTCAAGATATTTAAATGATACGTATATTAGGTCAGATAATCAGAATAATGCCAGAGAACGTGATAAAACGAATTAACTAGACAGCAAATTAAGATGGAGATAGGGGGGTATGACACCCTTTCCCCCGCTTTTTTAGAGAGAGAAAGACGGAGAGAAGAGAGAGAGAGAGAAGGGAGACCTTTCGATGCAATATTTAGCTACAATGGCCAACATTTCATCTTTTATCTTTCATGGTTTTTTTGTCCTTAATTGAATTATAGCTTAAATGAATATTAAAATAATAACTTTCCTCCCTAACTACTAGTTAAAATAAAAAATGTATAATTTTCAATAATAAAAACAACAAGAGCAAAGTTCGTTGCTCGTTGGAATCGGAACACCCTAATAAGCGTCCGCTAATTTGAAGGAAAAATGGGACTCTGCGTATAGAATCAGAATAAAATCAATGTAATCTTATCAAATACATATACAAGTCAGTGTAAAAAAGTACATGTACAATGTACATGCATTCTAGTTAATTATTGTATCAATTGAAAATGTTTTTACACCCAAGAAAAAGGGAAGGGGGATATGGGGGGCATGGGGGCTGCCCCCCCCCCCCCCGTTTTTTCTCGCAGCAGACACATTTCTTAAGTGACATATATAAAATTGAGTGCCCCCCACCCCCACCCCCCTCTTTTTGGGGTAGCATATAGAAATGAAAGAGAATATAAGGACATCAAGAGTGAAAATGAAGGTAAAGGAATACAACGTCCCCCCCCCCCAAAAAAAAACCCACAGTGGGATTCGAACTCATGACTTATAGATTCATAGTAAACCCTCTAACTGACACCGCGCTACGCTGTTAGATGACAAAATTGGGAAAGAAACTACTTATATAACTGCACTAAATTTTATTGTTTATGTCGATAAACAATACGTCACAACGTGGAAGTGTCCCATATCACCTTAATTGAAAATGCCAAAGTGTCTTTAACATAGTACTGTACTTTTCCGGCACGGTCATCCCAGACTGATAAGGTGAAAACAAAGAAATTATATTCACAGTACGAATAACGGCTTACGAATCTTATATAAGAATGTGTATTAATTACAGGTATAAATAAACAAATCTGTCGAATGTCGAATAGCCAGCACTAGTATTACATGCGCGATTCTAGAGGGGGTCGCCCCCCTCCCCCCCCCCCCCCCCCCCCGAAAAAAAATCTTGAACCGCACAGAGGCGAAGACTTCAGTGCGAAGTTGCGAAGAAGGAGCGATAGTAGTATTGCTCCTTTGCCTTCGCAACTTCGCACTCTCGCCTTCGCATCTTCTCGCTTCGCCGTCGCATCTTCGCACTTTCGCTCTTTTGCCTTCGCCCTCGTACTTTCTCTTTCGACTCTTCGCACTCTACCATTTCGTCCCAGAGGCAAAAGTGCGAGGGTCGAAGTGGCCCCATCGGAACATCATTTTTAAAAAAAATCCAACCTTTTTAAACAAGCCGATATAAAAACGTACTGTGTCGTGAGAAAAAAGGAACCATTCAATTTACTAGTTAAGATTCCAATTGAATTTTAACTGTTTGACAAAATAAGCTTACGTGTCTTATGATACGGATACGAAGTGTTAAGCTATAAAATAAAAGTCTGCAAATTTTAGTACGCATCCATTTAATATTTTTGAAACATATATTTCAACTTAAAAGCTTCACGCCGTCATTGATGGTCAATGGAGAAACTGGTCGCTAACCTCTTTATATTAATGTATTTAATAGAATGGTTTCGTTTTGAAGATGCAAAGGCGAAAATGAAATGCGAGGGTGCGAAGGCGAATAAGCGAACTATTATTGGCGTATTATCGCTCTTTCGCATCTTCGCACTTTTGCCTTCGCCTTTCAAGTTTGTGGAGCCCTCTATCGTGCGGATCCAGATTTTTTTTCTAGAAGGGGGGGGGGTGATTATTGTATTTGCCGCGGGTGGGGAGAGGGGTCCGAGGCATATTCTTGGTAATTTTAATTTGCGAAATCAATAATATTGAAATTTCCAGAGAGAGGGACGGGGGTCCGGATCCCTCTTATCCATAAAAATTCGTGCATGAGCAAGGAATTCGAATGTCGTATAATGAAATTCAATGTTACTGTGTTTGAACCACGGTATTGATTTAAGGTAAGAAGACAGCTGATAAGTGACAGAAATCTTGAAATCATTACCTTTTATATGGAGAACATAATGATTAGACGTAGCCAACACTGGTAAACAAAAAAAACCCGCATTACCCAGTAAAATATTAATAAACATCCATTGAAAGCACGTGTGCTTATTATGATAATATACATGCGTACCAATAACAAATTCATCGGTAAGCCTCGGGTGAGTACGGTATCCATAACATCATTGATGGTCAATGGAAAAACTGGTCGTTAACCTTTTTATATTAATATATTTACTAGAATGGTTTCGTTTTTGGGATTAACTAAAGACGGCTCGAGAAAATTTAATTGTAAATGTACATATACTACATAAATACGTGTGCACACTGTAGTTCGTATACTACAGTTAACCTGTGGTTGTATACTTGATCTGTACACATGCAATCAGAGGACCCTGTGTTTGTACTTGAGCTGTACACATGCAGTCCGAGGACCCTGTGTTTGTACTTGAGCCGTACACATGCAGTCTGAGGACCCTGTGTTTGTACTTGAGCTGTACACATGCAGTCCGAGGACCTTGTGTTTGTACTTGAGCTGTACACATGCAGTCCGAGGACTATGCATGTGTTTGTACTTCAGCTTTACACATGCAGTTTGTGTTTGTACTTGAATTGTATACATGCAGTCAGAGGACCCTGTGTTTGTACTTGAGCTGTACACATGCAGTCTGAGGACCCTGTGTTTGTACTTGATCTGTACACATGCAGTCAGAGGACCCTGTGTTTGTACTTGAGCTGTACACATGCAGTCCGAGGACCCTGTGTTTGTACTTGAGCTGTACACATGCAGTCAGAGGACCCTGTGTTTGTACTTGAGCCGTACACATGCAGTCCGAGGACCCTGTGTTTGTACTTGAGCTGTACACATGCAGTCCGAGGACCCTGTGTTTGTACTTGAGCTGTACACATGGAGTCCGAGGACGTTGCATGTGTTTGTACTTCAGCTTTACACATGCAGTTTGTGTTTGTACTTGAATTGTATACATGCAGTCAGAGGACCCTGTGTTTGTACTTGATCTGTATACACATGCAACCAGAAAAGAACTCGATGTTTGAATGCATATACCATTTGGATGAGTATTCAAAATTAATTTACTAGTAATTTTATTGAAAATTGGTAAGTAGATAAAAACAAAAATAAAAACGCATTTTGGTACAAATTTATACATATTGCAGTAATAACACTACCAACTACCACCAAAATATTTAAATAAATCTCATTTTATATAAATGCTGATTTCCTGGTGATCATGATAATTTGGTTAATTCCATATCAGGTTCTTTTTTCAAAGCCCAAAAAACGGTATTCGATTGAGCTACTTTGACCTTCGCATTTTCGCCTACAGGGCGTAGATCTATGCGAGAGTGCGAAGTTGTGAAGGCGAAAGTGCGAAGTTGCAAAGGCGAAGGAGTGAAGGTACGAAGATGCGACGGCGAAGCGCGAAGATGAAAGTGCGAGGGTGCAAACGCGAAGAAGCGAACTACTTTCGCTCCTTCGCACTTTCAAGTTTGTGGAGCTCTCTATCCTGCGGATCCAGATTTTTTTGTAGGAGAGGGTGGGGGTCCCGAATGATTACTGTATTTGCCGCTGGGGGGGGGGGGGTGTCCGAGGCATATTCTTGGCAATTTTACTTTGTGAAATTATTAATATTGAAATTTCCAGAGGGGTGTTGGGGGGGGGGGGTCTTCCCGATCGAAATCAGTGCAAGAACATCGAATGTCGTATACTAAAATTCAATGTTACTGTGTTTGAACCACGGTATTGATTTAAAGTAAGCAGACAGCTGATAAGTGACAGGAATCTGGAAGTGCATGTGTACACATTATGGCGAGCATTACCTATTATGTGGAGTACATAATGATTAGGAGTAGCCAGCTAAAAATTAAATTTCCCTCGCCTTAAGATAAAAAAAATCATTAATCATGAAAGATCATTTTTCTAATAAATAATTGTGTAGTGGAGGATATTTAAATATTAATATCATACAATATAATATGATAAAGGTGGTCTCGTCAAGGTGATGTCTACCACAATGAACCCTATAATCTTTGTTTACCTATGTTTAATTGATTTACAAAAGACAGAAAAGATATTTTATGTATTACTAACAATGTAACTAAAATCCATTAGAATATTGACATGTTCAGAGTGAGTCCACTCTTAGGCCCTTCAGGCCTTTGATTTTTTTTACAATTCTAGAATTGTTTTTATTTGTATGTGTTCCAAACCTTTATTATTCAATTCAATGTGTTTTCCCATTTGAAATTAGCCTTGCTACGGTATTAGTCCCATTAGGACAGTTTTAGTTTTTATTAAAACAGTTACAATGAAAATGTTTAAATTCCATTTCCTTTTTTCTTAATTATTTTTTTGATTTTCTAAACTTGCATTGCCAATTTCTTTAAAATTGTAAAATATTAATGTTCACACAATTCATGGTAATACTAATTTGATTATTTTTATGAAATGTTTGATACATTGGGTACATATTGGACTTTACATAGCTTAATTAGAAGTGATTTTCAGGAGAGAGAGATAGAAAGAGAGAGAGAGAGAGAGAGCTTGTGTGTTGATTATAATACTTAAATTAAAGTTTTATCACTAAACTGCATTATGTCGCTTTAGGTCTCACACAAGGAATTAATTTCAATATTTGTTACTATATAGCTTTAATTCAGTTAATTGATTAACTATACTCTCAGCATATAATTCATGAAAGAGAAATTTTAGCTAAATGCTTCAAGAAAAATTTTAGATCAGAAAAATAACGCCTTATGCGGCTTCTAAGAGAGATAATTGAGAGTAAACATACCTACCCCCAAGTACACGTGGGTTCCAGATGTTGACAAACAGGCTCAGCACCATCCAGGAAGTTGCATCATGCGCATCTAAAAAAATTGTTCCATTAGAATTAGTGTGACAATTCCACTAATTAATAGATTGAGATACATTTGTAATATATCATATAAATAAAGAAAAAATGCTTGTCATAATTACCACCTTGCTAAAGTAGATCGGGCAAAACTAAACAAAATTATATTGAGAAAAATCAAAGTGTTCAGGCCATACCTACCTCATTATTAAAGCATGCAAGCCATTCACAAAGCGTGCAGCTTTTTTAGCAAAGCGTACCCGACAAGAAGCAAACCGTTCCATTCACAAAACGAATGAGATCATTCACAAAGCGAACTGTACCTTCACAAAACGAACTGTACCATTCACAAAGCGAATCGTACTGTTAAAAAAGCATAATGAACCGAACCGTGCAACTGGTGCAGTGGCATGTTTCAGGGTCTGTAGGTGTTTTGATTTCATGACTTGTGCATACTCAATAACAATCAAAGAGAATGTTGATTAAAAAAATTATAGATGTAACTGTTAACTTAGTCTGATATACTTAACTCAGTCAAATGCAAATCAATGTCAGCTTTGAAAATTTGAGTAATGTCTTTTACAATTAACGAATAAGTTCAGTTCAGGTTTTTGCAATAACTGATAAATTCATGTCTTTAAACATAAAGGATAATTTAATAAATGTTAGAACATAAGCAACATTTTACATTACATGTATAATATATTATAATGAATATTTGTTGTTGAATTACTTTACAGAGCAATGAAGGCAAAAGAGGAAAACTATTTTGTCCAATGGTAGACAAAGCCAAAACTGGGGATATATATTTACCAGAGGGACATTCCAAAACCATTAGTATCCAAGGAAGAAAGTTCCCTCCTAAGCTGGTTAGTTAATATTGAATCATTACCCAAACAGAAAGGGTTAGTTTCAACCAGATAATTATTTTGATATGAATTTTTAAAGTCTATTGCAATTGATCTTCGTCTGTCTTTGTGCATCATCTGTCGTCCATCGTGTGTTAACAATCTCGCATTATTAACTTCTTTTTGAAGTCTACAAAGCCAATTGTTATCATTTTTGGTGGGAAGCATTTCTAGTGTAAGAGGAATTTAAATTTTGAAATTTATGATCTTACCATCCCTGGGACCTCATAGACAGTGACTAACATCCTAGAAAAAAGCCAAATTTTCTAAAATCTTTATCTCTACTCCCAAATAAATGGAGAAAAAATTAAATGCATGAATATGGTGTCCAAAGTCCTCTATCTTAATTGTGAAATTCATGATCCCTGGGCAGGGCCGGGCCAAAATGGCCATATAGTGAACATGTATTAAATCTTTAAACAATTTCTTCTCTACTCCCATATATACTGTACTTGAGAAAAAGTTGATGCATGGTTAGGATATCCATGAAGCCCTCTACCTAAATTGTAAAATTCTTACCCCTGAAACAGGGTTGTAGGCCCCAGGGCACGGCCAATATGTATTGCCATATAGTGATAATGTAATAAATCTTTAAAAATCTTCTTCTCTACTCCCATACTTATTTAAGAAAAAATTAAATGCAAGGTTATGATGCCAGGAAGCCATCTACCAAAATCAAGGCCCCTGGGGGAGAGGTTCAGGCCTTAGGGCTGCTAAGAGCCAATGTGACCATATAGTGAAGATTTATTGATTTAATAAATGAATATTTTCTTCTGTACTATCACAGTTGTGGAAGATAAAGTCATGCATTGTTATTAAGTTCAAAATGTCTTGATGTTAAATTCTAAAAATTTACTGACCAGGCCATTGGGAAGATGTTGAGGCTTTATATGGGTTGGGAGGGGGGGGGGTATAATGGCCATATAGTAAACATTTATTTTTATGCCCCCCTTCGGAAATGGGTACGATCGAGCCATTTTTGACAGAGTTATGGCCCTTGGACAAATTCCAGTTATTTATAGATTCCGTTCGTTTTCATTGCAGAGGATAAACATATTGAAATGAAATTTGGTATACAGGTTTATCATGATAATATCTAGGTCAAGTTTAATATTGGGTATGATCAAGCCATTATCAACAGAGTTATGGTCCTTGGATGTAGAAAAATTCCAATTATTTTCAGTTTCCGCTCATTTTCTTTGCAGAGGATGAACATATTGAATTGAAATTTATTATACAAATTTATCAAAATAATATCTAGGGCAAGATTGATATTAGGTACGATCGAGCCATTTTTGCCAGAGTTATGGCCCTTGGACTTAGAAAAATTCCAGTTATTTGCAGTTTCTGCTCATTTTCTTCACAGAGGATGAACATATTGAAATGAAATTTGGTATACAGGTTTATCTAAATAATATCTAGGACAAATTTGATTTCTGGTATGATAAAGCAATTTTTGACAAAGTTATGCCCCCTTGGACTTAGAAAAATTCCAAATATTTGCAGTTTCCGCTCATTTTTGAAGCGCATCGCTATCAGCTCACTTCTCTCGGCTTATATACAAGCGGCGTCATAGAACTCAACTATGAATGCGCCGATGAATATATACACTGTCGTGTATCCGCGCCGGTAGTGACATGTTTGGATAACGTGAAAATGGCGTATCCATTGCAAAAACAATGAGTGTTGTGTCCTTTTTTCTATCGACAACGGGGTAAATATTAATTAAAATATCGTAATGGTCATTCATATTTTTCTGAAGGTTTTGCAGTTGAAAAGAGTGTGCGTAATTTTCGTTCATCGTTTATAAAAACGACTTATTTGTAGAAAAATCAATCGTTAACGTGTCATTTTAACGCTAAAACCAAGAACTATTTCTAGATTACGTAGATATTATAACACATACTAAAAATCTGAAGCAGCCAAAATCAATTTAAAACATTACATTAACCAAATAGAATCAAACCGATGTCTTTTTAATACATTAATATGTATAAAAATAGCAATAAGTTCATGCACCTGCTAAAGAAGTAGTACGGTTTGGATAAATAAATTATTCCGGTTTGGATGCTAAAATATAAATTGTGCAAATGGTACGGTTTGAATAATTAAAAGTTTTAGGATTTTTGATATTTTAGACATAAAGAGAGCACTTTGCATTTTATCGGTGTGCCATCGAAGATACATCTTTTTGAAAAATAGTGGGTCATTCAAATTACACAGCATGCAAAAGATGTATTTTAAGTCAGGTGGAAAGAACTTAATGTACAGACGATGAATTTTTCTGTACTGTCCGAAATTTTTATAAACGTTATGAAACCAAAATACTTCCACATGTTCGAAGGAAACTAAAACTGGATGTCTAAGTTTATTTCTTTAAACAAGCACGTTTTTTTTCTGTGATAAAATGGTATATTTAGTGTATAATTGATCAGAAATTGATTATTTAACGAATAAGGAATCATTCTTTGATCGAATATCATGAGTTGATTATTTTGGTCGGGGCGTGGTCAAACCCAATAACGCTCGAAACGAAATTACACTTCACAATATCGAATGAATGATTCCTTATTACTTATATTATAGATTCACAGCAATTGTACTTTTAAATATTTTGATAAGCAAACGTCATTTGAATTTATTGGACTGAATATGAACAAATTGATACTTAGTGTTATCAAATGAAAAAACATTGAAAAATGTAAATATAGTTATATCAATTTTTTTTTTTTACTAACATTTCAAAAGAATACTTTCTTTAACTTTAAATTATAAAGAAAATATGAGTTGAAACATGGGGAACACAATAAAATGTAAAAAAAAAAAAAAAAAAAAAAAAAAAAAGGTTTTCATCTTTAACCTGAAAAGCAATATATCATATAAACACCTTAACAGACAACTATTTACTACTTTTATGGCAAGCGACTGTATGATGTGTTTTTAGTTATTCTGATATGATATTTATAATCGTGAAGTAAGTTGAACGGAGAACGTGCTTGGTAATAATATTATGAAAGTGAGCCTCGTTTACATTCAATACCAAGCCTGTACATCGCTAGACAAAGAAAGTTCTACAATTATTTCACTCCCAGTGATTATACTGATATAATACAAAGTACCATAGATGTCTGCCAAGTCATATATTTACTCTATTGTTAGAAATAGTTGGTCCAAAAAATTCAAGTGATGACGAGACCTAGGTAAACATCGCCATTTTATATGTACATTAAATTTTATTCAATCATAATTCTCACCAGAAAATCAAAACAATAAATATGTATCTTTGTATATCAAGAGGTTTTGGTGACTCGTGCGGGAAATGAAGGTGGCGTTACTGCAGAAAAAGTACAAAACCCGCGTTAGTATTTAACATGAAAGCATAATGATTGAAATTTCATTGTTAAAAATTTGCCAAAGCGCAGTTGTTAGGCTGTTGCAAAACTAAAAAGTTGTTTGGGAACGTTTCAATTTTTAATTTAAAAAAAATAGACAAGTATGATGTTTGATAAGTTACTCTGTATAAAAGAGAATTTTTTTTTCTTTTTCATGAAACCCATATCAGGATACCAATAATTAAAAATATCCACGTTATCACGGTTTGTTCTGTGCAGTGTATCGATATATTATATCGTTTCAATTTTAAAAGAAAAAGAAATATTTGTATCATTAGATGATTTTACAGACTTTAAGCTTTTTAAAGTTGGTATAATAATTCTGTATTTGACTGATCTCTTTTGATTTTCTGACGTTTTCACGTTTAAAGCCGATAACGATATAGAAGCATAACAATTGAAACTGTCGTAAACACATGTTTTTTGTGTCGGTAAAGATTTTGGTAAGGCTAAATCTTTCGAAATTAATATCGATGAAATGATTATACAATATACTTAACATATCTGTAAAGCAATCTGTATGCAATTTTTATAAGCCAATTGCAAGTAATTTGGAGCGTGTGTAAAATTGAAATTCATATTACAGTATATTAAGTTTTGTTGGCTTAAATGCACAAGTCTTTAACGTGTATGTTTAATTTTTTAAACAATGTGACTTCATATGTCTATCACATGACGATATCCATTATATTGAAAGCATCCGTATCAGATGCGTATCCAAACCGTTCCTATTTTGAAAAACAAGGTCATCCAAACCTGTTCCGTTGTTCACAATTAATCGACATGAACTGCTTATTTACATAATGTTAACATAAACTTCGTAGAACTTTAAAGATTTTATGTACTTTTAAATAGATTTGACGATCTTTTTCATGTAAAAGTAGACAATGTAAGCCTTATATAACACGAAAGCTTATCAAGAAGCAAACGGAACCACCATTTTCACTTTATCCAAACACGTCACTACCGGCGCGGATACACGACAGTGATATAGTTCTGTTCTGATTGTTACGTATTTTCAACTAGGAACATATATTCAGTATGCGTTTTAAAAATATCAACAAATCAGTACAACAGATATCTCCTTTACACATTGAAAAAACATCAACATCAATGAATGAACAAAACAAAGATTAATACGCAGGTGAGATAGACTGGCAATACCTGCAATGTACAATAGTGACAGAGGACCAGTCAACCGATGAGATAATTTACATAACAACAGTTCGTTCTTCAATTTAAAAGCGGTGACGTTAATTGTTCGAATATCGGAGGTTAAAAAAATGTTATAATTTCGTATATAAAATCTTTATATTAAAATGAGAGTAAGTGGCTGTCTTCCTATAGCTAGGAACAAATATCGTATTTTATCACTTGATAAAACGAATAAGACAATGTCCAACTGAATGAGGAAAAGCGCGCCACCTTCCCCATGTACAATGGTGAACACCAAAAAAAATCCAATAGCCCAATAAAATATTAATGAACATCCATTGATAGTAAGCACATGTGCTTACTATGATAATATGCATGCGTACCAATATCAAATGTATCGGCAAACTTCGTGCGAGTACGGTATCCACGCCATCATTGATGGTCAATGGAGAAACTGGTCGCTAACCTTTTTTTTATTAATGTGTTTTATTGGTTGTATTTGATCTGTATATGTATATGCATCCAGGGACCCTGTGTTTGTACAATTACAATTTTCAGACCTATATATTTACATTTTCCAGTGTCTTTGCTTGTGATAACACTACGTATCGATTTTGTACTATATAACCCATAATACAAATGACGCCAAATTGAGGCACCAGCGGGGTTTGCTTATTTATATTTATACAACGTATATTTAATCGTACGATGGCATAAAATTATATAAATATAAGTAATAAGCAATCATTCTTTGAAAATTATGAGGTGATAATTTCGGTCCGGGCGTGATCAAATCTGTCATAAAGCCCTACAGGCTTTATTGGATTTGATCACGCCCTGACCAAAATTATCACCTCATAATACTCAAAGAATGATTCCAAGTTTAATAATATTCTTTATATATTTCCGAAAAAAAACTCCCAACTATTCGTAAGAAAATCAAAGGTGGAATAACACATCATTACAAAATGGCTGACCTCTGATCAAAAGGATATTTCGTTTTATTAAAAGGATTTTATCGACGGCAACATGTAAGTTATCCAATAGCCGAATAGATAAAGTGTCGGGCTTAAGATAAAGATAAGTGATATATGTCCGTACATCACGAGTTCGAATTCTGCTGGGGCTTTTGTTGTTAACTTACATGTACCTACTGAATGTTTTAGATATTCAATTTTTATCCCTAAACTGCAAATATTTCGCTTATTTGACATATGTACAGTTTATTTATCACTATATATCTTACATTATCAAATAATTTACTGTTTATTTGAATGACTTTTCCAGGTGTGTTATTTGACCTTAAATTATCTATATATTGGCAAGCGTAAATCGTCTTTAATTATCTTACATACTCGTTGACAGTTTTCAATGCGTCCGTTAATACCAAAATTCGTAGTTATCGCACAACCATTGTATATTTTCAAATATACATGCATGGTCTGGCAGATCGAGATTACAAATGAAAATTCGCTATAATACAAATGCAATAATGAAATAACATGCGTCGTTTAGATGAGTTATAAAATGGGCTTTCTTCTGCTATTACATGTACTGTGAGTATCATATTCCTACATGTACAGTACATGTACCTATTTCAACCCTACATTTAACCTCGGGTGTCCACGTTTTCTTTCCGGGGGGGGGGGGGGGGTAGGGGTACAACATACGTAAGTCTAATATTCACAGGTTCACTGAATATTTAACACTGAGAACATTCTACATCAGCTTGTCCTGTGGTTGTAAATATATGTATATTTTCAGTAAGGGGGAACCTGTTGTTGTACTCTGTCTTTCTATTTGATCTGTAAACATACAGTCAGAGGACCCTGTTGTTGTACTTGACCAGGCTGTACATTTGCTATCAGAGGACCCTGTGTTTGTACTTGATAAGTACACATGCTGTCAGAGGACCCTGTGTTTTTACTTGATCTGACTGTACACATGGAGTCAGAGGACCCTGTGTTTGTACTTGCGTTATATAAATGCGGTCAGAGGACCCTGTGTTTGTACTTGATCTGTAAACGCATGCAATCAGAAGAGGACTCGATGTTTGCATATACATGTACATGCCATTTAGATGAATATTCAAATTACAATTGATAATTAAGATGGCTAAATAGTCAGCAAATTACCAATCGCATATACATGTACCTTAAAAGTTGGATATAATTATATTAGACAGAAGCCATGATGACTTCGTAAAGATTTTTCGATTTAAAATTTATTAATTTTCTTTACACCATGCTCTTAAGAAGATTACTGGTAATAAAATTCAAGTATTAAAGATGGTCAACAAAATACACTGATTTATTCACAAGATCTCCCTTAAATTTTTAGGTAGTGATACTTTACACAATATTTTGTCATTTAACAAAGAAACATATATATTACAAATATTCTCACTTTTTTCGTTAAATTTTCTATATCTTTACATTGTTTATACAGTACCGATCAGACCCAACCTAACAGAAAGTAAACCCCAACTAAACCCTGGGTTTACTAGAGTAGACCCAGAGTAAATCCAAGGAAACCCATAGAGTATAAACCAATCAGTCAGAGGTATACCTCTGAAAGCAGACGCTAAATGTGTATTCGGAATATACATAGGGCAGGAATTACAGACAGTAGGATAGTAAGATAAAAGACAGGTCTGCTTCACACTTCAGTGCTTAGTTGACCTCAAAAACAATTTCCAAGTAAACCCAAAGTAACCCCAGAGTGGACCCAAATTTTCAAAAAGAAACTCAGAGTAAACCCCAAAAGTTAACCCGGTGTTAGGTTGGGTCTGATCGGTACTGTAGATCTCCTTCTAAAGAAGATTAATAGAGTACAAAAATGGCCATGACCATCAAACCCTCTTAAATGTTCTCCCACAATCCAACCCCTTAAGGCTATTTTTTATTAGTTGTTTTTCCAAGACCTCTTTTTTTTAAATGGTCTGTAGATCAAAAAAAATAAACATTAAAGACGCATTTTGATACAAATTTAAACATACTGTAGTATTTTTTTGAATTTTGGTCAGTCGTTCTTGAAAAACAACTAATAAAAAAGTGGCCCAATATACAATGAAAATGAACCTTGTTATTAGATTACATGATTTTATTCTCTGTAACAAATTCATTCTTAAACAAAATTTAAATGATTTCAAATAAATATATATTTCAGACATGTTCATTTTTAGAAGCTAAATTAATTATGATAATTTCTATGTACATGTAGTACTGTGGAATCATTTTTATTCGTGGGGGTCAATGTTCGTTGGTTACCAAACTGTTCCTTGTTCATGGGGAGGTAATTTCTTCAGTTGCAAGTTTTATTTTGTAAATAGATACTAAATATTTGCTTGTGTATACATTCAAGGGGATGTAAATTCGTGTGCAAGGGTTACTCACGAAAGCCATGAACATTGGTCCCCCACAACCACGATGATTCCACAATATGTACTGACTACATACAAAAATAAACATTCACATGCAATTTTAAATTCAGCTTCGATAAAATTTCCCAAAATTAAAGTTATACATGTATGAATGGACTGAAAACTTATCATTCCAATTTATCAAGCATGCAGTTAATATAAATTGCACGAAAGTGTTCATCTTCAAGTTGCATCTAGTATGGGCCATGGTGATTCTTTTCAATTTGTATTTGGAATTATGTCCAACTCTTTTCTTGAGATTTCCTAAAAAGAAATATTACAAACATTTAAACATAGTATTTTTACATCAACTTTAAAACAATAACTAGTAACAAATACATGTAACTATTAAAAAATGAAATTCTAGTTTTAGTCAATGTACAAATAAAAGGCCTTGTAGGGGTAAAAAAGAAGAAGAGAATTTTACATTTGTACATGCAACTGAACTCAGGTTATCGGTGTAATTTTGAGATACGCTAAACATTGAGTATAATTGACACACTTTCTTACATGTAATTATATGTAAATGCATGTAAGGATGTATGCAAACATAGTTGTATCCCAAACAGCAGACTTGTAGATGGTGAGATTATAAATTCAGGGATTCGGAAACTAACTCAAATTAGGAAACCTGACAGATGTTATCTTTTTAATCAATTTACTGTAGATTCCTACATGTAATTAAACACAAGGAATTGATTTTCGCGTAAAATGACAAGAGAAGCACCCAAAGCGGATTTTAAAACCTCACTATTATTTTCTGAGAGTTTTGAACTATAAGAAATTAGGATAGAAGTTATTCTGCACTATTAAATACACAACTGCAAGATCATGGAATTACATGCAAGTACTCGCATAAAATAAGAGGGGTTTGCACTAATAAGGAATCAACGGTATACATTTGAAAATACCACTAGATACAAGGTTTATTTTGGAATATTAATTACTGACTAAAAAATTTTTCCTATACAAGTTTTTATCAGTTTACAAAATATCAGTTCTAGAATCAAATTAAGGACAATATCAAAGAAAGAATATAAAATTGAATTATATTGTATGTAATTGTATCATATTTGATACACAATACTAGCTTTATGTATAATTTGATACAATATTGTATGATTATCATGATATCATATCATGTGACATAGTAATTCATTATACAATATCAAATAATAAAACACTGTATCATATCTGATACAATAGCGGGTTTCGAACTCTTGCCACTAAAAGCATTACGTCTTGAAGCCCAACGCGTTACCGTTATGCTACAGCATCCGATGATGCATCTGACGTTATTTATGTATATATATATAAAGTAGAAACTTACGATTGACATCAAGCAATTGAAATTATTATTCTTTCCAAAAACATCTCATTATTGACGATAATTTGATAAGTTACAGTTTTGATAATCTGCCAATTTCAAAAGGAATTCTACATGAGAATCACAAAAACGCTTTTTGGAATGACGCTTGATAAAGAATGTACAAGAACAAAATTCAATGAGATTTTGTCTGCTAAACATTTCGAGTTTTCTTGGTAAGGTGAAACGTCTCTCGTTTCTTAATTAAAAAGAACATAATCCTTTGTTGATTTTTAATTGTACAACAACTTGTTAATTAAATAATCGATGAAATTAATTTGAAAGAACAAACGCTAGCTTTTCCGGTGATTATTTTTGGGACAGGACAACACTCAAACGTCACAGCTACTTATAGCAAAGCATGTCAGTATATACAACACTAGGCATAATATTAACAATAGTGATGTGTTGTGCATGTACTATGCCTAAATAGTACCCTAGTCAGGGTTTGATACATAGTGCACTAGCTTCCGGCTCGTGCACTATGTAACAAACCCTGACTACTATTTAGGCATAGTACATGCACAACACTATTATACAAATATTGTATCATATCATACAATACTATACATAACGATATCATGATACAATATCATATCATAATGACTTGTACAAACATTTCATACAATATCATTTTGTATCATATTACTTTTTACAATATAATAAATAATATAATATTGTATCATATAAAACAATAGTGTATTATATCATACAATACTATATCATAGGAATCATGCTATATCATTTAACAGCAAAAACATCCATCAAGCAGTTTGAGTGAGGTAAGAGCTTTTTTAAGCATCTTTGATAATGGAGATCAGGCTCTGCAGTTACCTCTGTGATTCATTTATATTATAGCTTAATCAACTATGCAAGCTATAACATGTATCTATAATTAAAACATGTGACCTGTTCCAAAAACTAAACTTCATCTCACATCTAAAACCTATGGCTCAGATTCAGCATTCAAACCTGTCAGGTGTATCAGCATCATGAGACACATCATCGATGCAAGTTTGGTGAAGTAAGGACCAGTAATTACAAAGATATATTTTTCAGCATCCTTGATAATAGAGATAAGGCTCTGTATCTAAAGCTTTCTCTGCGATACATTTATATTAATAGTTAAATCAACTATGCAAGCTATTATCTATAAAACATGTGATCTGTTCCAAAAACTGAACCTCATCCTGCATCTGAAACCTATATATGGCTCAGATTCAGCATTTAAAGCTGTCAGGTGCATCAGTATCATAAGACGCATCATCCATATGATTTAAGTTTGGTGAAGTTAGGAGCAGTAATAACTAAGATAAAATGATCGGAGGGCACCTGATCCAAAAACTTTAACCAGTTATTAAAAATTAACCTCCTCCAGCATCCAAAACTAAGGCTCTACAAACGTTAACCTCATCCAGCATCTGAAACCTTAGTAATGGCTCAGATTCAGCATTCAAGCATGTCTGGTGCATCATGTAATAGCTCAATGGTTAAACATTTCAAAGTACATGTATCTGCAGGCTTGTGAACTGCAGTTTGTGACTTTTGTTCATATTTACTGAATTACAAAATGTAGGTAATCAACATTTTTAAATCATAATTTTTCATCAAGAATATTACATATTTTTTTGCACATTTGTCAATCTTAGCATAATAAAATATAGTTCTGTCCGTGCAAAATATGAAACATGAACGCGTGATAAGGTACATGTACATGTAGAAGAACACGAGCCGACCGTGGATCACTTGTCCACTCGCGCTCGCGCTATATCTCCTCGACCATTTTTTTTAGATATACAAACCAAACATTAATTTATGTCCGACGATGTTTCCGATTTGGAGTATTATCGTTCATTAATTATCATTTTCACTCAAATGTTTAATTAGATAAATAGAAAATGGACAAACTGTTATAACATAAAATGAAAAGAGTTCTTGTATTTACGGCTATATAAACTCATACAAGTTCATATTCATCTAAATGTGCGTCGCGGTGTGCGAATCTTGTGTATTAAATAACCGCTTACCGCTAGGTAGTGCAGCCGTGGCTGATGTCCTCGGCCGTGGACGAAGGATAGATTACGTAAAGGTACAACGCACAGACACGCACAGCTCAGAACCCAGGACGATTTGAAAAGTTTGCAGTATAATGACCATATAAAAAAACCCACAATTGATCTATGTCTGATATCGCTTTATATTGAGAATGACATTGCTTTTATTAATTAACTGAACAATTTCTTAATTGACACCGAATCGTTTAGTCGATAAACTTTTGTGTGTAATCAAAACTAAAACAATTCTTGAGTTCGCGGCTAAATAAACTTGTGCATGAGAGACGCAACTCTCGTGTATTAGATAACCGCTGACCGCTAGGTAGCCCAGCCGCGACCATGGTGACCGATTTTCTCGGCCGCGGGCGAGTGAGAGTTTCGTTAACTTGGCCAAATTTGCCGCGAGTACTGGTCAACACGTATTATTTTTTCCCTCACATAATGCAATACCCGAACACAAAAACAGTTTTATGAGATCAATAAAGTTACCAACAACTTTTTTTGTAGCGACGTCCATATCGAAAAAATTACCGTTTTAGAGTTATGCAGCACATACTTTTAAGGGATCTAGACCCCTCATTTTAGGGGCTAGCCCCCCCTTTTATGGTATCAAATGAAAGCTCTTATTATTCTGCACAACTTTTGTTCTATATGTGTCAAGAAAAAATTTACAACTAAAAAGTAATTGAGCAAAGATATAAGCAAAATTTAACATTTTTTGAAACAGACATTTCGATGTAATTTTTTAAGAAGTATACGTGGGTTAATAAAACATGTAAAACTAGGAGGACAACGTTCAAGATGTCTACATTAAAGATTTGTAAATTAAAACTACTTCCCACAGATCAACTCGGAGCCTTTGAAGGTACACGAGACCCACTAAAAAATATTCAAAGGGGAATAACTCAAAACCGGAAGTAACAAGTTCATAGTTTGTGCTATAGTAAGCTATTGTCATTTCCAATAAACCCTGAAAATTTGAATAAAATCTAATGACAAACAAGCGAGATATTACAGTTTAAAGAAACGTCTAGAAGAAAAAGAAAAAGAACTAGACACGATCTCGTTGCGAGCAAGCAACGAGGAGGTCTTCCGTCCGATTTTTAGAATACGGAATGACCTTGCTCTTGATCTTTATCAACGAAACGTATCTGGAAATGGAAGCGGGGTCTAAGAGTAATGGGTGAAAGACTATCTACCCCTTTTGTGTCCCTTTTTTGAGGGATCAGCACCTTTTCATTCATTTTATTTAAAAGGTATTTTTGTGTACTGCTAATAAGTGTTTAGAAACTGGTTATCGTTTTGAGATATATGTGAAAAATAGTTTTGATATCTGGTCCTAAACTCCTTTTAGGGTCCAGATAACAAACAATATATGGTTGTACATTGTTAAGCACATTATTTTGAGTATCTTTTGTTAAATACTGCTTTTCGGAATTGTCCTCCAGTTTGAGATAAAGAGGATAAGAGTTTTGGACTTCTGACCACTTAAAATCCCTAATTACGTAACGTAGGAGTAAATGATTGCCATGTATAGTTAAATAACGTTAAAATAAACATAATTGCCTCTTTACCGGATCAAAAAATATTTCACAGTAAATATTTATCATTAACAGTCTTTAGAGCTCCCTAAGCCCCTGATTTAAAGGACCAGCCCCTTTTTCATGATATCATAAGATTGTGTTTGTCAATTCAAACACATTTTGTTCAACAAGTGTTTAGAAACTCTGTATCGTTCTGGAGACATCTGGAGAGCGTCGATTTAGGGGCCGACCCTGTAGCTCCTTTTAAGGGCCGCATCATACAGAAAATATGGTTGCATATTGTTAAGCTTAATTTTTTTTAGCATCTTTTGTTCAAAATTGTTTTTCAAAATGTTCCTCCATTTAGAGATATAGAGGATCAAAGTTTTGGACTTCTGGCCCCTTAAAATCCATAATTACGTAATATAGGAGTAAATGATTGCCATGTATAGGTGAATAACGTTAGAATGAACATAATTGCTTCTATGACGTATCACACAATATTTTACAGTAAAAAGTTATCATCAAAAAACTTTAGAGTCCCCTCAGCCCCTAATTTGAAGGGCCAGCCTCTTTTTCCAGATCTCAAACGAGAGCTCTTGTCAATTCAAACACATTTTGTTCAACAAGTGTTTAGAAATTCTGTACTGTTCTGGAGATATCTGGAAAGGGTCGTTTTAGGGGCCGACCCTGTAACTCCTTTCAGGGACCGCAAACAAAGAAATTTTTGTTGCATACTGATAAGCTCAATATTTTGAGCATCTTTTGTTCAATATTGCTTATCAAAATGTTCCTCCATGTAGAGATATTAAGCATTAACGTTTTGGACTAATGGCCCCTTAATATCCCTAATTACGTAATACAGGAGTAAATGATTGCCATATATATGTAAATAACGTTAGAATAAACATAATTGCTTCTATAATGTATCACAAAATATTTCACATTAAAAAGTTATCATCAAAAGACATTAGAGCCTTATCGGCCCCTAATTTGAAGGGCCAGTCCCTTTTTTCTGATCTCAAATAAAAGCTCTTGAAAAAATAAATTTTAATTGCTCTACATGTCTTAACAAAATATTTTCGAGAAAAGAGATAATTAAAGAAAACCAAGAAAAATCACTACATTTTTTATGTCTCAATTTTCGGGTCCAGGCGAGCTTCGGCGCCTTTTGTGCCAAACATAATTGGCTCCTTAAAAACCCTTATTAGGTAAAACAAAAGAAAATCGTTAAATTGTTAAGATATATAAACGTATTATACCTAATTTAGCTGTAATAACCTTTCACGAAATAGATCTCAGTACAGGGCTATAGATAAAAGACTTTAGAGCTATTTGGTCCCTTGATTTAAGGGGCTAGCCCCTTTTTCTTGAAATTAAATGAAAGGTCATATAATCTTTAACACATTTTGTTCAACAAGTGTTTAGAAATGTGTTACTGTATTGGAGATATCTGAAAAAGAAGGTTTTAGGGGCCGATCTTTTATCTCCTTTTAGGGCCGTTTAACGAAATTTTGAAGGTTGCACATTGTTAAGAACATCATTTTGAACAACTTTTCTTCTGTACTGCATTTCATAATATTTTTCCTTTCTGAGATGTGGGTGATCAAAATTTTGGACTTTTGGCCCCTAAAAACCCCTAATTACGTAAAACATGATAAATCATTACATTGCTTGGATACATAACTCTAAGATAAACATATTTGCTTATATGACATTTCACAAAATATCTCTCTGTAAAGGGCTATAGATAACAGACTTTAGTGCCTTTTGATCCCCTTACAGTGCTGCTATCCTGAAAGTTGACGAGGATAGGATAGGATAGGATGCAGGATGCACGATACATGATAGAAATGTAAAAGTTAAGTTCTATCCTATCCTATCCTATCCTATCCTGCATCCTGTAGCCAATCAGATTCGAGTATAAATTTCAGAGTTATTTTGGAAAACGAAAATTGGCTAAACAATGTATTTTCAATGTCAATTTAATACTTTTTACAAGTGAAACCATTAAAGAATAATTATTATATCAAGAAAGCGGTGCATAACATTAATGCGCGCTAAAATGTCGGCGCTTCATCTTTGTCAATTCGTACGCAAGTACGGAGTTACTGCGAGAACTCGTTGCAACATTTGACAACGTCAGAAATAGATTTCTGTATTTACTTCATTTAAAGTCTGCAAATTAATAAAAGCTTGAATTTATAAACCACCAATTTTTAAAAGATAAACATGTATACAAGAAACAGTCATTGCTTCACGTTTCATATAATTTCTTCGATGCCCAATAACAGGGACGCATATTTCTGTCCAATATTAACCTGAACATATCGAATTAATAAATGTTAGCTAGCTATAACTGCTTAAGAATGTATACTTTAAAAATAACTCCGAGTGGTTTAACTATAAACGATATAAACTTCCTAAAGGAATTTTATTTATTTTCAGATCGTGTTTACATTTATCGCCGAACGAATCGCTCGAATAATGAGAATTTCGCTGAGTTATATGTGATAAGAAAATAATTTGATAAACATATGTGACTAAACAGTTCCTCAATAAGTGCATCGAAGTTATTTATCTGTTTTTTATGCATAAATATAATTAAATCGAAAATTGAATCGCATACCTGTTTGTTTACGTTATTGTGTCCATCCCGCGTACGATTTAATTTTACCGTAGCACAGGTAAGTAAGTTATCCCGCTCAATGAATATTCGGTTTTAAGATTTAATTATTCATTTTGAGTACTACATTAATTGATAAAATCATTTTATTCTTAAATTTCGTTTCATTTAACTTGCATTCCTATATTTTGAAAGTATGGGATAGGATAGGATAGGATTGGGCTTATTTGCAGGATAGGATGTAGGATACAGGATATAGGATAGGATAGGATAGTTTTGTCAACTTTCACGATAGCAGCACTGTATTTAAGGGACCAGCCCCTTTTTCTTGATATCAAATGAATGGACATTTAATTCTAAACACATTTTGTTAACAGATTTTTAGAAATCGTTACTGTTCTTGAGATATATGGGAAAGAACGTTTTAGGGACCGATCCCTTATCCCCTTATAGGGGCCGCTTAACGAAATTTTGAAGGTTGCATATTGTTAAGAACATAATTTTGAACAACTTTTCTTCTGTATTGCATTTCAATTATTTTTCCTTTCTAAGATATGGGTGATCAAAATTTTGGACTGTTGGCCCCTAAAAACCCCTAATCACATAACACATGATGAAATCATTACATTACTTGGATACATAACTGTAAGATAAACATATTTCCTTTTATAACATTTTACAAAATATCCCTCAGTGAACGGCTACAGATAAAGAACTTTAGGGCCCTTTGGTCCCTAAATTTGAGAAACCAGCCCCTTTTTCCTGATATCAAATGAAAGGTCTTGTAAATATAAACTTTTTTTACATTACATGTGTTCCCATGAAAAATTACAACGTTTTTTTAGTCTCATTTTTCGGGACCAGGGGAGCTTTAACGCCTTTTGAGCATGACAAATATGAATGCCAAATGGCACATCTAAAATCTATTGTCTACAATCCCTGAAAGTTTGAACTCAATATCTTTTACCGTTTAGGAGGAGGTCCTTGGACAAGCCGACCCTCTGAAAATCGCTAAAACGTCACTATCTTAAGAACAAAAATGACGTCATAAAAATAAAAAATAAAAGTATATTAAGTTTAGATCAATATCTACTAAAAATTTCATGAAAATCAGCCGAGCTGTTTTTGAGAAATCGCGGGCACAAAATTTGTAAGAAAAAAAAAGAAAAATAATAATAATAGGTAAAAAGAAACCGTACGAAAACAATAAGGTCTTCCGTTGGAAACGGAAGACCTTAATAATAATAGGAAAGAAGAAACCGAAGAAAAACAATTACGGAAGACCTTAAAAATGATAATGAAGAATTTCCAACAGAATCAGTACAAGGTCTTCCGTTGGAAACGGAAGACCTTAACTAGACCAAAGCTCATTGCAAAGCAATGAGTGAGTTTTCCGCTAATGTCGGAAGTAAAGCTGGAAGTTCCTGTAAGAAGCAGAGCTCTTAAACTAATATAAGAGTAACTAAAATAAAAAGATGAAAAAACAATTTCTTGGTGCGACTTAACAAAATCCGAATGATTTTAAGTACAAATTAACAAAAAAATCCTTTCTGATTTCAAGAACGACTAAACAAAAAAATCCGAATGTGTTCAGGTATGACTTACCAATTAATTTTAGTATGAGTTAATTTTACTTTGAACATTACGCTATTTCATAAACCAAGAACGCGGAAACAAAATTTCCGGAAAAATCAGTTTTTCAACCCCGATATCTCTGTAATGCATCGTCCGATTTTCAAACGGATTTCAGTTTCGTATTCAAAATAACACATTCTACAAACCTCATAAACATTTGTAATTAAAACAAAAAATTCGAAAATTCGAAAATTTTAAATCCCTTCCGGTTTGGACCGGAAGTGACGGAAACTAAACTCCAGCCTTACAGTGCTGCTATCCTGAAAGTTGACAAAGATTGGATATGATAGGATGCAGGATGCACGATACATGATAGAAATATAAAAGTTAAGTTCTATCCTATCCTATCCTATCCAATCCTGCATCCTGTAGCCAATCTGGTTCGAGTATAATTTTCACAGTTATTTTGCGAAACGAAAATTGGCTTAACAATGTATGATCAATATCAATTTAATACGTTTTACAAGTTAAACCATTTAAGAATAATTATTATATCAAGAACGCGGTGCAAAACATTGATGCGCGCTATAATGTCGGCGCTACATCTTTGTCAATTTGTACGCAAGTACGGAGTTACTGCTAGAAATCGATGCAACATTTAACAACGTCAGAAATAGACTTCTGTATTTACTTCATTTTAAGTCTGCAAAGTAATAAAAGCTTAAATTTATAAACGACCAATCCGGCATTTCAAAATATAAACATGTATACAAGAAACAGACATTGCTTCACGTTTCATATAATTTCTTTGATGCTCAATAACAGGGACGCATAATGCTGTCCGATATTAACCTGAACATCGAATTAATAAATGTAAGCTAGCTATAAATGCTTAAGAATTTATACTTTAAAGATAATTCCGAGTGGTTTAACTATAAACTATATATACTTCCTAAAGGAATTATTTATTTCCAGATCATGTTTTTACATTTATCGCCGAACGAATCGCTTGAATAATGATAATTACGCTCAGTTATATGTGATAGGAAAATAATTTGAAAAAAATATGTGACTAATAATTAACAGTTCCTCAATAAGTGCATCGGGGTTATTCATCTGTTTTTTCTGCATAAATGTAATAAAATCAAAAATCGAATCACTTACCTGTTTGTTTACGTAATTGTGTCCATCCCACGTACGATTTAATTTTACCGCAGCACAGGTAACTAAGTTATCCCGCTCGAAGAATATTCGGTTTTTAAGTTTTAATTATTCATTTTGAGTACTACATTAATTCATCAAATCATTTAATTCGTAAATTTCGTTTCATTTAACTTTCATTCCTATATTTTGAAGTAATGGGATAGTATAGGATAGGTAGGGATAGGATAGGATAGGATAGGAGAGGACAGGACAGGACAGGACAGGACAGGACAGGATAGGATAGGATAGGATAGGATATATCTTATTTGCAGGATAGGATTCAGGAGACATGATATAGGATATAGGTTAGGATAGTTTTGTCAACTTTCACGATAGGAGCACTGTATGTCCAAATAAAAATGTTAAATGCTTCAACACAGAAAATTCCAAGTCTCTATCTTGAAGCGTTTTTTAAAAACGCCCTGGACAAAATCACTTTTTTTAAATTTAAAAATTGAAGTAACGTCTAAAAAGTGACGTTGTAGTCAAACATTTAACATCTTTGAGATTATGCTTCATAATCCCTGAAAGTTTTATGTAAATCCGTTGGAAATTTTTTGAGATATTAAGCTTTAAAAAAGTTAGAAAAATAAAGAAAAAGAATAATAATAATAACTAGACACGATCTCGTTGCGAGCAACGAGGAGGTCTTCCGTCCGATTTTAGAAAGAAATATGACATCATCGACTTTGATTTTCGACAACAAAACATGTTATGGAAAAAGGAGTGAAGTACTAATGCTTTCCTGTGATGCTTTTTATAAGTTCTCTTAAGTTACTTTTTAAATACTTGCATTTCTTCCAATTGAAATAGACAAGATTAAACTTTTTTACCTCTGGGCCCTAATATTTCTAGTTAAGTAACACATGAGAAAATCATTATATTGTAAGGATATATAAACGTATTATACCTAAAGTATGTCCAAAGATATTTTTGCCACTCATTTTCTTAAATTATTCGATATTTGTAAATATCTCTTTATTCAGACGATGTTAATTCGATAGTAAAAAAAAAAAAAAATCCCAAGATTTCCCTTTTGTAACGCCCCCTCTAGCTTGTCAGGTTTCAATACACGGCTAAAAAAGGATGTCTACGGGGATTTTGCATTGCATCAGCCATTATAAAGCCCGGATCCTAACCTTGAAAAATTGTGCTAGATATTCCGAGAGACTTCCAAATTCAGAAAAGATGTAAAAATTCCTCATTATAAATCTCCGTAGGAAATCTGTTTTCGATCCTGTGAATGTTTACGAAGGAAAACTGGTAATTTGTGAATGAAGTTTGACTCCTAAAAACGTTATTACCTAATTACGTAAAACATGATAAAATCAGTATATTTCTTGGATACATAACAGTTGAGATCGACACAAAGTTTAAAATTTTGTTTAATTCATGTGATTTTGAATGACAACAGTTGTGAATGGAATTGGAGATCATTGTGGAGAAAAAGCAGGTATTGAAAATAATTAATGCACTTGATCATGCACATACATTAACAAATAAAGTGTCTTACACATGTACATCTTAATGTTAAAGCTGCTTGGTCCGATTTTCAATAAAATAATTGTACGATTTTAAGGAGGCCGACTTTAGTTTGCATTGCGCATGTTTTTGCGCATTCTAATATAATACAGTTGATTTATACTTCTTATGAATTTTTTTTCGATATCAATTATAAAATTGAACACAATAAACAAAATACAAATAAAAATATTTAGATTTTTAAAGGGAATTTTTATTTTCAACACGATTTTTAGGTTGGCAGTAGGGGAGCATTACCATTGCGCTTTTATGACGTTATGATAAAATGAAGCTTTTTAGGAGTACGTTATAAGAAATAACAAAAGAAAAAGTAAAAATTGTACGCTGTTGAAGTTTTATATACAGAATGATGATATCCTCAAGGACATTTTCCTTATTTTTGGAATGAATCCATTATACCAATCATCATTCGTGATGATCCAAATATATAGCAAAATTTGGTGCATTTTAATATTTTGAGATGGCCCCCACTAAAAACCAGACGGTAGAATTTTGTGTTTTTTACATATAAGGTAGGAAATGATATTACTAATCATATATACCAATTTGTGAAAAAAAACTATTGTAGTATTTTTTTAAACTGCTTTGATGTGCGGAAAATGACAGTTTCCTATATATTCCTATAGTAAATGTACCTCTATTTTGAGATGGTCCCTAAAAAGAACAACACGGTCGCTTTTCATGAACCTTCGCAAGTAAACTAGAGTTGGTTTAAATTACATATGGTTAAAAAATAAAGAGTTATGCTATTGTAGTTTTTCCGCAAAAAAAACCCAAATCGGCCTCCTTAAACGACGGTTAAGCTAAGTAGTATGCAATAATATACGTTGCAGTAGTTTTTCCCGGTCAATTAAGCCACATTTCAATGAAAAAATTATGTACATGTTGAAACTCGTTGAATCCGGATGTTGTGTATTACGGCATGCTGCCCAATCCGGCGACATTATTCAGCCCTTTGACATTTTCCCATCATTTATATTTTAAAAAAATTTTGCAATCCAGATCCTGTCTATTCTGCTAACCGGCGCAATGAAAAAGCCTACTGCTTATAATTAGTGAGAGTTATCTCCCGTAGTTCGTCCACTTATCGATCGATCGGCCTTCTGCGAGATATTAATGCTCAATTATCGACCAATTTTTCTGTCGTTGCTATTGATTTAAACAACTGTTGATATAGATCCAAAGTAGCGACTTATTTCAGTTTATACCCTAAAAGTCTTGTTATGAATTGCAATTAGATAATTAGATTATAGCTCAACCAATTTTTTTCAGGCCGTGATTCAGGATACTGCAGGAGTAAGACTGCCGATATCGTTTGTTATCCCCGTTGTATGGCTCCACGTACACAGTTGCATATCTTTCTGTCAAAATGTTCAATTGTTTTAAATAAATTTTTTAATTATATTAATAGTTATCCATTGTTTCCCTGCATCAAACCCTTCTCGCCATCAGGTATTCCAGCCACCTGTTGACTTGTTAATGTTTTGTTTAACAATTTACGGTTGCACTTTTCAGGTAAATCGGATGTTTGAAGAATTACCAATAACGATGATTTGATTGATGGATTTATCGTTTTAAAAAAAGTATTTAATATGGAATTGGTAACGTAAATAAGATCGATGAAATCTAATATATTTCAGAACAATTGAACATTTTGCAAGAATACACGATTAGGACTTACTTCATTAAATAATAAAATTAATTTGCAACAATGTCCTCTAAACCGTATGTTTCCTAATCTGGCCATTTTTTTGTCAGAACCACCCTCGGCCGGATTAGACAAGTTTTGCTGTATATTCACCAAATAATCGACATAAAAGAGTTTTGCTTTATTTCGCCTCGTGTTTAAACTGGCCCTTACGTCGAAGCTAGTATGAAAATTATTGTATTACGACTTTGACATCTGTCTTTTTTATATTATCTATTATAACATATAAAATATACAGCATGGCTATTTAAACAAAAAAAGCCATGTACATTTGTTCATTAATAGTTTTGATGTTTACGTTGTTCATAATCATTGAAAAACATGCAGGGTGAATGCAGGATGAATAAACTCAATCATTCGGAGGATGAAACCAAACGGTTTCCTTTTTTTAACATTCCAATGATCTATGTTGGGTTGTTGTTGTTGTTGTTTTTTTTTTTTTTTTATTCTTTTTTTTTGTATGCCTAAAATTTATTTTTACTTTGAATATTTCTAACGTTGAAAGGAGAGCAATTCCGTGTAAATAGTCTATAACTTTGTAAGATCATTCATTTGGTTTTCAAGGAAAATTATTTGATACTGTAATGGCCGACAAATCGGAACATGCAGCTTAAAGAAATTTCTCAACTTATTATACCTCGAAACGTTATTTCAAATCAGGCACCAAACAATGAAGGGGAATGGAAATATTCGGCGAATCCAAATATTAAAAAAATTTGTATTTTTGGCAAACAACGATTAATCATTTTTTATCTCCTACAAGATATATTCGCACCTGTGTTTTGTATCCATCTCTTTTAAACTCTTTGTAGCCAAATCTGTCAAAATTCGTGGTCGTTTCACCCTCTTGTTGTAAACCCCGCTGAAATGTTCACAATCGATGCGCTGATGAACGAAAGACTCGACTAGAAAAACTTACTGCATTGGCCGTCTAACATTATTAATATAAATGATGAATTCATAAACTTTTAGATTTCAAAAAGTGTCATTTTTTGTTAAGTTACAGGAACATTGTCATTCATGCACATAGTATTTGTACATAATAATTTATATGTTATTCAACCAGTGTTTGAAATATGAGACCGTTCTTGAAATATTTGGGAAAGAAATTTAAGGGGTCATCCTATCATCTTCTTATCGGGCCCGTGTAACAAAATTTGAGCCATTTCCGAATAAATGTGTGCACAAATATCGTTAATAAAAGAATGCAGGTAACGGGAGCTTTTAACAGGGGAGCAGGGAGTGCTGTAAAATTCATGTTTACATGTATTAATTTACCTTGTGAAATTATCAATCATAGGCATAAGATAACTGCTATTGCCTGATTGGCGAACTTAATTTGCCTATTGACTCCATGACATCTACAATTTCGCTTAGTTAAACGTAAACATTTTTAAAAAAAAATGTATATAAGCATGTACTCCAATCAGGTGTTGTACTTTACAGAACGTTTTTTACGCGATCGCCGAGCGCTTGTTTTTGGGGGAAAACAGTCCTAATCAGACAGCAAATACATAATACAGCATGCAGACGTTTTTATTAATATAATTATATATAATTTATGTATTAACTATTTAATTAGCTTGAATATGCAAATTTTAAAGCCAATTCGATTTGTATTAGACAATTAATCTACTAAGTAGTATTTTTTACCATCTGTTCGCTACTCGATCTTCAGCTGTCCGAATTCAATCAAAACTTTTACAATGAATATACATGTACATAAAATTTTAAAAACTCACATATTCTTTCAGAATCAAAAAGAAAATTATTTTATAAATGAATAAATTCAGCGATGAGTATGCTTTTTAATGGATCTGACTACCATTGAGAAGTGGTTACACCAATATTGTGACCCTTATTATTTTACGCCTTATCTCGAACGCTTTTTATATATATTTCAACTGTTACTTACTACATCCTGCTTAAAACTCTCTCTCTCTCTCTCTCTCTTTCTCTCTCTCTCTCTCTCTCATAACTGATAAACATTCTAATATTTTGATAGCCAAATGAAGTATCACATTGTTATAGATTACAGATACTTATGTGAATATTGCCTATATTTTGTTGAAATTGGTAGTGTAACGCATTTAATTCTCAGCAGCAAAATGTCACAACAGACACAAGTGAATTTATTTACATTTCAAATCGTACGACTGTAAAACGTATTATATTCATTGATTTTCTCCTTTATTATACGAACTATGATTTAAATCAATGGTTTCATGCGTCGTTAACCAATATAATTGGAAATGAAAATAACAACGAATCAATGAGCATTGGAATGTGTGATAAGGTATAAACATGAGAAGCATGTGTCCTACAGTGAATCGGCTGTCCACTAGCGTAGCATCTCCCCGGCCCCTGTTATAAAAATGTACACTCAACGTGGTGGGTTTGAAATGTTCGCAGTTTGATAACTGAATTTTATTTTCCAACAATAAAACTATTTTATGACATAGACAATATCACAAAGAGCGCCTTTTTTCAATGACAGTCATACATTGTACTATCTATTTTTTTTTAATTACGAGAACAAAACCACAATATTTCGTTGATAATGGTATAATCTTTTTTCATTTACTCTTTGATATCGTTAAAATCTAAATTCTTTGTGTTTGCAGCTACATAAATAAATCCGTGTGTGCATAAGAGCAAGGCGCATATCTTGTGTATTGGATAAAGGCAGACCGCTCGCTAGTCCAGCCGCGACCCATTTCCTCGGCCGCGGCCAAGGATCGGATTCGTATAATTGTTTACATACATGAAGCTCGAAATACAGCTAGCAAAATTTTAAATGCGACATAAATAGTGACAAATACATTGCATAGAAGCAATTTTTATACCCGTAATATGTTTCCCTAGAAAAGAATTAAACTGTTTAAACACTTTCCGAATGCAAGCTAGTACACTGTCTACGGTAGTTGGTAAAGGTATAATCTTTTTTATTTACTATTAAACTCATTAAAATCGGAAGTTTTGTGTTTGCAGCCACATAAAAAAACCTATGTGTGCATTACAGCAAGACGCAAATCTTGTGTATTAGATAACGGCAGACGGCTCGCTAGTCCATTCTTGACCTATTTCCTCGGCTGCGGGCAAGGGATCGGATACGTAATTGTTCACATACACAGTTCGGAATACAGCTAGATTTTAAATGCGACTCAAATACATTGCATAGTAACAGTTCTTTTATCCATAATGTGTTTCACTACAAATTAACTAAAATGTTTAAACACTTTTCGTATGTAAACCGGTACCCTTTATGTCAGTTATACGCACAAATACCCCGTTTATTTGCCAAATAAAACAGAAATACATGGTAACAAGTTTAGCTTTTTACTCTTATACTACGCAATAACCGAACAAAATATTATTGTTACCGCATTAATAAGATCATAATGAACAACATTTGCAGCGACAGACCGATTGAAATCTTAACCGTTTTTTAGTTACAGAGCGATTACTTTCAAGAACTCTAGGTCCCTAATTTGAGGGGCCAGCCCCTTCTTCTTGACAGTAAATGAAACATCTTTTAAGCATAAATCTTTTTTGATCTACATGTCTTTCCAAAATAGTTCCGAGAAAAAAGATAAAGTAAGAAAACCATGCAAAATCACAACACTTTTTTAATCTCATTTTTGGAGCCCTGACGTGCTTCGGCGCTTTTTGCACTGAAAAATTATAAATGCCCTATTGCAGATCTACATTCTTTTGACTATCATTCCTGAAATTTTGTACTCAAAATCTGTTTTAGTTTGTGAGATCCTTCGTGGACAAGCCGACCCTCTAAAAATCGTTGAATTGTTAATATCTCAAAACCGGAAGTGCTGTCCCGATTAAAAAAAATTTCCAATAAGGTTCAGAGCTGTATCTTTCAGATCTTAAAGTTTCACGTAAATCGGCCAAGTAGTTTTTGAGAAATCGTGTACACAAAATCTGTAAGAAAAAAAGAATAGGGAAAAAGAAACCGAACGAAAACAATATGGTCTTCCGTTGGAAACGGAAGACCTTAACTATACACGATCTCGTTGCGAGCAACGAGGAGGTCTTTCGTCCGATTTTAAGAAGGTGAAATCACGTCATCGACTTTAATTTTTTACAACAAAACATGATCTTGAAATAGGAGTGAAGTACTAATGCTTTCCTGTGTTGCTTTTTATAAGTTCTCCAACGTTGTTTTTTAAATACTTGCATTTCTTCCAATTGAAATAGACAAGATTAAACTTTTTTACCTCTGGCCCCTAGTATCTCTAGTTAGGTAACGCATGAGAAAAACAATATATTGTAAGGATAAAAAAACGTATCATACCTAAAGTCTGTCCCAAGATATTTTTGCCACACATTTTCTTGAATTATTCGATATTTGTGAATATCTCTTGATTCAGACGATGTTCATTCGTTAGTATGAAAAATCTCAAGATTTCCCTTTTGTAATGTCCCCTTCTAGCTTTTCAGGTTTCAATACATTTCCCATTATAAATCTCCGTAGAAAATCTGTTTTTGATCCTGTGAATGTTTACGAAGGAAATATGGTAATTTGTAAATGAAGTTTGACCTCAAAAAAGTTATTACCTAATTACGTAACACATGATAAAATCAATAGATTTCTTGGGTACATAACAGTTGAGATCGACACAAAATTTAAAATTTTGTTTTATTCATGTGATTTTGAATGACAACAGTTGTGACTGGAAATGGAGATCATTTTGGAGAATATGCAGGTATTGAAAATAATCACTGCACATGACAAATAAAGTGTCTTACACATGTAAATCTTAATGTAAAAGCTGCTTGGTCCGATTTTCAATAAAATAATTGTACGCTTTTAAACGATGGTTATGCTAAGTATTTGTGTATTAATATACGTTGCAGTAGTTTTCCCGGTCAATTTAGCAATATTTCAATGAAAAAAAATATGTACAGGTTGAAACTCGTTGAATCCAGATGTTGTGTATTACGGCATGCTGCCCAATCCGGCGACATTATTCAGCCCTGTGACATTTTCCCATCATTTTTGTTTAAAAAAAAATTGTGCAATCCGGATCCTGTCTATTCTGTTAACCGGCGCAATGAAAAAGCCTTCTGCTTATAATTAGTGAGAGTTATCTCCCGTAGTCCATCCACTTATCGATCGATCGGCCTTCTGCGAGATATTAATGCTCAATTATCGACCAATTTTTCTGTCGTTGCTATTGATTTAAACAACTGTTGATATAGATCCCAAGTAGCAACTTATTTCAGTTAATACCGTAAAGTCTTGGTATGAATTGCAATTAGATAATTAGAATTCAGGATACTGCGGGAGTAAGACTGACGAAATCGTTTGTTATCCCCGTTGTATGGCTTCACTTACAGAGTTGCATATTATTCTGTCAAAATGCTCTGTTATATAAAATTCTCATTTATATTAATATGTATCTATTGTTTCCCTGCATCAAAACAGTTCTCGCCATCAGGTATTTCAGCCACCTGTTGACTTGTTAATGTTTTGTTTAACAATTTACGTTTAAGCATGCACTTTTCAGGTAAATCGTATGTTTGAAAAATTATCAATAACGATGATTTGATTCACAAATTATTTCCATTGTATGTATTCCGTTATGGATTTATTATTTCCCCAAAAAATATTTAAAATGAAAATTAGACCATAAAATAATTCGATCGTTGAAATCTAATATAATTCAGAACAATTGAAAATTTTGCAAGAAGACACAATCAGGACCTACTTCATTAAATACTAAAATTGATTTGCAACAATGTCCTCTAAACCGGATGTTGCCTAATCCGACCATTTTTTTTTCAGAACCACCCTCCGCCGGATTAAACAAGGTTTGCTGTATATTCACAAAATAATCGACTTAGAAGGGTTTTGCGTCATTTTGCCTCGTGTTTAAACTGGTCCCTTACGTCGAAGCTACATACATGTATGTAGTATGATTGTTTTACGACTTTGACATCTGTTTTTTTTATATAATCTATTATAACATATACATTTGTAACATATACAGCATGACTATTTAAACAAAATTAAAGCAGTGTACACTTGTTCATTAATAGTTTTGATGTTTACGTTGTTCATAAACATTGCAAAACATGCAGGATGAATAAACCCAATCGTTCGGAGGATGAAACCCAACTGTTTCCTTTTTAAACATTCCAATGATGTATTTTGGGGGTTTTTTTTTTGCATGCCCAAAATGTATTTTTTTACTTTGAATATTCTAACGTTGAAAGGAGAGCACTTCCGTCTAAACACGTCTATAACTTTGTAAGATCATTCATTTGGTTTTCAATTAAAATTATTTGATACTGTAATGGCCGACAAATCGGAACATGCAGCTTAAAGAAATTTTTCAACTTATTATTTCTCGAAACGTTATTTCAAATCATGCATCAAACAATGAAGGGAAATGGAAATATTCGGCGGATCCAAATGTTAAAATATTCTTATGATAAAAATTGGCATTTATGGCAAACAGATTAATCATTTTTTATCTCCTACAAGATATAATCGCACCTGTGTTTTGTGTCCATCTTTTTTAAACTCTTTGTAGCCAAATCTGACAAAATTCGTGGTCGTTTCACCCTCTTGTTGTGAACCCCGCTGAAATGTTCACAATCGATGCGCTGGTGAACGAAAGACTCGACTAGAAAAACTTGCTGCATTGGCCGTCTAACATTATTAATTTTAATAATGAATTCAGAAACTTTTAGATTTCAAAAAGTGTCATTTTTTGTTAAGTTACAGGAACATTGTCATTCATGCACATAAAATTTGTACAAAATAAGTTATATGTTATTCAACCAGTGTTTGAAATATGAGACCGTTCTTGAAGTATTTGGAAAAGAAATGTTAGGGGTCATCCTTTCATCTTCTTATCGGGCACATGTAACAAAATTTGAGCCATTTCCGAATAAATGTGTGCACAAAAATCGTTAATAAAAGAATGCAGGTAACGGGAGCTTTTAACAGGGGAGTAGGGAGTGCTTTAAAATTCAAATTAACATGTATTAATTTACCTTGAAAAAATATCAATCATAGGCATAAGATAACTGCTATTGCCTGATTGGCGAATTTGGTTTTCCTATTGACTCCATGACATTTACAATTTCGCTTAGTTAAATGTACACATTTTAAAAAAAATGTATATATGCATGTAGTCCAATCAGGTGGTTTACTTTACAGAACGTTTTTTTTTACGCGATCGGCGAGCATTTCTTTTTGGGAAGAACAGTCCTAATTAGACAGCAAATACATAATACAGCATACAGACGTTTTCATTAATATAATTATATATAATTTATGTATTAACTATTTAAGTGTGCTTGGATATGCAAATTTTAAAGCCAATTCGATTTGTATTAGACAATTAATCTATTAAGTAGTATTTTTAAACATGTGTTCACTTTGTATAACTTTTCCTAACTCTATAACCTTTATATTAATATATGTTTACCTCTGACCAATTTATATGTATATTTTAATGTTATTTTTGTCCTCATGTACCATATGTTTGAAATGGTTTTGAGCGAATAAATGAACTTGAACTTGAACTACTCAGTCTTCAACTGTCCGAATACGATCAAAACTTTTACAATGAATGTACATGTACATAACATTTTTAAAACTCACATAATCTTTCAGAATCAAAATAAAAATTAATTTATAATTTGATAAAATCAGCAATAAGTTTGCTTTTTAATGAACCTGACTACCATTGAGAAGTGGTTATACCAATATTGTGACCCATATTATTTTACGGCCTGAGTGTAAATAAAACTTCAACTCGTTTAAAAATGGTTTGTTTTATCGTGCCCGTACCTACCGCAAGCATGTAACATTGTACTTCTTAAGCTGCCTTATCTCGAACGCTTTTTAAATATATTTCAACTTTTACTTACTACATCCTGCTTAACTCTCTCTCTCTCTCTCTCTCTCTCTCTCTCTCTCTCTCTCAACTCATAAAAAATTATAATATTTATATATACCAAATGAAGTATCACATTATCATAGATTACAGATACTTATGTGAATATCGCCTTTATTTTGTTGAAATTGGTATTGTAATGCATTTAAGTCTCAGCAGCTAAATGTAACAAACAGACACAAGTGAATTTATTTACATTTTAAATCGTACGTCTGTATAACGTATTATATTCATTGATGGCAGTTTTTTCCTTTTATTATACGAACAATGATTTAAATCAATGGTTTGATGCATCGTTGACCAATATAATTGGAAATTAAAATAACAACGAATCAATGAGCATGGGAATGCGTGATAACGTATAAACACGAGAAGCATGTGTCCTACAGCGAATCGGCTATCCACTAGCGCGGCATATCCTCGGCCCGTGTTATAAAAATGTACACTCAACGTGGTGGGTTTGAAATGTTTGCAGTTTGATAACTGAATTTTATTTTCCAAAAATAACACAATTTCATGACATGGGCAAGATTACAAAGAACGCCTTTTTTCAATGACAGCCATACTATATATGTATATATTTTTTTAATTACTAGAGCAAAGCAGTAATACTTCGTAGGAAATGGTATAATCTGTTTTCATTTACTCTTTAATATCGTTAAAATCTGAATTCTTTGTGTCTGCAGCTTCAGAAATAAACCCGTGTGTGCATTACAGCAAGGCGCATATCTTGTGTATTGGATAACGGCAGACCGCTCGCTAGTCCAGTCGCGACCGATTTTTTTCGGCCGCGGGCAAGGATCGGATACGTAAAATTGTTTACATACATGAAGCTCGGAATACAGCAAGCAAGATTTTTAATGCGACTCAAATACATTGCATAGAAGCAATTTTTATACCCGTAATATGTTTCCCTAGAAAAGAATTAAACTGTTTAAACACTTTCCGAATGCAAGCTAGTACACTGTCTACGGTAGTTGGTAAAGGTATAATCTTTTTTATTTACTATTAAACTCATTAAAATCGGAAGTTTTGTGTTTGCAGCTACATTAAAAAACCCATGTGTGTATTACGGCAAGATGCAAATCTTGTGTATTAGATAACGGCAGACCGCTCGCTAGTCCATTCGTGACCTATATCCTCGGCTGCAGCAAGGGATCGGATACGTAATTGTTCACATACACAGTTCGGAATACAGCTAGATTTTAAATGCGACTCAAATACATTGCATAGTAACAGTTCTTTTATCCATAATGTGTTTCACTACAAATTAACTAAAATGTTTAAACACTTTCCGTATGTAAATCGGTACCCGTTTTGTAAGTTATACGCACAAATACCCCGTTTATTTGCCAAATAAAACACAAATACATGGTAACAAGTCTGGCTTTTCACACTCATATTACGCAATACCCGAACAAAATATTATTGTTACGACATTAATAAGATCATAATGAACAACTTTTGCAGCGACAGCCATATCGAAATCTTAACCGCATTGGAGTTACACAGTGAAAACTTTGAAGGGTTCTAGGTCCTTAATATGAGGGTCCAGCTCCTTTGTCTAGGTGTCAAACAAAAGATCTTGTAAATATAAAATTATTTTCTTCTACATGTCTTAACAACACATTTGTGAGAAAAAAAGATAATCTAAGCAAAATCACACTGCTTTTTTAATCTCATTTTTCGAGCCCTTCTGAGCTTAAGCGCCTTTTGTGCCTAATATCTATTAATGCCTTATTACATATCTACAATCCTTTGTCTTTCATTCCTGAAATTTTGAACTTAATATCTTTTATAGTTTTTGAGAATTCTCTTGGACAAGCCGACACTCTGAAAATCAAGAAAACGTCGATATTTCAAAAACGGAAATGACGTCATCAACCAAAAAAATTCCCGATCAAGTTTAAAATAATGTCAATAAGATCTGCAAATTTTATTCAAATCAATCAAACAGTTTCCGAGTAATCAATGATACAAAATCGGTAAGAAAAAAAAGGAGAAGATTGAGAAAAAACCCCGAAAAAAAACCAAACATTTTTTTTTAATAAAAAGAAACAATAGAATAACAAGAGGGTCTTCCGTTGGAAACGGAAGACCCTAAAAAAAAATATTAACAGATTCAGTACAAGGTCTTCCGTTGAAAACGGAAGACCTTAATTATATAATAAAAATCTATGTTTTAAAAATTGCTTATTTTTACTCACTTCGTAAATTTTAATTTTAAATATTTTCCAAATGCATATTAAACAAAAATTGTGCATAAATTAAAGGGCACAAAAAGGTGCTGGTCCATTTAAAAAGGGATCAGAGCGCCTAAAAAGTATCTGCTGTAAAACTAAAAATCGATACATGCTACGATAATAATGTCGCTGGAAAAGTTGTTCTTCATTATTTTATCAATCTAATGTAATAAAGTATTGTTTCGACATTGCGTAATATGAGAATTAAAATCTTCACAAGAAGACATTCATACTCGCTTTCATTTTGCTTTTGGGGAATCGCTCCCTGTGCGTAACAGTGTTTTAAAGTCGCAGTCAATGCTTTTTTTGTCTAAATATATCCCCAAATTATCACAGACATGCCTTTATCTGTTTTACGAGAGGTCTAAATCCTCAATACCCCGTTCTTGGGGTTACATTAATACAAATGAAATAGGCATGAACTAATTTTCAAGAGTTCGAATTGATTTTCTAAAGCTCTGATTGGTCAAAAGTTAAGGTAGTGTGAAAATGACCTCCTATCAATATTTGTCAGACCCTTACAAGTGTAAAAAGAAAGGGGACAATCCTTTCTTCACTTGAAGCTGTTACGGAAGACCTCATCGTTGCCTGCAACGAGCTCGGCTCTAGTACATGTATTATATTCACTTTAATGAAATATCTCATCGATGTGACATTGCAGTTGTAAAAATTGAATTCAGAAAAGTTCTTGTTTACAATATGTATTTTAACATAAACAAAAAAACACTATTGGCAGAAAGTTAAGATATTTTCAACTTGTTTCAAAAATCACATACCGTTGATACATGTACCTTATAATTATTACATTCAATGTTGGTGCATTTTATACGAACTACGTTTAATTGAGATTTTTTTGGTTATTATCTTATAAAACATTTTATTCTTTTATTTGACAGTCCAATCAGATGAATCATAAACTCTCTATATATATTGAATTTTATAATTATTTGCAATATGCCAAAAGCTAAACATCGAAAACAAAAATTTGCAAAAATATTAGATTATAAATCTAATATGAATCACACAAAAACAATATAACAATCGAAATAACGATCAAGATGGCATCCACTTATTTGATAAATGGATATGTCATTAAAACGTGATGAGTTAATAAAACTTTAGACCTCCATTTTCAATGAATATCAAGGAGGGCAATTTTACTCGGTTGGCTTAGTCGATTAATCGGAGCCTTTATTCGAACGATAGTCGTGTGCTCGTTGTCCTTATTCTGCTGTCAGATACACCGTATCTGAACCATAATATACATTTTAAAAACTTATGATACGTTGCACTAGGTGTATTTAATTTCAAACAAATTAAAGAACATGTTATCTAGATAGCTGTTAGCTAATGTTGTATCTTTTTCTTTTTCTTGTGAAGATTTTACATAATTAATTTTTTTATCATATTAGGCAAATCAAATATGACCTCTTTGATGTTAAGCCATTGTCCCGTGTCGTGCCAAAATCAACAATTAGAATTAATGGTTATATAAAAACAAACACATTGAGATGCTATGATTAATTTTTTCATTTATACATCTTTAGGAAAACTACAAATTGATTGCTTTAAGTAGGTGTTTGCATACTATAAGTACTTCTGATCAAAACAATTATTTAACCTACAAATTCAACAAAGATAAATTTGTAGCCGCTTAGAAATATACCAGGGACACCTGTTCGATTCAACAGAGTGTAACGTGATTAAACATGCTTGTGATAATACGCACTAGATGTATTTTATTCAAAAAAAATAAAGAGCGTTTTATCAAGATATCCGTCATTGATATTGTATTGCCTTTTTACATTTTAAACATACACACCGTTATGTTTTATAATTAAAAAAAAACAAGTTTATTAAACACAAAAAAGCTTTATTTCAAAGCTTTTTTCATCATTAGTTAAATGGTAGTATCGAATGCCGTTTTAAATTTATTTACAATAGATTTGCATATGACCCACCAAATACATAAATATATATTTACATACCGTACAATTTTAAATTTTGAATCTTTTTGTATTTTTGACAATGGACTGGAAAAGATAAATCTTTTTTTTTTATTAGTCAACTTGTACATGTAACTCAATAATCAAACATGCTGCGAGTAGATGCAGATAGATGTGAGCATTTGGTGCATGTGAAAGAAATTTATGTTCAATCTTTACGTCTTTCATTTATTTACTATGTCCTATCCAATTCAATAATGTTGTCGGGAACAGAATGGACTAATGACTTTTTCCGTTTTGAGATGAAAGATCTCTCCGAATGACTGTTCACATTTATAGTAAAAAAAACAAATTAATATTGAAAATATTCAATTTAAGAGTTATGTACAAATCTAAGTATATAATTGTACTAATAAAAAAAATATCTTGGTAGTACATGAGACGTTGCAGATTTTTACACGCAATTAAAAAAATCTACAAATTTTAGTCTTTTCATACATCAAAGAAGAAAGGTACACCTTCATGCTGTCTTTCAGCTCTCTAAAAATGATGGATATATTATTATTTTTTTTTTCAAAATATCTACGATATAGATAATCTGTCGCTGACTCGTTAAAAAAATTATGTGAACCCAAATGTTCTTTAATAACCACTAGATTTTGTTGTTCTTTTTAAGTTTTATAACTTATATTGTAACAATGGTGCTTTAATTAGATACACCACAAATTCTTTTATTTGTAGTTTTTCTTATTGTCAAAAAAAGGCTAGAAAAATTAGGTCATAACATCGGTCACTGTGATTTGACTCTCCTAAAAATTCTGTACAATTTGATGGATTTTTTTTTAAAGAGATCATACATACAGCTATATATTTGATACAATAACAACACTGTCAACAATTCAAAAATGATATATTAAGATTGCAAGAGGTTCGTTAATTTTGGTAACAAATGCAGATGAAATTGATATTTCTTTTTTAAATTCTTGATAAAATAATTCTTCAAGATACAATCTTTATTACTCACTTTCACGAATTATCTTATCGATGTGACATCACAGTTTTGATAATTGAATCCTGACTACTATAAATATTGTTTACAGTGTCTATTTGAACAAAAAACCTATAACAGAATATTAAGATTTTTCCAATGGTTTAAGAATCACATATTGTTGATACAAGTACCTTTGTTATGATGATTCAATTCAAAAATCATTACAACTAATTTTGCAGTTATTTCAATCAACGTTAGTTCAAATTATACGAACTACATGCACTTGAGAACTTTTTGGATTATTATTTCATAAAACATTTTATTCTCTTTTTTTTTGACAGCTCATGCAGGTGAGTCATTAAATATTTGATAAATTAGATAGTATCATTTTATGATTATTTGCAGACTACTATAAATATTGTTTACAGTGTCTATTTGAACACAAAATCTATAACAGAATATTAAGATTTTTCCAATGGTTTAAGAATCACATATTGTTGATACAAGTACCTTTGTTATGATGATTCAATTCAAAAATCATTACAACTAATTTTGCAGTTATTTCAATCAACGTTAGTTCAAATCATACGAACTACATGCACTTGAGAACTTTTTGGATTATTATTTCATAAAACATCTTATTCTCTTTTTTTTGACAGCCCATTCAGGTGAGTCATTAAATATTTGATTAATTAGATAGAATCATTTTATGACTATTTGCAGACTACTATAAATATTGTTTACAGTGTCTATTTGAACAAAAAACCTATAACAGAATATTAAGATTTTTCCAATGGTTTAAGAATCACATATTGTTGATACAAGTACCTTTGTTATGATGATTCAATTCAAAAATCATGACAACTAATTTTACAGTTATTTCAATCAACGTTAGTTCAAATTATACGAACTACATGCACTTGAGAACTTTTTGGATTATTATTTCATAAAACATTTTATTCTCTCTTTTTTTTGACAGCTCATGCAGGTGAGTCATTAAATATTTGATTAATTAGATAGTATCATTTTATGATTATTTGCAGACTACTATAAATATTGTTTACAGTGTCTATTTGAACACAAAATCTATAACAGAATATTAAGATTTTTCCAATGGTTTAAGAATCACATATTGTTGATACAAGTACCTTTGTTATGATGATTCAATTCAAAAATCATTACAACTAATTTTGCAGTTATTTCAATCAACGTTAGTTCAAATTATACGAACTACATGCACTTGAGAACTTTTTGGATTATTATTTCATAAAACATCTTATTCTCTTTTTTTTGACAGCCCATTCAGGTGAGTCAATAAATATTTGATTAATTTGATAGAATCATTTTATGATTATTTGCAGACTACTATAGATATTGTTTACAGTGTCTATTTGAACAAAAAATCTATAACAGAATATTAAGATTTTTCCAAACATTTTATTCTCTTTTTTCGACAGCATAGTAAGGTGAGTCATTAAATATTTGATTAATTAGATAGTATCATTTTATGATTATTTGCAATATGAAAAATCAGTATCACTCACGTTCTTGCATTATCTTATCAATGTGACATCACAGTTATGATAATTGAATCAAGACTACTATAGATATTGTTTACAGTGTCTATTTGAACAAAAAACCTATAACAGAATATTAAGATTTTTCCAATGGTTTAAGAATCACATATTGTTGATACAAGTACCTTTGTTATGATGATTCAATTCAAAAATCATTACAACTAATTTTGCAGTTATTTCAATCGACGTTAGTTCAAATTATACGAACTACATGCACTTGAGAACTTTTTGGATTATTATTTCATAAAACATTTTATTCTCTTTTTTTGACAGCATAGTAAGGTGAGTCATTAAATATTTGATTAATTAGATAGTATCATTTTATGATTATTTGCAATATGAAAAATCAGTATCACTCACTTTCTTGCATTATCTTATCAATGTGACATCACAGTTATGATAATTGAATCAAGACTACTATAGATATTGTTTACAGTGTCTATTTGAACAAACAAACCTATACGCAGAATATTCAGATATTTCTAATGGTTTGAGAATCACATATTGTTGATACAAGTACCTTTGTTAGGATGATTCAATTCAAAAATCATAACAACTAATATCGCAGTTATTTCAAATAACGTTGGTTCAATTTATACGAACTACATGCACTTGAGAACTTTGTGGATTATTATTTTATAAAACATTTTATTCTCTTTTTTTTTTTGACAGACCATTAAGGTGAGTCATTAAATATTTGATTAGTTAGATTGTATCATTTTATGACTATTTGCAATATGAAAAATATAAATATCCGAAACAAAATTTGATGAATTGATAAAAATCCATATCTCCATTTTCATTGCATATGTATAATTATCATTTGCCATTTAAATTCTGTCAAAACTTTCATTACACTGACTTCCTTTGTTACGTTAATTCAATACAAAAACATTCCATCTAATACAATTGTTATTTCAATCAATGTCAATGCATTTGTACGAACTACATAGGCTTGAAACCTTTTGGTTTATTTTCTTATAAAGTATTTCACTCTTCCTTTGACCGTTCATGGAGATGAGTCATACATCATAATCATTAATTAATCATTTTGATTGCAATTTGCTCAAACACGAACAATTTTTTTTAAGTTTTGGACTGTTCGTTAATACATGTACTCTATTTTATATTTATCTTGGTTTTTTTTTTTATTATTAGTTTACTTACTTTGCATGATGTTTAAATGCGCAACAAATTCGAATCATTTTGGTTTTGGGTTCAACTTGCTTAAACTGTGTATTGTGAATGAATTATGAGCACAACATATGTTCTGAATCTGAAGATGGTACTTTGATTAATATAACCATCATTAAACTTGGTTTTGTTTCATTGAATGTTTGTGCTTAGTTTAATATCTCTGTAACTATTCCTGAAGCATTTTTGATATATTGTCTAGTAAATCATTTTTCTTTTTTTGAAAGGATGGAACGTATACAATTTATGTGAGTATTAGCTTATATTGATCATTTCATGCATTTTTTATTAATCTTTAAAATTAACGCTTTGAATGTTGTCCTCTGATTTTTGTGTTTGATTTTTTCCCAATTGTAACAATTGAATTATATAATCGAATTCTATGTTTTAAAAATTGCTAAAAAGACTTTGCTGTAAAACTAAAAAAAAAAAAACACAACCAGATCATCATCAAAAAAGAAAGGTACACCTTCATGTTGTCTTTCAGCCCTCTAAAAATGATTGATATAGTATTATTTTTTTTTTTCAAAATATCTACGATATAGATAATCTGTCGCTGACTCGTTTAAATAATTATGTGAACCCAAATGTTCTTTATTAACCACTAGATTTTTGTTTTTTTTAATTTTTGTAACTTATATTGTAACTATGCTGCGTTAATGAAATACACCACAACTGCTTTTATCTGTAGTTTTCTTCAAAAAGAAGGCTAGAAAATTCGGTCCTATCATAGGTCGAATACCTTATAGTTCACTGTGATTCTGTACAATTTGATGGAGTTTTTTTTAAAGAGATCATACATACAGCTATATATTTGATACATTAACAATACTGTCAACAATTCAAAAAATGATATATCAAGATCGCAAGAGGTTCGTACGGAAGCCCGTTGGTGCCACGTAGGAAAAATATTTTATCTGGCGGCTGCCAGATAATTATTTGGCGGCCGCCACTTATTATCTGGCGGCCGCCATATAATTTTCTGGCGGCCGCCACATAATTATCTGGCGGCCGCCACATAATTATTTGGCGGCCGCCAGATAATTATTTGGCGGCCGCCAGATAAAACCTGACTTCCTGATGCGCGTGCATGTTTAAATGGGAGCTTTTTAGGGAGTTGAGGAAACACTCTAATTTATTAGTTTTATTAATTAAATATTTCTGAAACTTGACATTGAATATCAATTGCAGAGCTTAGGATTTTGAAAAACTGGTTGAGTTGAATGTATAGAAGACTTTGTTGTTAGAATCTAGAATGAATTTTATATTACTTTGTGCCTTGTATTATACATGTATGTTGTAAAACATGGTATTTTAGAGTTGATTCTGAACTTTTAAAACTGAACTTGACACCAGTTCAGGAAATCTTAACATTAAAAAACCTTAACTTGAGAGGAATTTTATGTAAACATGTATAAGTAAAGGAACGCACTGCTTTCTATGTGTTTTAATTTTGGTACAAGAATTTACCAACGCAGATTAAAGTCAGCTTTATTGACCACGACAGCTAGTACAGACAATATTATCACGAGAGCAGATCCATCTATGACTTAATAAGGATAAACTAGGATAAGTGTGTACTAGCGTTCGTGGCCATAAAAATGAAACTATTTAACTGACTGTGTTGTTAAACTCTTATTCCAAATCACATGAAAGGCAGTACAATAAAAAGACAGTGATCGGCCACATTCTCTCTGGGTAAATCAAAGTACTGAGAGTACTGAAAGGCGGGGTCTTGAAAGTTTGAATTTGTAATTGTTCACGTTTTCCTCCATTATGTTCCAAAAATTTTGAGTTTGAATTAGTTGTTTTAATCTACATGTCGTATGCTAAAGTTCGGCTTTTTGCAATTGCCTGATAATTTGTCATAATTTTGCTAATCCCGACCGGGACTGTTCTTCATAATTGTAGAAAATTGACACAACGGTACTGGCACTGTACCAGTTATCGGCTAAAATTTAATGTTTTCTTTTCGTATTTTCTTATTTCGTGATATCTTTGGATATAACTTGCCATACTTTAAATACTGAACTCCTTATTTATCAATCTGTTAGTTTATATCATTTTTTAGAACCGCAAACATCTTGTTTTGTGATTTTTATCATGCCCCGAATTTGCCTAGTTTTTACGATCTACTGTATTGTTATCGGCTTCGTGATAATGACATAGTAAAATCCCTGTACATGTTGATTCTATACTCTGCTAAATGAAATTTGAATTATGTCCCTTGTGGGTCAGGCTAAAGTAGTCGGGGTTGTGATACATTATAAACAAAACTCATAAAATTATTCGTTTATTATCATACGGTAATTCACCAAATCGTACACTATTCAATACATAATTATGCAATCAGGCGTTCAACTGCGCTACGAATCTCTCGGAAATTAATGAATTCCTCTTGTTTATACATGTTATATGTATTGATTTGTCAAATCAAAGAAGGGATATAATAACGTATCACAAAGAGGTAATATTCTATTTTTAACTTATTACGTCATTTTCCCCACTGCTGAAAGTGCAGAGATGTAAAATCAGCGGTAAACAATGATCGTTTAAGCTCATGCATAAAACATATTCAAGAAAGTTTTCAAGCAAACATACTTTTCTTTATCCGAAAAAGACGACTGAATTAAAAAATCTTGGATTGTCCCCTGCTATAAACCCGAACTCTCAGTTTAGCCGATAACTGGTCTTAGCCGATAACTGGTACGGTACCAGTATATTATGTAAAATAAGACCCCAAGAAAATTTTTAAAAAACTACAACTAACCGGGAAAATCAAAACAACTATATTTAGGTATATAATTTAAATCGTTATATTTATTTATTTTGTGATCGGTAGACAAATCAACAATTTGAGATTTTTCGGAGTTTCCATAAACCTTGTATAACAGATACCATCCGACTTATAGATTTTCCCTTTGATCACCCCCCCCCCCCCCCCGCCCCACGGATAAGGATTTCCATGGTTTATAGATGTTGTAAATTCATTCTTTTATTATTTGTCAATATTGTTTTGGCGAGTCTACGCCCCCCCCCCCCCTCCTTTTCAAAATCGATGCTACGTGTCTGTTATTTATTGTACCGGTATAAGAAACAATATCTACATTGCTTCATATATTCGTGATGCTGTACCTCAGAGGCATTGGGAACATAGCATTTCCTATTACGGCATTTGGATTAACGTATCCAACAGAAGCCGCAAGTGATGCTACCTTTTGTTTCAAAGGGCCAAAAATGGAAACGTCGAGGGGTTGCAGAATATGGGTTGTGTGTGGCAGCAAACCCATGACATGGACGTCGTTAGCCATTGCCTTTTTAAGAAGGGACAGTGAGATATGGGAATCGTGGTTGTCGAAGATGAGAAGAACTGGTCTCCTACTTCCGCAGTGCGGCAGAAAAATATTATTGAACCACAACTCGAAAATCTCGCCAACCAGCTTGGAGGAATCCCGTCCGTAAAATTCCTGTGGGGCAGACCTCCTTCAAAGATTATGCAAGTTGGAAGCACCCTGTCGTCAGCTGCGACACAAACATGCGCGGTACAATGCGAGTGTCCAAGATTTGACTGCTGGTACGCATGTGTGCCTTTACCAACCAAAACCTTCTTTCGACATTTTTCTTTACCTGTAATTGGAGAAATGTTGTATATTTTAATATCATATGTGTAAATACCGCTATTTCATCCACTCGGCAATACCAATTTAATTTCATGCGTCGGACTCACGCGCTCATATTTAAAGAAAACAAAATAAAGTAATATTTTTAAAAATCACGTTAATTAATTGAAAATTCTATTTAATTTCCCCTTCCATGTTAAGTACTTGTTTTCATCTGATGTCCTACAAATATGAAATTAAATTGGTGTGACCCTAGTTTTTCTTTTTCTTTTAAATATATATTGTATAATTTATCTTCAGTTTTTTAGTCCATGGAATTGTATTTTAATAGTCATGCAATATGAGTCAGCATTTTTAAAGTACCGCTGAATCTGCTTTCATCACAGTTGAATATCTGTGAAGGTTTGTCCTTAAGGCCCAAGTCTTCAACAGTTTTATTCAAAAGATTGAAGTACTGGTTCGTGACAGTCCAGTTGGACATTCTAGCTCTAGATTTATCCAGCACCTAGGGAACTCTTTCCGAAATTGGGATGTCTTTTGAAAAACTGCCGACACCACTTATTTGAAGGACCATTTTCTAGGTTGAACAATGTTTTTCGTCCACTTTCTTTAACTATTGCAACCACGAACGACTAAATTGAATTAAAAAAAACATTGAAGAAAATTTACTGGACTGATCCCTTTAAAATATTCAAAAGTAGAAATTGGTGTATAAAATAATGTATAATTTTAAGAAATCGTGTACTTATGTTTTAGCAACATAATTTTATGAATAAAAGAGAGACCTTCAATAGTTTTCTCGACACGGGGAAACCTCTTGTTCCCATATGTTTAATGTAATTTAATAGAGACACTTCTTCGTCCTCGGTAAGCATACGTGGTGGACCTGGCGTTGATCTCTCTATATTGTTTTCTTCTTTTATGTGGTCAAATACAGTTGACGTAGGCACTTGGTATTCTCGAGCAGCCTGATAAGTATTTAACGTTTTTGTTCTTACATCACTCACAGCCTGATGGAAGCATTCCTCTTGGTACTGGTGTCTTTTTCTTTTGTTCATGTTTCTCTTTTTTTTTATACACAAATAGATATTAAAATATATGAATGCAACGTTATTTTACGGGGGCAATACAGATGGCGGAGAATTGGATATGGGACTTAATATATTTTTCGTATTTTTGTTTATATAATTACAATTTAAAAAAAATATATATCTATTGTCTTTCATTACCTTTAAAACAGTTTGATAACTGTGCAGTTTATGCAGGTTCAAGTTAATTAAATAGAGTGGCATGCATGTACTGGTTTGTTGATTTTATCGATGCAATTAATTTTATGTTCTCTGCAAATTGTAATTTGAATTATGTCCCTTTGTGGGGTCAGACTAAAGGTCGTAAGGGTTATGACACATAAACAAAACTCATAAAATTAATACTTTGGTATCATGCGGTAATACACAAAATCGTACTGAATATTCAAACATGGTTGTCGAATCAGGCGTTTAACTGCGATATGAATCTTTCATAATTCAGCGATTTCCTTGTGTTTGTATGCATCGATATTGTATGTCAAATCAAAGAAGGGATATATAACAACGTATTACAGAAGTCATAGTCTATTTTTAACTTATTACGTCACTTCCCCCACTGCTGAAAGTGCAAAGATGTAAATTAACAGGTAAACAATGATCGTTTAAGCTAATGTTCACAGGATATTCAAGAAAGTTTTCAAGCAAACTTACGTTTCTTTATTCGGAGCAGACGACCAAATTAAAAAATCTCGAATAGTCGCGCACTATAATCCCGAACTCTCAGTTTAGCCGATAACTGGTCTTAGTCGATAACTGGTACAATACCAGTACTACATGTAGATTGAAACAACTAATTCAAACTCATAATCTTTCGAACATAATGGAGGAAAACGTGAACACTTCCAAGACCCCGCCTTTCAGTACTCTCAGTACTTTGATTTACCCAGAGAGACCGTGGCCGATCACGGTCTTTTTATTGTACTACCTTTCATGTGATTTGGAATAAGAGTTTAACAACACAGTCAGTTAAATAGTTTCATTTTTATGGCCACGAATGCTAGTACACACTTATCCTAGTTTATCCTTAGTAAGTCATAGATGGATCTGCTCTCGTGATAATATTGCCTGTACTAGCTGTCGTGGTCAATAAAGCTGACTTTAATCTGCGTTGGTAAATTCTTGTACCAAAATTAAAACACATAGAAGGCAGCGCGTTCCTTTACTTATACATGTTACATAAAATTCCTCTCAAGTTAAGGTTTTTTAATGTTAAGATTTCCTGAACTGGTGTCAAGTTCAGTTTTAAAAGTTCAGAATCAACTCTAAAATACCATGTTTTACAACATACATGTATAATACAAGGCACAAAGTAATATAAAATTCATTCTACATTCTAACAACAAAGTCTTCTATACATTCAACTCAACCAGTTTTTCAAAATCCTAAGCTCTGCAATTGATATTTAATGTCAAGTTTCAGAAATAATTAATAAAACTAATAAATAAGAGTGTTTCCTCAACTCCCTAAAAAGCTCCCATTAAAACATATGCGCGCGCATCAGGAAGTCAGGATTTATCTGTCGGCCGCCAAATAATTATGTGGCGGCCGCCAGAAAATTATATGGCGGCCGCCAGAAAATTATGTGGCGGCCGCCAGATAATAAGTGGCGGCCGCCAAATAATTATCTGGCGGTCGCCAGATAAAATATTTTTCCTACGTGGCACCAACGGGCTTCCGTAGGTTCGTGAATTTTGGTAACAAATGCAGATGAAATTGATATTTCTTTTTTAAATACTTGATAAAATAATTCTTCAAGATACAATCTTTATTACTCACTTTCACGAATTATCTGATTGATGTGGCATCACAGTTTTGATAATTGAATCCTGACTACTATAAATATTGTTTACAATGTCTATTTGAACAAAAAACCTATAACAGAATATTAAAATGTTTCCAATGGTTTAAGAATCACATATTGTTGATACAAGTACCATTGTTATGATGATTCAATTCAAAAATCATTACAACTAGTTTTGCAGTTATTTCAATCAACGTTAGTTCAAATTATACGAACTAATGCACTTGAACACTTTTTTGATTATTATTTCATAAAACATTTTATTCTCTTTTTTTGAAAGCACATTCAGGTGAGTCATTAAATATTTGATTAATTAGATAGAATCATTTTATGATTATTTGCAGACTACTATAAATATTGTTTACAGTGTCTATTTGAACAAAAAATCTATAACAGAATATTAAGATTTTTTCCAATGGTTTAAGAATCACATATTGTTGATACAAGTACCTTTGTTATGATGATTCAATTCAAAAATCATTACAACTAATTTTGCAGTCATTTCAATCAACGTTAGTTCAAATTATACGAACTACATGCACTTGAGAACTTTTTGGATTATTATTTCATAAAACATTTTATTCTCTTTTTTTTGACAGCCCATTCAGGTGAGTCAATAAAACTTTGATTGATTAGATAGAATCATTTTATGATCATTTGCAGACTACTATAAATATTGTTCACAGTGTCTATTTGAACAAACAACCTATAACAGAATATTAAGATTTTTCCAATGGTTTAAGAATCACATATTGTTGATACAAGTACCTTTGTAGTGATGATTTAATTCAAAAATCATTACAACTAATTTTGCAGTAATTTCAATCGACGTTAGTTCAAATTATACGAACTACTTGCACTTGAGAACTTTTTGGATTATTATTTCATGAAACATTTTATTCTCTTTTTTTTGACAGCCCAGTGAGGTGAGTCATGAAATATTTGATTAATTAGATAGTATCATTTTATGATTATTTGCAATATGAAAAATCAGTATCACTCACTTTCTTGCATTGTCTTATCAATGTGACATCACAGTTATGATAATTGAATCAAGACTACTATAGATATTGTTTACAGTGTCTATTTGAACAAACAAACCTATACGCAGAATATTCAGATATTTCTAATGGTTTGAGAATCACATATTGTTGATACAGGTACCTTTGTTAGGATGATTCAATTCGCAAATCATAACAACTAATATCGCAGTTATTTCAAATTACGTTGGTTCAATTTATACGAACTACATGCACTTGAGAATTTTGTGGATTATTATTTTATAAAACATTTTATTTTCTTCTTTTTTTGACAGCCCATTCAGGTGAGTCATTAAATATTTGATTAATTAGATTGTATCATTTTATGACTATTTGCAATATGAAAAATATAAGTCCGAAGGGCTTTATGATAGATTTGATCACACCCCGACCGAAATTATCATCTCATAATATTCAAAGAATGATTCCTTATTACTTGTATTTATATAATTTTAAGCCATCGAACGATTTTATATTTAAATATTAATAAGCAAACCCCGCTGGCGCCTCGATTTGGCGTCATTTGTACATCACGGCATTTAATGGAAAAACACAATAGAATGTAAATATCTTCATTTGTTTGCAAATTTGCGGGAATTAGGTCATTTAAGTGACGTCATATATAAACAGCGAGTGAGCAATGATGACTAAAATCAAGATTAAAGTAATAGGATTCCTCTTTATAATGATTTGTGAAGATTTCGTTTTATACGATACTATTTAAAAATTAGTTGAAATCGGGGGCAGATATTTGACCATACCGCACAAAGTCCTTTTACATGTTGAATCTGATTATTAAAAAGTGCATGTCATTATGTTTTTTCTGCCAGTCATCGGAAAATACCCCCCCCCCCCAACCAGGTAAATAATCATTCCTCATTGATGATATATGACAAGCCCTCGTTTAAATGATCGGGTTGTTAATTCTCTGTGTCTCATGAGCTGTTTTCTACCCACTGAAAAACGGTCAATTAAACACAGAATCCACAAAATATAATTCATGCTTGTTCTTCGTGTACACATGTCCAAGTATCATGACTGCGCGATTGACTACACAGGTGCATTTTGAAGAATTTCGAAGCGTGCGAGTTTCTAGCTCATATGTTGATTTCTTTTGATTAAAATGTTTAAAAATACATAGCAAATGTCGGGTTTTAATTTTACAAATACATTGTAACATTTACTGCAGAATACATTGTAAATGTTAAACAGAGAGAGAGAGAGAGAGAGAGAGAGAGAGAGAGAGAGAGAGAGAGAGAGAGAGAGAGAGAGAGAGAGAGAGAGAGAGAGAGAGATAACAGGTATATCACTTTCTGACTATATTGTATTGGTATCATATGTTGTTGTAGAGAAGTTCACAATTCACATATCTATGTTGGAACTGGCGGTTGTGATGCCGTAAGGGGATTTTAACGTGCTGATACCTATCTGACTCGGGGCCTCAGGTTTTAGCACTAGAAAAGTCATGAGAGAGAGAGAGAGAGAGAGAGAGAGAGAGAGAGAGAGAGAGAGAGAGAGAGAGAGAGAGAGAGAGAGAGAGACAGCCACAGAGAGAGATTACAGGTATATCACTTTCTGACTATATTGTATTGGTATCATATGCTGTTGTAGAGAAGTTCACAATTCACAAATCTATGTTGGAACTGGCGGTTGTGATGCCGTAAGGAGATTTTAACGTGCTGATACCTTTCTGACTCGGGGCCTCATGTTTTAGCACTAGAAAAGTCATGAGAGAGAGAGAGAGAGAGAGAGAGAGAGAGAGAGAGAGAGAGAGAGAGAGAGAGAGAGAGAGAGAGAGAGAGAGGGTGGAGGAGAGAGAGGAGAGAGAGAGAGAGAGAGATTAATCAGAAATCGATTGGGGTAAGAAATTGATTGTCTATTAATCTGTTTCTTTAACATACCAATTATTTTTCTTAAGTCTCAAGTTTATCTCTGCCAACTAACTCCCGGGTTTAAAAAAAATCTGCAAACTTTAAGTCGAAAAATAAAATGCAGTACGGATAATGCCCCCCCCCCCCTTCCCTTTTCCCCCCGAATCCACTTAAGCAATCGATTAATAAAATTAATGATTTTTCTTTAATTTTGACCTCGGTGTGTAATCACTATTAAATAGATATAATAAATCCCACTTTTGTAAACATTACATGCAAGTAGTCCTACTTGTAAGTAAATAATAATAATCTTTTAAGATAGATTCTAACTGATTATGATCCCAAGGCACCCGTCAACCGTAATTATTTTTTTAATCAAAAGTGGAAATTCAGATTTTTGTTTTTCCCCGACGTTTACATCTGTTTATTTTAGCGCTGACTTTCAATCATTAAGAATGTTTAAGACAATCATTCAATAACGAACTTCAAATCATTTGAATTGTGTGTGCGTGTGTATAAAAGATTGAAATTATCTCGTTTGCTATGATATACCAATATACTGCTTTCAATAAATGAAGAAAAAAAATCAGAAGAAAAAACGAAAAATCATTTTAAAGGCCGAACATTTTTACCGGGTGGTAAATCTCAGGTGAGGGCGGGGCTTAATTTCTGGAGGTGTGAAAGCCTCCGGGGCTGGAGTCTACCCGAGTGCATGTGGTCGAGAACGCTGCTAATCACTATGTACAGGAAGCAAATATTATACAAGATATAAATAATTGGTCAGAAATGGCCTTCGTTTGAATATTTGTACAATTGACAACACGAAGCGATTTTATACGGAAATGTTACGTGTCGTCCGAATTTTCTCTAATAACACGTGTGTAAAGCACAATTAAAAAAAAATTCAGTAAACTAGCTAATTCTGCTTTAACAATTTAAATTGGTACATTGTGTTTAGCACTTAACATTGTTTTAGACGTCAATTTTTACAAAAATAATTGTGTAAGAAAACCATACGATCATTTAAAATGTTGGGTGTAAAGGCAGCCATTATACGATGACAACTAATGGAGTTCGTTCTCCATGGAGTGACGTTTTCTTGAAACAAGTTCCAATTGACTGTATAATTAGTAAATAAAGCTTTAATAGCTAATAAGTTTGTTTTAAAAAAGAAAATTTTATATGCATGTTTTGAGCTGCATGCTCATTCATCTCTGGGGAATTTATTAGGTCATAAACATTCAACATGAATGAATAATAAAAAATATTCTTCTCATTTATCCGACCCGTACACAATTCACCTATCACGGAAAGAGAAAATAAACATGTTTGCCTATTAATTAAGGTGTCGCTTATAATTAAAGAGATGTTAAAATTAAATTAGTGTGATGCAGCAAAAATAATGGGGGTGTTTATGCCTTCCTGGCTTTGGTCCATTAACATTTAGGAGAATAGTTTGAGAGAGAGAGAGAGAGAGAGAGAGAGAGAGAGAGAGAGAGAGAGAGATAGACAGCCACAGAGAGAGATTACAGGTATATCACTTTCTGACTATATTGTATTGGTATCATATGTTGTTGTAGAGAAGTTCACAATTCACAAATCTATGTTGGAACTGGCGGTTGTGATGCCGTAAGGGGATTTTAACGTGCTGATACCTTTCTGACTCGGGGCCTCAGGTTTTAGCACTAGAAAAGTCATGAGAGAGAGAGAGAGAGAGAGAAAGAGGGAGAGACATAGACAGCCACAGAGAGAGATTACAGGTATATCACTTTCTGACTATATTGTATTGGTATCATATGTTGTTGCAGAGAAGTTCACAATTCACAAATCTATGTTGGAACTGGCGGTTGTGATGCCGTAAGGGGATTTTAACGTGCTGATACCTTTCTGACTCGGGGCCTCAGGTTTTAGCACTAGAAAAGTCATGAGAGAGAGAGAGAGAGAGAGAGAGAGAGAGAGAGAGAGAGAGAGAGAGAGAGAGAGGGTGGAGGAGAGAGAGGAGAGAGAGAGAGAGAGAGAGATTAATCAGAAATCGATTGGGGTAAGAAATTGATTGTCTATTAATCTGTTTCTTTAACACACCGATTATTTTTCTTAAGTCTCAAGTTTATCTCTGCCAACTAACTACCGGGTTTAAAAAAAATCTGCAAACTTTAAGTCGAAAAATAAAATGTAGTACGGAAAAAGCCCCCCCCCCCCTCCTTCCCTTTTCCCCCCGAATCCACTTAAGCAATCGATTAATAAAATTAATGATTTTTCTTTAATTTTGACCTCGGTGTGTAATCACTATTAAATAGATATAATAAATCCCACTTTTGTAAACATTACCTGCAAGTAGTCCTACTTGTAAGTAAATAATAATAATCTTTTAAGATAGATTCTAACTGATTATGATCCCAAGGCACCCGTCAACCGTAATTATTATTTTAATCAAAAGTGAAAATTTTTGTTTTTCCCCGACGTTTAGATTTGTTTATTCCTAGGCTACAACACATATATACACAGGTTTCACACCTTTACGCAGTCAGCCGGTCGTGTGTATAGTCTGCGCCTTTTCTGTTAGTTCCGAGTTTTTTGTTGCTCCCAGAGAGAGAGAGAGAGAGAGAGAGAGACAGACAGACAGACAGACAGACAGACAGACAGAGCAAACAGAGAGAGACAGACAGACAGACAGAGACAGAGACAGAGAGACAGAGAGAGAGAGAGAGAGAGAGAGAGAGAGAGAGAGAGAGAGAGAGAGAGATTTTTTCTTATTAAAACTATGTAACTATATCATGGCAACATTCTTATAGCTTTGCAAGAGAAGATACATGTAAATGTAATGACATACATGTATGTGGTGATAACGAACAGTGTTCAAAATCAAAAGTACATAACTGTCATGTATATTATTTAAAGTGCCGTAACAGAGTGAAATATTATTTGAACACTGTTCGTTATCACCACATTTCATTTTTAATTTAACACCATACTTATTTTGGTATCAGCAACTGGTGAGGGAGGGCTGAGGATTTGTAAAAATCTGACATGATTGAAATAATAAAAAGAAAACACATCTAAAATGATGAATATAAAGATTATTTCCTTTATTCATGCGTGTTATATTTTTAAAAATATATATTTCAACTCTAAAGACCACAAATACCCCCATAAGGGAATTCCATAATGTCTTGAACAAGGTGTCAGACTGACAATTTACAAGGTTGAATATTGCGACATTCACGCCTTTTGATCTACTGAAAGTATGTATACTATACACAGATAGAGCCGCGCTGATTTTCATGTGAAGTAAAACTTCAAAGACATTATTAAGTCCAGACCAGTTATCTTCTCTTTTTGAAAAAAAAAATATGTTTGTTGCAATTGAGCAATATGGTGGATTGTTTTATTGTTGAAAAAATTGTCCTTCCTCCACATATATGTTACATTAATATTTTAAAATTCACAGAATTTAAAACTATATAAATTGTTATACATAGTTTTAAATTTTCTGAATTTTAAAACTTTAATGTAACATGAAACTAATATTTATTTGACAATAATGATAAAATTAAATTCATTGTTAAAAAAAAATTAAATAATTAGTTACTAAAACATTGATATTGAAATATATATAAATACTTTCCCTATTTAATTGGGTAAGTTGCTATATTCTGTATGATAATTGGATTCTGAGTGTTCAATACATGCACGGATCGGAGGATTTGGGGGGGGGGGATTCAGAGGATAATTCAATTTTTTAAACACTATCCAAAATACTTGTATCATAATGTCTAAGCTTCCCCAGAAATCGATGATATCCTCGCCCTTTCCCTGAAAAAGAATCTGACCGCACATTTAATTATATAAGAACTTGAAGAAATAGAAGCCAATTTTCTCTCTTGTAAGCAATAGGAAAGAATCAAAACAAATCCAGATTTTGGTCTTATATAAAGAAAATATTCAATTCATTGTTCAAACATAACTTAAGGTAAAAACATAGGTACAGTGGGTTACAGTGGTGTACAGTGTTTGTCAGTACCCTGTACAGTGGTGTACAGTGGGGTACAGTGCTGGTCAGTACCCCGTACAGTGGTGTACAGTGAGGTACAGTGCTAGTCAGTGAGTAGGTACAGTGGGGTTCAGTGGAGTACAGTGGCATACAGTGGCTCTGTACAGTCGGGTACAGTGGGATACAGTGTGGTACAATATCTCTGTACAGTGGGTGTACAGTGGATTTACAGTAGGGTACAGTGAATATACAGTGTATGTCAGACAATGTCAGTCAATTTTTGGGAATATCAGTGGATTTTGAATTCAGTAGTGAGATGTATTTAATTTCAAACAAATTCTAGAACATGTTATCTAGATATCTGTTAGCTAATGTTTTAGCTTTTCCTTTTTCTGGTGAAGCTTTTACATAATTAATTTCTTTATCATAATAGGCAAATCAAATATGACCTCTTTGATGTTAAGCCATTGTTCCGTGTCGTGCCAAAATCAAAAATTAAAATTAATGGTTATATAAAAACAAACACATTGAGATAATATGATTATTTTATTACACATAAAATAAGCTTTATTTCAAAACTTTGTTCATCATTAGTTAAATGGTAGTATCAAATGCCGTTTTCAATTTATTAACAATAGAATTTGCATATTACTCACCAAATACATAAATATATATTTACATACCATACAATGTTAAATTTTGAATTTTTTTTTGTATTTTTGACATCACAATGAACTGAAAAAAAGTAAATCTTTTTTATATTAGTCAACTTGTACATGTAACACAATAAACAAACATGTTGCAAGTAGATGCAGATAGATGTGAACATTTGGTGCATGTGCAAAGAAATTTATGTTCAATCTTTACGTCTTTCATTTATTTACTATGCCCTATCCAATTCAATATTGTTGTCGGGAATAGAATGGACTAATGACTTTTTCCATTTTGAAATGAAAGACCTGTCCGAATGACTGTTCACATTTTTAGTAAAAAAAACAAATTAATATTGAAAATATTCAATTTAAGAGTTATGTACAAATCTAAGTATATAATTGTACTAATAAAAAAATTATCTTGGTAGTACATGAGACGTTGCAGATTTATACACGCAATTAAAAAAAATCTACAAATTTTAGTCTTTTCATACATCAAAAAAGAAAGGTACACCTTCATGCTGTCTTTCAGCCCTCTAAAAATGATGGATATATTATTATTATTTTTTTCAAAATATCTACGATATAGATAATCTGTCGCTGACTCGTTAAAAAAATTATGTGAACCCAAATGTTCTTTAATAACCACTAGATTTTGTTGTTTTTTTAAGTTTTATAACTTATATTGTAACTATGCTGCGTTAATGAAATACACCACAAATGCTTTTATTTGTAGTTGTTTTCTTATTGTCCAAAAAAGGCTAGAAAAATTAGGTCATAACATCGGTCACTGTGATTTGACTCTCCTAAAAATTCTGTACAATTTGATGGAGTTTTTTTTTTTAAAGAGATCATACATACAGCTATATATTTGATACAATAACAACACTGTCAACAATTCAAAAATGATATATTAAGATCGCAAGAGGTTCGTTAATTTTGGTAACAAATGCAGATGAAATTGATATTTCTTTTTTAAATTCTTGATAAAATAATTATTTAAGATACAATCATTATTACTCACTTTCGCGAATTATCTTATTGATGTGACATCACAGTTTTGATAATTAAATCCAGACTACCATAAATATTGTTTACAGTGTCTATTTGAACAAAAAAACTATAACAGAATGTAAAGATATTTCTAATGGTGTCCAAGTAGCGTAGTGGACAATGCACTCGCTTGCCACCGCTGCGACCCGAGTTCGATCCCCGTGATCGACAGTGGTGGTATGTGATAGGGTATGGTGGTCGCCCGCATGGACACGTGGGTTCTCTCCAGTTACTCCGGCTTCTTCCCACATCAATGACCCCCTCGCACTAACATCCGTGCCAACGAGAGATATTGATATAGGTTGTAGAACGTGCTTATCAGTTGTTGTAAAATAAATAAAGTTCAGTTTTTTTTAATGTTTTGAGAATCACATATCGTTGATACAAGTACCTTTGTTATGATGATTCAATTCCAAAATCATTAAAACTAATTTCGCAGTAATTTCATTCAACGTTAGTTAAAATTATACGAACTACATGCACTTGAGATCTTTTTGGATTATTATTTCATAAAACATTTTATTCTCCTTTTTTTGGACAGCCCGGTATGGTGAGTCATTAAATATTTGATTAACTAGATTGTATCAATTTATGATTAATTGCAATATGAAAATTCATTATCAATCACTTTCACGAATTATCATATCTATGTGACATCACAGTTATGATAATTGAATCAAGACTACTATAAATGTTTTTACAATGTCTTTTTGAAGAAACAAACCTATACGCAGAATATTCATATAATTCTAATGGTTTTGAGAATCATATATTGTTGATACAAGTAAATTTGTTAGGATGATTCAATTCAAAAATCATAACAACTAATTTCGCAGTTATTCCATTCAACGTTGGTTAAATTTATATGAACTACATGAACTTGAGAACTTTTTGAATTATTATTTCAGAAAACATGTTATTCTCGTTTATTTGGACAGCCCGGTATGGTGAGTCATTAAATATTTGATTAACTAGATTGTATCAATTTATGATTATTTGCAATATGAAAAATCATTATCACTTACTTTCACGAATTATCATATCTATGTGACATCACATTTATGATAATTGAATCAAGACTACTATAAATGTTTTTACAATGTCTATTTGAAGAAACAAACCTATAAGCAGAATATTCATATAATTCTAATGGTTTTGAGAATCATATATTGTTGATACAAGTAAATTTGTTAGGATGATTCAATTCAAAAATCATAACAACTAATTTCGCAGTTATTCCATTCAACGTTGGTTAAATTTATATGAACTACATGAACTTGAGAACTTTTTGAATTATTATTTCAGAAAACATCTTATTCTCCTTTATTTCGACAGCCCGGTTGGGTTAGTCATTAAATATTTGATTAACTAGATTGTATCAATTTATGATTTTTTGCAATATGAAAAATCATTATCACTCACTTTCACGAATTATCATATCTATGTGACATCACAGTTATGATAATTGAATCAAGACTACTATAAATGTTTTTACAATGTCTATTTGAAGAAACAAACCTATAAGCAGAATATTCATATAATTCTAATGGTTTTGAGAATCATATATTGTTGATACAAGTAAATTTGTTAGGATGATTCAATTCAAAAATCATAACAACTAATTTCGCAGTTATTCCATTCAACGTTGGTTAAATTTATATGAACTACATGAACTTGAGAACTTTTTGAATTATTATTTCAGAAAACATTTTATTCTCGTTTATTTGGAGAGCCAAGTGATGCGAGTCATTAAATATTTGATTAATTAGATTGTATCATTTTATGACTATTTGCAATATGAAAAAAAAGATAAATATCCGAAACAAACATTGATGAATTGATAGAAATCCATATCTCCATTTTCATTGTATATGTATAATTATCATTTACCATTTAAATTCTGTCAGAACTTTCATTACCCTGACTTTCTTTGTTACGTTAATTCAATACAAAAACATATCATCTAATACAATTGTTATTTCAATCAATATCGGTGCATTTGTACGAACTACATAGGCTTGAAACTTTTTTGTTTATTCTCTTATAAAATATTTTACTCTTCTTTTGACAGTTCATGGAGATGAGTCATGAATCATAATCATTGATTAATCAATTTGATTGCAATTTGCTCAATTAAGAACAATTTTTTTAAGGTTTGACTGTTCATTAATACATGTACTATATTTTACATTTAGCTTTTTTTTAGATTTATATTACTTACATTGCATGTTGCTAAAAAAAAACGATACATCCTATGATAATAATATCGCTGGAAAAGTTGTTCTTCATTATTTTATCACTCTAATTGTAATAAAGTATTGCTTGGACATTGCGTAATATAAGAATTAAAATCTTCACATGAAGACATTCATACCCGCTTTCATTTTGCTTATGGGGAATCGCTTCCTGTGCGTAATAAACATTTAAAAACTTATGATACGTCGTAATAGATGTATTTAATTTCAAACAAATTAAAGAACATGTTATCTAGATATCTGTTAGCTAATGTTTAAGCTTTTCCTTTTTCTTGTGAAGCTTTTACATAATTAATTTCTTTATCATATAAGGCAAATCAAACATGACCTCTTTGATGTTAAGCCATTGTCCCGTGTCGTGCCAAAATCAAAAATTAAAATTAATGGTTATATAAAAACAAACACATTAAGATACTATGATTAATTTTTGTTATTAATACATCTTTAGGAAAACCACAAATTGATCGCTTTAAGTACGAGTTTGCATACTATAAGTACGTCTAATCAAAACAATAATTTGATCTACAAATTCAACAAAGATAAATCTGTAGCCGCTTAAAAATATACCAGGGACACCCGTTCGATTCAACAGAATGTAACGTGATTAAATTAGATGTATTTTATTTGAAACAAATAAAATGTAGATAAAAAGCATTTTATCTAAATACCCGTCATTGATATATTATTACCTTTTTACATTTTAAACATACACACCGTTATGTTTTATATAAAAACAAACCAGGTTTATTAAACATAAAAAAAGCTTGTATTCATATCTTTTTTCATCATTAGTTAAATGGTAGTATCAAATGCCGTTTTCAATTTATTTACAATAGAATTTGCATATTACCCACCGAATACATAAATATACATTTACATACCGTACAATTTTAAATTTTGAATCTTTTTGTATTTTTGACATCACAATGGACTGGAAAAGATAAATCTTTTTTTATATTAGTCAACTTGTACATGTAACTCAATAATCAAACATGCTGCAAGTAGATGCAGAGAGATGTGGGCATTTGGTGCATGTGCAATGCAATTTATGTTCAATCTTTACGTCTTGCATTTATTTACTATGTCCTATCCAATTCAATATTGTTGTCGGGAATAGAATGGACTAATGACTTTTTCCGTTTTGAAATGAAAGATCTCTCCGAATGACTGTTCACATTTATAGTAAAAAAACAAATCAATATTGAAAATATTCAATTTAAGAGTTCTGTACAAATCTAAGTATATAATTGTTATGAATAAAATATTATCTAAGTGGTATGAGACGTTGCAGATTTATACAAGCAATCAAAAAGAATCTACAAATTTTAGTCTTTTCGCACATCAAATAAGAACGGTACACTTTCATGTTGTCTTATTTTAAAGTGATTTTTAAGTATATAAGAACTGAATTTTGTATTTGAATATGAAATAACACTCTCTTATTCAACTAAATGACATTTTCCAACTTAAGGCACAGACAATATCTTCCAGTGTTCTTTATCTTTCTAAATATCTGCAAATATATTAAAAAATAAAGCAAATGATACATGGCTTTAGTAAAATCAATAACGTTCTAAACAAAACTACCCCTTATGAAATCCGGTTACTAAATGAACATTTTGTTTAATTTTAAGGAGACTCAGTGGTTAAAAAATAAGTTTTTAAGCTATAAACTATTACTTGGAAAAGAAAAAAACCACAAAAATATGTTTTTCTAACATTTGAACATGTTTTAATATAGCTAGACATAGCTTTTCTTTTCAAGGAGATAAATAGCGTTTAAATATATAAATGACCATAGATAATCTGTCGCTGACTCGTTAAAACAATTATGTGAACCCAAATGTTCTTTATTAACCACTAGATTTTTGTTTTTAGCTCACCTGAACCGAAGGTTCAAGTGAGCTTTTCTAATCACCCGTTGTCCGTCGTCCCTCCGTCTGGAAACTGTTCACATTTTCGACTTCTTCTCAAAAACCACTGTGCCAAATTTAACCAAATTTGGTACAAAGCATCCTTATGAGAAGGGGATTTAACATTGTTTAAATAAAGGGCACAGCCCTTTTCAAAAGGGATATAATTGCAAAACAGTGAGTATAGGGTGCGTGTCTTCTTCTTAAGAACCACTGTATTAGAAAGGCCAATTTTTACATAAAAATTTGTATATAAAGTGAAAATTTTAAATTGTAAAAATCGTGACCCTCGGACCAAAACTGGGGCCCCAGGCGGGGTTCAAAGTTTTACATAGAAATACATAGAAAACATGATTTAAAAATCTTCCTCTCAAGAACCACTGCACCAAAAATGCCAATATTAACACACAAGCTTGTATATATAGTGAAGATTCTAAATTATAAAAATTGTGACACTCAGACCAAAACAAATGGGGCTCCAGGCGGGGTTCAAATTTATCATAGACATACATAGGAAACATGTTTACATGACTTTTGTTTCATATATTCAACTAAATTGTGCACCAAAAAACCCAACTGGGTCTCCCTGATTATTGACAACTCATTGCATAAGTATATAAGGTTGTTTAATCAAGCAATGACGGATGAATACGATAAGGTGCAAAAATTCATTAAATGTTATTTTAGTTTATCGCTTACATTTTATTTGGATACCGTGCTCGATAAAAATAAAAATTAATCTGTAAATTAATTTGTTATCGGGCACGGTCTCCAAAATAAATGTAAGTGATAAATTTATCTTGTGATTTTGTTGCAATATTGCAGCTAGTTTGGTTGAGCATTATAGATACGGCAGATCAACGCACGTGGTGTGGATTTATTTGTAAACAACCATCCCAAAGATAATCTTGTTTTACACGGGAATTGAATAAATAAAAGTATGTTTTATTATAATTAGGGAAACACTGTTAAAGTTTTCCTCATATACAAATGATGAACCTGTAAAATTTGTTCAAAGAGTGTTTAAAGCAGAAAGAAGATGATTTATTTTTTGAACTTTGAAATGTCTTCGATTTTTGTAACCATGATTAGTTATGATCCATTGTATTACAAATGCATCACTACGTATTTTTTAAGGAAATACACTGAGTATACAATCACATGGTGATGTTAAAATTGCATATAAAAATATAGTTGCATTTTGTGATATTTATGGAATTATTGTACGTACGACCTAACTTAGGCAGCGCATGCAGGGATCTCTATCTCGCGGGCTCCCGGGTCGTGGACGGTTGTGTCCCGGTGCATAGCGAGGGCTATTGTGAACATTAGTTGATAGACCCATGTTTTATGTGTATTTGATTGTTGTCTGCTTGGCAATAAATACTATAATATGTACGAATTTAGTAACACAAAATATTTGATATACGACTATTGGTAAAGAAATTTAAATTACTGATACCTATATTAAAGAAAATGTGAGCTCGAGGTCTCTGTCACGAGCGTTCCGGTGTAACGAAGAATTTTGACCCGGGTTGAAAATTGACCCGGGGTCATTTTTCCACGTTGAATATTGAGACCAAAGGTGTTGAATAAAGACCCTAATCCGTTGAAAATTGACCCGCATCGTTGAATTTTGATCATGAAACCGGTTCAAAATTCAACAGCAAAGAAGCACAAATTAACGAATCAATATTATAACTTGAGTTTATTTAATTAAAAATTATCAGTTTTTATTTATTTATTCTTTAGATTTACATCTTTCAACGTTGGGGGGGGGGGGGGTTAAAATGAGACTTAAATAATTATGAATTTACATAGTATCCCTTTAAATATGTACATGTAATAACTATTTTATTCATAATAAACTTATCGCGTATAATTGATGTTTTATGTGATATCTATATATTTTTAAAGAAGTATATGTTTTTTTAATAATATTAGTATACATGGTTACACGTTAAAATATTCAATTCCGTAAAACTCTTCTTTTTTTTTAAATTACAATACGTCATATTATTTAATTTTGGTTTTACGTTCACCCAGTAAATTGAAACTTTGATATTGTTAGTTGTAAATTTTCTGAGTGGGTGTAAATAAAAAAAAATTACAGTTTGTCATATTGAGATTTTTGTGTTTGCACCCACTCAGTTTGTTAAAACTGTGACTATCTGAATTTTGTATTCACACCCATCCAGCCAATAACAGTTTACAAAATGATGATATGCTAACATGATTGTACTCTTTCATGAACAATGCTGTAGTAACTATATCTTGAAGCCGATTTTTGGTGTTTTATTTGTTCCGTTAGAATAACTTCTGATGTAACTAAATATCATCAAATCGCAAATTCTTCTAGGCATTAACAATTCTGCTTCATGGAATCTGTAGCAAGTTAGCAACCTAATTTTTGTACAGGATGACAATAGAATTTTGCTTTAACGTTTCTAAATTGATCACACAAATTTATCATAAATTTACTAACAGTAATTGTTTTCGTCAATAAATTGGTAAATTGCATTTTTTGAATGGAAATGAGTAGTAGAAGATCATACAGCAGCGTTGGAGTAGATGAGTGACCTTCCTTTCACTGCCACCTACATTATTAATTTAATTCAAACGTGTTAAATGTGTATATAAGACATGAGGTACTTGAATATTAAATAATTATCTGAATATTTATCATATATGATTGTATGACATATTGTTGGTAGAATTGTTCACTCACACCTATATTAACAAACATATCACCTTCATTTATACCTGCAGAGATACAAACATAAGAATGAGATTTTCATGATCCAGCCCATTTGAAAAGAACAGTAAATAAAAGGGAACTGTATATAAAGTAAAAATACAGGTATAATACTTAAATAGGTTTAAACAGTGTACCTTAAGAGAATCAAAAACGCTTTGGAGATCTAATATAAGTATAAACATGGGAAACAATTATATGAAAAATCAGAACTACCATAAAGTATATAGTTCATATAAAATGGTACACTAATGTCAATAAGTTGTTTAAAAAGTTCGTCTCTTTGTTGAGTGTATCTTGGATATCCAGGGGAAAAATCACATTTCCTTCAGATTCAGACCCACAGTATAAACATCGACTCACATCAGATAAAAAAAAAATCCTTAAATAAGTAAGCTTTACTAGCTTTATTCCGTAATTGACGTAAAATAATATTTCCTATTGTCTTAACTGAAAGGTTTGTAGGCTCTAGGTATATTTTATTTTTGAAGTTTTGACTTAAAAGAAAGATAAAGTTGATGAAATTTTCTTTTCTGCATGAAGATTATTCCATAATTTACATGTAGACGCGCGAAACAAAGCTATTGTAATAAGTATATAGTGGTAGATAGTAAAAAAACTAATTTGATCTATGATTATACGCATGTTCAGTAAGAAAATATGATTGAATTCAATTTAACATATCTTGTGGTGCTAAACCATTTATATTCTTGTAGAATATAATTAATTTATGGTTATCCCTTCGCGAGCAAGGTTTCCAAATTAAGCTCACTATATAAATTATTTTAGAAGAATTAACTATTATCCCTGTCACTGTCCTGGTTGCTTCAATTTGTACATGTTTAAGCAATTCGGATTTTTCCTTGATACAGCTGCTCCAAACAACATATCTATCAGTTTTATACTTTTCGCATACCTTTTCATGTATATACCATTAATATAATTAGATCAACAATCCTCCGACTGTATATTTATATGCAAACCTACTTGTTTTTAAATTGATAACATTTTTGCTGTAGAGGGTATATGTTTTTAATTTTGAGAAAATATATTACGTCAGTTGCCTGTGTTTCTAATTTACAGGTAAATAATAGAATTGAAAACTCAAAATAATAGAAATAAATTGCATTTTTAAGAAGAACTATTACTGTATATGCAGAAAATTGTATGGCGCTTCAATAAAGTTAATCAGAAAAGTTTATGAAAAATTATTTTTAAGTCGTAAAAAATTAAAAACGTGTAAATATGTATATGCTGTATATATACGTAAAAAAAAACCCAGTATATATGAAAAAGGATAAAAATATGACAACCATTCATTTATTATTTTGTCAGTGAAATATTCTGACTTCTTCAAATTAAGCATAGGTATCTGACATTATATCCCTTTGTCTTGATATAAATACATGTATATATATACCCTTTACCCAATAAAGCAGTATAGAGTTATTAGAAAAATATACAACGTCAGGTGCCTGTCGAATAGAGCTCTGTTGAATTGCCTTAAAAGTGACGATAACGGGCAATATGTTTGTTAGATATATTTATCAGAGATTGTGACAAGTTTAAACTTAAAATTCTGTCACATGAGGGAATGAAAACCATGTCATCTATGTCAAAAAGTATTCTAGCCCTACTCGCCTGCTCCATTCCGAATCAAACGGTCATCTTCTTAGCTTTATTTACATAGTATTGTAATAATAAATGGATATCATTGCATATCTAAAAATTAAAATTAAATGATTAATTGGACATATCAGCCTAAAAGAAATTAGCCACGTCCGCATAAGTATCGGACAGTATGTACATTAAAACTGAAACTTTCAAATATGTGCATGATTGTACATTTAAACCGTGTAGAGTAAGTTCCAGTTCAGATCAAAACTCTGAGGTTTGGGTCAATTCTCAACAGGATCAATTTTCAACGGGTCGAGGTCATCAGAGTTTAGAAAAATCTTTCTCATACCGTTGAAAAATGACCCCGGGTATAAATTTCACGATTTTGGTCTCAATTTTCAACGTTGAAAAATGACCCCCCGGGTCAATATTCAACGTTGAAAAATGACCCCCGGGTCAATTTTCAACCCGGGTCAATATTCTTCGTTACACCGGCCTTTGATATGTATAGTGAAGATTCTAAATTGTACAAATCGTGACCCTCGGACCAAAACTGGAGCCCCAGGCGGGGTTTAAAGTTTAGCATAATACTACATAGGAAAAATGGTTAAAAATTTTCTTCTCAAGAACTACTGCACCAAAATTGCCAATATTTACACAAAAGATTGTATATAAAGTGAAGATTCTAAATTATAAAAATCGTGACCCTCGGTCAAAGTGGGGCCCCAGGAGGAGTATAAATCTTAACATAGATAGGAAAATGTTTTTAAATCTTCTCAAGAACTATAATGCAACAGTTTGGGATATTACAATGCATACATGTACATCCTATAATAATGTAGATTCTAATTTGTAAAAATCGTGACTCCCGGACAAATAATGGGATACCAAGAGGGGCTCAAAATTTAAACATTTTAAAAATATAAAGGAAACGTTTACAATTGTCTTCTCAAGAACTACAATGTTATAGTTTGTGGAATTATTATGCATGCATCCCTGGCTTATGTATATTCTTAATCGGTAAAATGGTGACCTCCGGACCTATACTGGGGCCCCAAGATGGGGTCAAAGTTTATTATAGAAATATAAAGGTAACATGCTAAACAATCTTCTTCTCGAGAACTACAATGTCTCAATTTGTGACATTACTATCATGCATACAACCTTGGATAATGTAGGTTCGATAGTTTTAAAATAGTGACCCCAGGACTAATACTGGGGACCCTAGATGGGTTAAAAGTTAAAGGTAGAAGTATATCTGCAAAATGTTTAATAATCTTCTTCTTGAGAACTACAATTCTTCAATTTGTCAGATAACTACGTAAGCATCTTCAAATAGTGTAGATTCGAAATTATAAAAGCGTTGACCCTCGATCTAATACTGGGGCCCCAAGAGGTGTTCAAAGTTAAGCATAGAAATATAGAGGGAACATGATTAAAAATCTTTTTTTCTAGGGAACTATAATGCTTCAGCTTGTGAGATTACTATGCAAGCATCCTTATATAATGTAGATTCCAAATAGATAAAGCTATGGTACTGGACGAATACTAGGGCCCCAAGAGGAGTTCAAAGTTTAACATAGAAAGATGAATTGAAAATGTTTTTTAAAAGTTTTTTTCTCGAGAACTATAATGCTACAGTTTGTGAGATAACTTTGCATGGATCCTCAAATTCTGTAAACTTTAATGTAGTGGAACCAAGATCTTTCTTGATGATGTTCTGTACAGTCTGAGAGGTATACCTCTTGATGTGGAACTCTTCTACGTTCAGTTTTTTCAGGCTGTGTACATGCGGTCCCGCCGCAGTGTTACACATTTTCATTCCTATGTTACTAGTTATGTTGTTAAAGCCATCCATGAACATCGGACCAATACTGGAGCCCCAAAATGGGTTCAATGTTTAAACTAGAAAAAGTATATACTACGAAATAGAATGTTACAAGGAACTGCTGTTTAGGTGAGCGATGTGGCCCATCGGCCTGTCGTTTTTAGTTTTGTAACTTATATTGTAACTATGGTGCGTTAATTAAATACACCACAAATGCTTTTATTTGTAGCTGTTTTCTTATTGTCAAAAAACGAAGAAATGCGTGTATCTATTCAGTATTTTTGATAAAATTGAGGTGTTGATTTTTACTGATAATTCCCACCCGTATAAAATGACAACTAAAATACAATTTCAAAATAAAGAAGGAAAAACACTGATCGAACAATATAATGATTTTTAACGATGCCGGGTTTAATTTGTTCTGCCCTAGATTTTTTAATGACATTTTTTACATGAATTTCTACTGATATAATTATTATTTTAAGATAAAAAATAAGACATTTACCACACCGTTTGTTTAAGGGGTCATCTCAAAGTTTGTTAATTTTTAACATAGGACCCTATGGAATTTTGCTTGAAATGTATAAAATTTGCTCATTTTTTACATTTTTTTTTTAAATTTCTGCCCTAGGGATTTCTTTTTCTGTTCTACATATTAAAGTTATTGCTAAAAACATCAAATGGTCAAATAAAAAAAACCTTTTACCTCCTGTTTTGTTCCAGGGGTCTTGTAAAAGTTGTTTTTTGTATGCTCAATTCCCCAGGTTTTGTCGGATTATGGCTTTTTTTTATTTAAGAAAGCTATAAGCTATATTTAGGTAGGTTAAGAAAACGTGACAGAAGGCTAGGCTTGCTGAACCCTCTTCACGTTTTCGACCCGAGCCCAAATATAGCTTATACTTCGAGACAGTTATGTTAATTCCACGGTACAATAGCAATTTTACGCATCAAACCAGCTATTTTCAACAAATTTCGCTGAATATCTGCAGTTGAAACTATCACGCCATAGCGTCAACAAAGCAAAAAGATGACGTCACAATACAAATGAAACGCTGCGCGAAAGCATGGGTACTCGTTCTGTACTCGGCCTCGTTAAAATGATCAGCCATTTCATTCAACTACATGTAATGAAAATCAACAGCATTATTTCAAAATATATACATGTTGTATCATTCAACTCCACGATTGTAGTACATTGATTTGTTTTGGTACGTCAAATAAAAAGAAAATCAATATTATATAATCCATTTTTTTAATTTTATTCAATGTTTATGTGATATTTCATTGTTTTATTATCATTATAAGATAACAATATTTGCTTGAATTACTAAGAAAATATCTATGCATGTTTTTATGAAATACATATTTTAAACTCCATTAGCCCTGCTTATGCTTCCCATACATGCACCACGAGAACATAAATATGAAAGTATGAAATGTGAATTTATTCTACAATGATCATATCTATGCCAATGTGCTCATTTAAACAAATAAAACTTAGACAGTCATTTTTATGTACATGTATATTAATTTCTTTTTCTCCTCCATGGACAACGATTTTCATGAATAATGAAATTTAAAATAACAAGATGGTACGTGCCTAACATATGCACTAGTTGATGTTGAATTATTACCAAAATAACAAGTTTAGATTGACATAGTGTCTGAAATGTTAACAGGAAGAATTAAAATTCTAGGGTGTTTTGTTTCATAACCTCATTTTTCTTAACCAGCTGGACGATTTCATTTGTCTTGAATAGGCATGTCTTACAACATGTACATATACACGCTTACACTTCAGCGTCGATGATCTACGATAGTTTACCTATTGTTTATCCATTTGCCACCATCGTTGTTATCACAGCTCTCGTCTCGAAAAACAAAAGAGCAAACTCATAAACTATGCAATTTAGGATTCAAGGCAACATATAATGGACGATATTAGATTGCATGCATTTCATAAAAAATGACCCTTATTTTTCATTTCATTGAAATAGCATTAATGCCATTTTTTAGATTTATTTACCTCCTTTGTATTTCTAAAGAAATTATTGCAATGAATTCCATCTTGTCATCAGATAAATCTTCCGTAATCAGAATCTGTTTTGAAATGGGTTTACATCCAATGTCTTCCATGCCCAAATGATGCATGCACATTCCAACTATGAAAGCATCTAAGCAATCGTTCATGAAACCTGTGTGGGCCATACGAACAAACATAAGATAACGTCCTTAATTTTTTATATTTTCAACGTTACTAGTAGGAAATTGCACGTTTTGCTGCTGGAAAATTGACAAAAAAACACCTTAAATTCGAAAAAATATGTTTTATTTAATGTAAGGTTGAATAGTACATGTAATTGACATTTGGTATATTGATATTTCATTAAAAATCTAAATTTACTGTGTTGTATACATACACATTTTTTTGCTTATAGTATCAGTCACATATTTTAGACAATATAGATTTCGTAATACATGTAGTTTCTATATGGTTTACTTGTAGCTTTCAATAACTCTGTTAAATAACTTTGTATAAAAAAAAACCCAGAAAAGTACTGCATAGTGGATGCAGTTCGTTCCTATGCAAAGAACGTGTGCATTGGTGACATTTTAGGCCAAACATGAATGAAGAAAATCTATACATTAGAAAAAATGGAGGTTGATCAGTAAGACTTTTCTGTCCCCTTTCCTACTCGGTGTAAGGTAAGTCCCCTTATACAAAGGATGCAACTGTAAATACGGAAATGAGTTTAGGTGAATGTACAGTGAATGACGATAGTGATCGAACGTCTCGTAAAATTCCTTCTACATCTACACTCTTTCTGTTGTTTCTGTTAGAAAGAGTCAAATGAAGAGATTGCGAGCATTGGAAATATGTCAAGCGTGAGGATAGTTGTTAATATGTCCCTGGTTGTAAATAAGGGCATATAAAGTATATGTATCGTATTAAGGTTGAATGCTACACCAAAATTTTATTTCATGGATCGTTAGAGTATCATTTCTGAAGCAAGATTGCGTTGTTCAATAAAGGATATGTGCCCTTAATTTTTTTACAGGAATTTTTTGGTATTTTTTACCAAAAAGTAGAAAAATATATATTTTGGTTGCAGGTAATGCACTGTAGAGTTTAAAATTTGATGTCCCCAAAATCATGTCCAGTAATGTCAATAAGACGTTTTAATATTTTAATAAAAAAATATTTATGAAAACAAAAAACTTCTGTTGGTAAAATTTTTCAAACCTATAAATAAATGTTCTAAAGGAGCGTTTTCTATAGAAAGGAAATGCAAGGCAATTCTTTTTAAAAAAGAAATTGAATCAAATTTTCAAAATTGGGCACACCCGATCGAATTTAAACCGATCCCGACTTGAATGATAGAAAATTTAAATATATCATAATTTCACCCAACACCTAGGATGTTTGGTTGTAATATAGTTTGTAAATTAGTAGAACAATTACAAATTCAATTGTTTTCTTTAATGCACATGAAGAAATATTGTTGGTTTTCAATTTTTGCAATTTAGATCGGGATCAGTTTGTTTCTGATCGGGATCGGCCAAATTTTGAATATTTCTAAAATTTCGTCAATTTGATTCAATTTCTTTTAAAAAGTGATTGCCTTATATTTCTTCTACATAGGACACGTCTCTTTAAAAGATTTTATCCATAGGTTTTTAAAATATGAACAAAAGATGTTTTTATTTACATTACTATTTTTTATTTAAGAAATTGAAACATCTTGTTGACATTACTGGTTATGGTGTATTAAATATCTATACTACGCATTTATTCACATCAAATTTTAAACTCTACAGTGCGTTACTTGCAATCAAAATAGATTTTCTACTTTTTCGAAAAAAAAATACAAAAAATATCATATAAACACATTAAGTGCATGTATCATACTTGAAACAACGCAATCTTACTTCAGAAATGATACTCTAACGATCCATAAAAAAATTGGTGTAGGATTCCACCTTAAGGAAAGTATGAAAAGTAATTTGAAAATAAATCTAAAGATAGTGAAGTAAAAAAAACGGCCGTAACTCTTACTGATTGGACAATGACTGATTTTTTTTAATCAATATACATTATGAGAACTATAACCTAATAGTTTACTGTGTATGGCCTAAAATTAAGAAGTGGAACGAAAATCGATTTGCTATTTAAAGACAGTTCCTATAGGTCAAATCATTTGTTATATAAATGTGATCCTTTGCTACTTTACTAAATGTACTGTTTAACATAAAGATAAAGCTAATTTATATTCTTTTATGGTTAAAAACTTTCTAACCATGTTTTACATGTAACTGTAAAACGTCTTGCACACACGTGATTCATTTCAAAAGAGTATGTAAAACTATGTTCACTTCATAGTGTGTCTTAATATACACACATCATGCAATAAAAGTGAATGAATATATGACATTTATGAAGAAAAACGTGGAATTAAAATCGAATGCAAACACCAAAAACTAAATTAAAATACGTCTGCAAGCTATATTTTATCTTGTAACTCATGCACTATGGATGGATAGAAAACACTTGCTGATGTAAATACAGTTCCGTGTATTTCATTATAACAACATTCAAGAACAATCTACTGAATTCAACGAATATAATAAAATAAACTTTAGGTAATGAATGAAATTGTATTTCCCGGTTGATAAATTTTCAGACTTTATATTATTTATCTGCAATTGATAGCTTGTTGAAATGCACGTAGCTCTAAAGGGAATTGAAAAGAAAACAAGAATAGAATTCCTGGGTCCCCCGCCGATCAAGCAGTATACTAGTATCGACCAAGGCTGGTTTAGGAACTTGAGCAAGGTATTATTGGTATAAACATTTGGTATACATTTCATGTAAATCCGTCAAAATTTGTAGGCATGAGAGCGCTTACAAGGTCAATTTTTGGAGAAAACGGAGTCATTATTGTGATTCCCATAACTCCAACAAAAGTATCGACCAATGCTGATTTGCGAACTTGACCAAATTATTAGTGGTATAAACATTTGGTATAAATTTAATGAAAATCCGTCAACATTTGTATGAGAGCGCTTACAAAAAAGTGTGACGGACGGACACACGGACGCACGGACACACGGACGGACGCCCGGCATTTCTATGTCCCTGCTCCGCGTTGCGGCGGGGGACAACAAACAATTACTTTTTTCCGATGACAGAGGGATATTTTTCAGCTTGGGATATGGTAATGATGGATATGCTCAAATATACTGATCACGATGTCTTAATTCTTATCTCACTTTTGTCAATTCAATATAATACCAAAGGTCAGAGTTTTTTTCACGTTTTTTTTTTTATTCATATTTTCGGAAGAAAGGAAAATATTTAACCATAATATTCATGATATGATAAATAAAATTATTCTCTAGAGACCGGCATTCCGTAACTGGAATTTTTTTTCCATTTACTCTAACTGATCGTAAAATACAAGTATTAACATGACATTTTAAAAAATGATGCATGTCAATGTATCTTAGCCGTTTTTACTCCATAGATATCTAGGAAATATAGAAAACATGGATTTTAAATAACTATTCATGAAATTATGTGTTTGTTTCAATAATTAAGCAAATAGTATTGACTATGATTTCATTTGATTTTTAAAAGGGCAGGTTTTGATCGATTTATATGCAATACTATTATTCAGTAAATAGTTGTATTGATTTTTCAATTACAGACTGGTTCAAGGCCAAAGTCCCAACTCGTTGCTAAAAGACAGATCATAGACAGATTTAAGGATAAAGTTCCTGTGGCAAAACCTGTCCCACCACCACCACCACCACCTCCTCCTCCGGTTGCACCTATGTGAAAGGGAAACACAATATATATTTGGGGTTAAATTTAGTCATATTTCTGACCATAATTTTAATCTACATTTACCAAACAAAAAATTATATAGTCTATTGATAAAAGATCGCGTGTTAAAATCTTATCATAATGCAGGCTAAAGCACTTCCTTTTGGTTTGCATGACGTCACATAAATGTTCATTCCTCGTCTTGTCAATCAAAAAGCCAAAAAATAGTATGTTAAATATTTGTTCCTATATATTCTATGTAAATTCTATACGTTTTCATTTAATTATATAAATTCTATATATCTATATTTTATATGTTCTATTCTTATTCCTTAATTTTCCATTTGTATCGAATTATTTAATTTAAGAAGTATTTTATTCAAGTATATAGATACATTGAAATGGATTGAACAGCAGGCATAATGCCTATTTATGTTCTCTCCTGTAGTCAAGGTATAATGAGTAATTATATAATTTTATATAAGATATATATAGTACATATATATTGCAACTAAATTTTGTATAATAGATTAATATTATATATAGCATTGGAAGGAGGTACAGTGCAAAAAAAATAAACAAAATACATGTAGCTTATGATAGGAAAATGAAAATAAAAAAAAAATAGAATAATAATGGTTAAATTGCTAAGGTTGAAAATAAACAAGTATATGTAGTGTAGAGAACAAATGAGAAAGAAAAGAAAAAACATGTAATAAAAAAAAACGAAAAATGATAACATATTCGAAAAAATGGAAAGTTTGAGGGGAGGAGGGGGGTGGGAGGGGGAGGGGGAGAACAAATAAGCAATAAAAAAAAAATGAAAAGAAGGGAGTGTAAGGAAAGTCAGTGTTACCCATTTTAATACATTTTTCATACAATGTGTACATTTTTACCTATTGACTTACTAAAATCTGTTTGTACTTTTTATGTAAAAATGAATGTTATCAAAAAATAGTAAGTTATTTTTAAATGTTAGTTTATCACTTCCAAAAAGTAGATTCTTAATTGTGATTGGTATGAAATTGTCGTTCATATAATCAAATAGAGATTTTCTTTGGGAGGCATATAATGGACAGTGTAAGAAATAATGTTTAGAGTCTTCCACTTCAAGGAAACACTTCTGACATAGTGGAGAAGCAATAAGGTGGCGTGAGTAAAGGTCAGCATTTAAGTTACTACTGTTATTTCTCAACTGACAATGCCAAATATATTGTAATCTTTTGCCATGGTTAGATAATTTATGCATATTCAATTTTTTACTATTAATATTTTTGAGGATATTCTTAAATGCTGAAACTGAAGTTATATTTTTTGTATTCTGAGGTAGATTGTTCCACAATATAATTGTAGATGGTATAAAACTATTGAATTAAGATGTTGTTCTTGCAACAGGAGTGCGATAGATGAAATTGTTACGAAGATTGTAGGTATTATTTGGGGGAGACATTCACCAACAATATTAGATAAATATTCAGGGTATATAATTGTTTAATATTTTGAACAATAAAATTAATGTATGGCTATTTCTACGTTTCTTAAGTGTTTCCCAGCCTAATTCCTGATATAGGTATTGTTTAGCTGAGTTTCGTCTAAGACCAGTAATTATTCGTGCAGCTTCAATCTGTATACTTTCCAATAAATTACTTTCTTCATCTGTACAATTGCCCCACACTACATCACCATACTCTAACACAGGGCGAATAAATGCAAAGTAAATTTTAATCAAAGATTCCCTATTTATTTTATATTTAAGAATGCGTAGCATGTTCAATCTTTTGCATGCTTTTTTGTAGATATTTGATAGATGATGTGACCATCACCCATTTGATTACAAAGTAAGTCCTAAGTGACAATAATTATTTTTTTTGGATTATATTGTTTAAAGTGTTACCAAAAGAGACCTGGGGATGGTTTTTTCTTTCTAGAGAAGTTTACATATATTGTTTTGTTTGGATTAAAATCCACCAGCCATTGATTAGATCACTGTTTGATTTTTTCAAGATCAGCTGTTAATGATTTAGCTGAATTATTATCATTATCAATAACTTCTACAAAAAGTGATGTGTCATCTGCAAAGAGTCTTATTTGGTTGCATATATTTTCAACAATATCATTAATGTAAATAAGAAAGAGGAAGGGTCCTAACACTGACTCCTGGGGTCGAATTATTTCATTTGAACTATTAAAATTCTATTTGCATTATATAATTTTACATTTTTATTAGATAATTGTTAATTGATTTGTAAATGTTTGTATTTATATTGGATAGTTTTTCATTTGTATTGACTCTTAAACATTGTTTATTTTGGTTTGTTATAAAGGATAAATAAATGTTTGAATTTATTCTCACCATCAATGCGCAAAAAGTTTTCCTGGTTAACAACAGGTCGTTGGTCTTTATTTTTTTTTGAATGGAATTGTAAACTTGTGTTCATGAACTGAAAGGGTTTTGTACAATATGAAAGATCAATCTCCGTGTTGCATATGGTTTGGGCACAATTTAACATTTTCACGTGGTTGAAATAAGGCTGTCATATTGTAACAGAAACGTGTTTACAGAAGAATATTAGAGGCATTATAGTACGTAAAATGCACCAATCAATGCAAAGTGTTGTCAAATGTATCGCCAAATTACATGTAATAGAATAGCAAGTCTTGATTTTAGGGTTTCGTTGTCCATGATAATATATCCTTAATTTAATGAAACGTTGCAGTCTCTTATTTCATGATCCTATATTTATTTAGTGATATATCATAACATGCAATTGTTGAATCCTTGTTTGCGAATATTTTAATTGTATATTATTATACATTATAAATTGAAATTAGAAAATATCAATTGCAATCAGGATTCGCTGCTAATCTATTCCGATCTTTGTTTAAACCTATATTACATGCCAAGCCTTTATAAAAAGTATAATAAGCTGTAACACGTGTTGGCTTGTTAGCAACAGTAAGAGAAAAAACACAAGGTTGGCCAAAACATAGTCCTGAACGGGAGAAAGCATCATGTAATACATTTTTATTCATGTATTTTAATAAATCTTTTAATGTGTCTTGAATCATTGTTTGTGAGCTTTTCCTTTGATGTCAGCAATTTATTTTTTCTTGACACACAACAGTTGTATGTGGTTTATCTTTTTGTAGATAACACTTTCTTTCTGATAGATCACATTTAAAAAAAAAATTAAGAGTAGCAACAAATAAGAAAATTGTATTTATCATTAACAAATTCATGTGCTTCATGAAATTCAAAGAACATAACAGTTTCTGTGAAAGGTTTTTAGCAGCTGTAAAAATTATTACAAGAAAACGTATCCTTTTTTACTGCTTAAACAGCAACTTCATTATGGCTCAAAATGAAATACACAATTATCTCAATCTGGCGTACTCCACAAGTCCAGATTTATTCCTCATCTTCCGGCATTATCGAATCAACTTGTCCTGAGCCCTTTAATAATAATTCCTTCATGCAAACAACTAAAACTTTGCGGAAAACTGCTAAAAGGTCGTCATGTTCATCAAGTAAATTCAAATTGAATGTTTTTCTCTCGCAAATGACGCAGTCATTCGCACACAACGAATAGAGGACGCGGTGGTATTCACAGCCATTCTGTTTATGTACCATTAACACAAAGCGCCGTAACCAGTAATTCAGCATTTTTGCGTTTGTTTAGGATCTTTGTCCCGGAGATACATATCAACAGATTGTGAATGTTCAGGTTTCCTAATTTATTTCAGGAAATGAGTTTCAACTATATCCTAAGAATTGCGACAGCATAAAATTAAAACCGTCATCCACGGCATTTTGGCTTAAAAGGGCGAGGTAGATGGAACTTTCATAAAATGTGATACGCTTAACTTCTAGAATCACTTGCTCTTTTTTCATTGGTCATATAAAATGGAGCATACACAGGATAAACATCTGCCATTCAGTCAACTAAATGTTGACTGAAAGGTCTGGAAAGGTGACTGAATGGCACAACTGTGCCATTCAGTTACAATTCAGTCACTTTTCAGTTGACTGAATGGCAGAGGTTCATCCTGTGATGGTTAAATGTTGATAGATCATGGGCAACTCAGTGAATTGAAAACAACGATACAAAACATATAGAGTAACATTACTTATAGTTCAGATGCATCTTAAAGATATCGTAGCAATACTTACATCCCGAATACTATTGTCGAAACATTGAATTTCGTGGGGGCCAATTTTCGTGGATTGCCCAAGTTTAACAAGTAAGTGGGGACGTAATTTCGTGTATTATCTTATACCTACAAAACGGAAAGATGACTTTATATCCAATATTTCATAATTCGTGGAGGATGTTCATTTGTGGATGAGAGGTACCCACGAAGCCCACGAAAATTGAGCCACCACAAAAGCTGATGATTTCACAGTATTTAGAACTATCATCCTTAATATATATCTTTGAATTAATGCATCTATAACCGCTGGATTTGTACCGTATGTGGTATTTTTGGTATCGGGTGATTACTAGGGAAATAGCTCAACACGCTCTTTATTTTCCACATTTATTCCAGTTAATAACACAATTATACGAACAGTTACTCTCCAATCCGTACACATTAATAGGGGGACTCGCTTATTTATAATTCTAACTTAATATTAACCTACATAAGACAGTGAGGTAAAACGCAACGGATTAGACGGGCGACTTGTACATGTATCTTGACTCTTAACCTCTTACTGTCAAACTCTGAATGTCTTAGACTAACTAATCTTAAATTCATATAAAACATATAATACGATTCTATGACGCGAACCTCTAAATAATTGACATGTATAACTCATCCAATCAGAAAACATCTCTTTATCTCTAAACTGACAATCGCCCTTGTAAACGCCCATTTATTCACCAGCGTTTATCCGGTAATTGTTATGTAATTGCATTAACTTTATTAACGTCAAACACACATATGTGATCTGAAACCATTGTCCTTCAATCTCGTCTTTCTTATAAGTATATTCCATATAGCTACACCTGATTACTTATTTAAGTTAAGACGTTTGATAAACATTAATTAACATAATGATTCTATCACATCCAGTCAAGAGGAATATCCCGAGAATTAGGAAGAGTAATTAATGTTAATTAACCAACAAGCTAAATCTATAGAAAATGTTCAACATGTAAAATATACATTTACATGTCACCGTGTGAAATGTTCCCCTTCGACAAGACACCCTTTCCCCTGTTACTGGCGTTGAGTGACTTTGAACTGGACACTCTAAATTGACACTCCGATTATCTTAGTAATTGGTTAATTGAAGTAACTCTTAACATTTACTTTTCTATTATTCACAATTGTTAAACTGTGTTTTGTTATATATGTATATTTGTTGGCCATGTTCAATTATTTGGCAGTTGGAGAGCGATGGTCGAGGCGCTCGTACCACCGACTCCCGACCTCGAGGAATATTGTTATAAGTTTGCGGAGTTTTAATAAATCTTGTAAAACGAATACCGTTCGACTTGTGCATTTTTTGTGGGTCACACTATACTGCAATTATTTGCGTTACTTGAGGGCACCAACGGAGCTCAAGAGGCCATAATAGAGACTTTATTATTATTGCGTAAAGTACGCGCCGTAGTTTGACGTTTTTGGAGACTGTACCACGAGCAATAAAAACGCCGCTGAAGTGATACCACATCCCCAATGAATCTATCTTCAATATTCTGTAATCACTTAGATTTAAGTAGTGGGTACAAATTAGTAAGTGAATACTCATTCTTCCTGTTACGCATTATATTTACATGTGCTTCTGAACCATTTAATGACATGTCTTGTATATTTACACTCTTCCCAATGCTCAACACATGTATGAAATAAATGTGAAAAACAAAAACAAACGGAAAACAAATTGAATCAATTTTACTTATGTAAACATTACGCAATGCATTCTTTTAAAACATGTTTTTAAAAAACTGCTCAACAACAAAATGCACTAAACAGCATTCATTAGTAATAAATGGCAATTCCCCCAAAGAACTTGATTCAGTTGATGTGATATTACGCCCTCAAATTTACCAAAAAATTAACTGCACTCTTGAAAAATAAATTGTACCGTAAATATATATTTAATATATGTATTATTTAAATATGGAATAAAATTTTGCCGATATTGCCTCGAAGATGATTTTTCACGTGAAATTCTCCGGCGGAATTACAATTTCCGGAAAAAATCGGTAAAATCGGCAGTATAATTCAGCATTTTACTGTGTGCGCATTGATTTACCAAGTTCTTACTTTGCCAAAAAATAAAACTCTATAGGAGCGACTTCCATGCCGAAAATCACGATGGTAAAATTCTGCGCACTATGTTAATTTCTAAAAAAAAACACAAATTTTTGAGTTGTTTCCCTTACGCTGTGTAAACAGTATGACGTCACCGTAGTGACAAACGCAGACGAATGATCGAGGAGTTTAATTTGGAGAAATCCAAGACTGCCACTTTTGTTTATAGGTAAGTTTAAATCCATAGAATTGTACAGTGTCAAACTGCCATGAAAAAAAGAACTAAACCATGTAAACCTGTCCCTCTTCTTCATTTGCATGTAGAGACGTCACGACTTGAACACAAAATGCACACAATCGTCTTCTGGTACTGTAACACTATGTAAGCGATTTCACTAGTATTTAGTAATCCACCTACATTGTGTAATTAATACACTCATTAAATAGAACATTTTATTCAGTATGTTTACATATACATGCATTTTTAATGATCATTTTGAAGGTTACAGATGTATATGTATATCGATATACACTCGGACAGTACTGGTACGCCAGTAGCAGTTTAGGGTAGGCCTATAACAATAATGGACAATTTTCGTCGTCAGTTGTGAATTTGTGGACTTGATCACAGTTTATCAATGGACGTTTGGTCATATTTTTTTTTTATAATTTGTTCATTATGAGAGGTATATAGCGCATTTCACACATGCACCGTGTGTTTCCCTATAAACAATTGGAAAGTACCTGTTACTATAAATAGATTTACTTGGCGTATTGAATTTAGGTAGCCAACTTTATAAAATAGATTTGTGCATGGAACTACTTTTATACGAACTTTGGTATGTGATGAAAAATATACTCATGTTCATGGTCCAATAGATAATTTGTCTTTAAGGTTACAAGTTATTTTACAGCTTTAAACTGTTAAAACTAGAATTATATCTGGATATATTTGCTAAAGATATTATGTCATATCTGTACGTGTGTATACCGGTACGTAGCTGTTAGAACACTTGATACAAATTATTTTTTAATAGCTATATGTATTAACGAATGAAAAGACAAAATATTATGAAGTTTTAATATTGTATTGTCTATGATGTCCCATATTGAGTCATGTACATTAATTGTGTGAGCATTTTAATATGTGAATGTACATAATGTTAATGTATGAGACACTTCAAAAAATATATCTAAACTTAAATTTGCTTTAATCTTGGCCCCTGGTAGGTTAGGCGATTAAAGGAAAGTTTGACAATGATCAAAAATTACATAGAAAATGAAAAAAAAACTAATAAACTGTTTATTTGGTTCATTATATTTATGAATTATAAAGGGCAATATTGGGTATTGTAGATTCAAGTTTATTCAATACATGACCATGGCCTAAGAAAGATATGACTGCCACAACAACTAGAGTACAATAGTTTCACCTAGGCATGGGAAAAGAACTCTTTAAGGTAGGATATTATTAATATAATTATTTTTTGTAAAAAAAAAAATCTAAAGGGTAATTAGGCCATTATTGAAGAAAAAAAAATATAAGAATATAAAAAGAAAAAAGAAAAAGTATCAAAAATACAGCAAGCCAATTAAATTGCATGACCAACTGAGTTGCTGTGGCCCATTGGTTATATATACAATCTTGCCAATATTTATCATTAATCATAATTAATGCATTATATAATTATTAGTACATCTGCTTACATATTTGTCAACAGACGTTGGTAAACTTGCTTATTATAGTGGTGCACAAATTAATTAATTTACTGCTTATTATATTTAATAGCATATGAGGAAAAGAGAATATCCTTGTGTTTGCTGTAAGAAACGAACAAACCAGAGAGATCGACGTACTGTGACAGCTGCACAACGACTAGTTCTCCAGGAGTGGACTGTAGGCGATGTGTCTGAGGATGAGGTGTTGTGTAGTTTGTGTCGAGTGAAGGTACATTCTCATCTTAAGCTGAGGAAAAGTGAACAACAAAACTTGGAGCATGAGTTAAGAGACACAGCTCCCTTCTCTCCTCCAGAGAGGAAGCAAATTAATGCTAGGAATGCTGCCATTCACAGTCCTCCATCAGTAACCCTGACAGTGCCCTCCACATCTTCCAGTCATTCCAGCTGCTTCATCTGCAGAAAACCTGGGCCAAAGTTGGTTGTGGTGTCATCAAATGAACGTCACTCTGTTTTTTTACAACAAGGAGTATTGATTCCGCCAGGTTCAAGATGCTGCACACGTCATCTCCCCAATGGAAGATTCACTGAAGAGGCAATAGAAAAAATTTCTTCATTTTCAGAAACATCTACACTTAACAGGACATCTATTGTTGATATGCTTATGTATCTAAGGGAGATTGCTCTGCTAAATGGAGGGAAAAGAATAGACTTTGATGATCCAAATGCATTGAGTGACCAAGAGTATGTCAACCTCACTGGAATAAATAAAGTCTCCTTTGATGATCTGCTATCAGCTGTAGATGGAAAGGTAAAGAACACATCCACTCGCAGTGTTAGAACCAGCCTTGGAATTTTTCTTCTTAAGATGAGATGTGGTCTGTCCAATGAAATGCTGTCAACACTATTAAATGTTTCAAAGTCAAGCATTCGTCGCGCCATCTCGGTAGTGAGGAGAACACTGATGGAGACATTTGTACCAAACAATGTTGGGTTTCAGCACATCTCCAGAGAGGATGTTATAAATAAGCATACCAGGCCATTAGCAGAGTCTCTTTTTGGTGGTACTGGCACCCAAGCCATTCTTGTTTTAGACGGCACATACATTTATATACAAAAAAGTATGAACTTTGCCTTTCAAAGGAAATCATATAGCATGCATAAGGGTCGTCCATTGGTGAAGCCAATGATTGTTGTAACAACTAGTGGCTATTACCTCTCTGTTCTTGGACCATATGTAGCGAAGAACAATGATGCTGCAATCTTGAGCCACATCATGAAGACTAACAAAGAAGATGTGTTGAAGTGGATCGAAGAGAGAGATGTGTTTGTTGTAGACAGAGGCTTTCGGGATTCCTTGACATTACTTGAAGACCTTGGATTAGTATCTGCCATGCCTGCATTTATGAAGAAAGGTGAAAAGCAAATGTCAACAGCAGATGCAAATACAAGCCGTTTAGTGACCAAGGTAAGGTATGCTATATACAGCATTATTCTAATTTAATAAGAAAGAATCAGGAGAGAGAGAGAGAGAGAGAGAGAGAGAGAGAGAGAGAGAGAGAGAGAGAGAGAGAGAGAGAGAGAGAAGAGAGACAGAGCAAAAGAAAGAGAGAGTTGCTATATATTAGTATATTCACATAGAGTTGATCTCTTTTATTATTTATGTTACAGATACGCAGGGTGGTAGAATCTGCTAATGCAAGGATAAAGAGGTGGAAGTTTTTTGACCGTGTCCTTCCTTCGTCCCAGGTGCCGTTCATTAGTGACTTCATCAAGATTGTGTGTGGAATATCAAACAAGTACTTTCCACCTTTGTCAACTGGTATGTATATATGCTTTGAAAATGATAGCCATGAATAATGGAACTTCTTTATATTTAAGTCACTTAATTAAGTCACCACAAGTATAATATTGTTAAGTGTACACGATGCTAGTGAAGAAATGTCAGTGTATTACAGTATTTTGTTTATCCCTGATCATCCGATTTTACTTGGTTTTGGGTATAAACATATATCACCAATCAGTTTATTTTGTTTCATCTTTAATTGTGTGTATCAATTGTAGAGTATGCTATATTCAGTGTATGTTAGGACCCACGCTGTTAAATCCTTGGGTCTCTTAGTTTTTTGTTACATGTACATTACATTTCATGAATTATCTTTAGGTTGCACTGAGGAAGACTCTCTTGTAGCAGCTAAGATGCAGTACCTGTCCAGACAAATCAATCATCTAAAAGAGGAAGTAGAAGAAAGGAAACTGGATACCCGCTCAGCGATCTGGAAACACCCTGACGAGCTTCAGGATTTTCCTCGTCTTGATGAAGATCAACTTCGAGAGTTGACCTGTGGCACATATCAAGTGAAGCTTGCTAGTAGTTACGCAGAGGAACACTTTGGGAATGGATGTGATATCATGGTTCATAAAGAAGACCCGTCCTTGATAAGAGTCAGGATTAGGAGCCGGCATATTTCCTCAAAGTCTTACCTTCTTTGGATACGATATGATGAGGGAAGCGTGATTGGATGGTATTGTAGATGTCGTGCTGGGGCAAGAGTAGTGGGTATGTGTGCCCACATTGCCGCAGTTTTATGGTATATTGGTTTAGGACGTGACATGGAGTCCTTAAGATCTGTAAGGGACTGGAGCAAGTTCATTGATGATGCAGCTGTTATTCCAGATGCAATTGATGAGTCAGAATCGGAGGATGATTCCTCAGAGTGCTTGAATGAACAATAGACTGCCTGTTCTTCATAGATATAAATGTGTACCATACATGTATATACATGCTACCTGCATTGCCAATTGCCTCAATTTTTATTATGATCTATTCAGTTATTGTTATAATATTCTGCAGTCTATTTTGTTTAAGTAGACTGAATTAATATTAACCTTAATTCATTTAGGGAAGCGGATTTACATGAAAACTTTTGTGTGAGTTTAATGTTGGATGCATGCAGAAATAATCTGCCCCAGATGTAAACAACAGTTTTTTTTCAAGTAAATTAGCTAGTGTGGTTTTATGTCAAAGGCGGAAATTGGCCAACCATATGTATAGATATGCTATAAGTTTAATCAATGTCAATTAATTTTTTTTGTGTAATTCATGTACTCAAAATATCTGATGCAGTTACCCAGTACATGTATTTAAATTGGAATTGCACTAATTATGGTATTACTCTTGAAAGTAAACTGTTTAATTACCAAATTAATTTTGTTAACATTCTGACAGTTTGTTATTGTCATTTTTCATAGAGGTATGATTTTTTTTCAATTAATGTTGTGTGTGTTACAGAGAAAAAAATTGTAGTAGTATAAACTTTCTTTGTAGTTTTTCTTTAAACACGCACATTTCAACTAAATAATTTATTTGTACAGTGGTAATTTTCTTTATACACTGTATATTGTTCAATCCTCAGTTTTATGCATAAAATAATTATTTCATCCCCCCAAGGTTGTTTCCTCATAGTAGTTTTGCTAGACAATGAAGAAAATCGAATAATATGAATTTGTTTAGACTTTTTAAAATTCAACAAGACAGCTTTTTTGTAAGCATGTTAATTAAATTATTTTACAATTGGTTAGAAATTACAAATGATTTGATCATCTTTATTGAATATGTTTTTGGGGAGATGAAGCATGTTTAATTTTATTTATCTTTGCTATCACCATGATCACACATTTTGTAGTGATGTGTGCCAGTTTACTCAGAATTGTACCTTAAAAGGTACATTGGATATGTTACATGCGCTGAGAAAATTAAACACTTCATAGGGCCTAGCCTTTCATTTTCATTCCGCACTTTGTTGGAAATATTTAAAGGATAATCACTTTTAGATTTCATGGATTATTTTGTTATATTACATTGTTGACTTCAGAGCAACATATACATGTAGACCGACTGTTTGTCCATTTGTCTATCAAACCTCATATCTTGACCAGAGGTACGAATTTCATATTTATTTGGCTCATGTATCGCATTGAAAAAAAGACTGTATACAGTATAATATAAATTAAACTTTAAAATGCTTTTTGGCATAGGTACTGGTTTTTCTTTTGAGCATGTTCAAAAAAACATATAGGCATGTAAATATATTGTCTGTCTGATCTTGATTTGGGCTTATTTGAAATAAAAGTACTTAAAATCATTGATATATATCAAGAATTTTGTGAAGTTTGACTTGCATGTGTAACTAGTATTTTAGTAAGAATGTCTCTCAAATGTTTTAATGACTTGTACCAAACATGCGCCATAAGTTCCAAAGCTTTCTGTTGGCAGTTGAACATCCATCAACCACAAGAAAACTTCTGTTATTCTCAACAGAAAAAACCCCAAAAGAAGTTCTTTGATTAAATAAAAATGTCATTTGTGCTTTAACAAATATTCCATTTATAGCTGTATTTTTCTAAAAACAGAATCAATATAATATGGAATAATGTTTTTTGATTGTGAGTCTTGAAAATTGTTAAATCTAACTTGTTTAAATATTCGTAAAAATAATCCCAACAAACTGTTGTTGACTTGATAGAAAAGATATGATGGAGGTCTGTGTTATTTTGATTCTTTTGTTAGTTCTGGATACTTATCCCGACTTTTTGGCTGATAAGTCTTTAAAATTTAAATTGTTGAAATAAAAAAATTAAACTGTGAACTGTTAATTTGGAAACAAAATATTAATGAATCTATTTCAAATTAAGTATGGATTAAAAATTGCCCAGGTCTTAAAGATATATGACGTCATGACGTTGCAAATATGCGACGTAACGATAGCGTAACCATGCTATATTCAACAACCTTGTGTGGGGTGACTAAATGCCTGACTAAATTTATTTTGATAAATTCTTATTCTACACGTTCTTGAGTCGATATTGTAAAAAAATTAGCTAATTTGAAAGAGGGCCAATTTTTAAGGGAAGTGAACCAGGTCCTTTGCCTTTTAATTGAACATGATTTCAATTTCTTTTACCCTCTCACTTGATTGTGCTAATCTAACAGCAGTGGTCGATGCATCAAACAGAGTTTCATATCTACTTTAATATTTGCAGAACTTTCTGTAGCCCATCCAACGTGGTTCATAAGATCATGGACATCATGTGCAGTATTTGAAAAACACATATGAACAGCACACCCTCCTCTTAACCTATATGGTGTCTCATCTCATCAATTCCGAGAGTAATCAAATAATATTTCAGTCTTTCCTACAACTGTTTATAGAGGAGTAAGGCATTGGCTCATTAATAACTCTTCCCGACTCAGTCACCATTCTAAAGAGATATCCTGAAGACATTTTTATCCCTAATTGTTTTGCCTCTGCAAAATATCTTTCTAAGCCTCTAACTGGGTAAATAACTTCATTCGGGCAACATTTTATAAAAAATGTATTTGACTTTCCATTATCCCTGATATTTTTCCCAAATGTATGATTAAATGCAAATCCATCATTTTTTTCAAGTATTTCACTTCTTGTAACAAAGTTATTGCTATATCCCTAGCCCTGTCACCAGCCAAAAATTGTAATTAAAACAATGCCTAATCCCTTATTAAAACAAGCATATCCTTAAGTGTTAAATCAGACCTTCTCAATTCTCTACTGATAAACTTTGAAATTGTGTTAGGTTTTGTTAAAATGAATGATTTTGACTACTTTGGTAGAATGTGTGCTTTTGCTTGTTCCTCTTGAACACATTTCAAATAACCCTTACTTTGAACAGATGCAGCTGGGTTCCAAACCTTACAATATTCATCATGTGCTCTTCCTCTACCCTCTAGTTCTTATATATCTACAAGGTGCTGGATAATATTTCTGATTGATGCTGCTGCCAGGGTTTTTTGACACTAACAAGTACTATCCACAGTTATCCCTAATTGTTTGCATTTATATGAATGTACTGTTTGCTTTCCCAAATATATTCTTCCATACTAAAAATCGTTTAATGTCATGTGGTGTGATTGACAAGAAGGTGGGGAGCCAGAATTTTTTGGAAAAAAATTGTTCTAACATCATCTTTACATTTCTTCTCTTTTTTACATAAGCAGAAGGGTTCTAAATGTTATCCAAATATTGTATTCTTTCATCAACGTCTTCCAACTCCATATGGACATTCTGAAAAATACATAAAACATTGCAAAAGTAATGCAATTGCAAAATGAACAATCCATACACACAAAAATGACAATACATAACCATGACAAAAATCTACATATCATCTAATCTAAAACTGTAATCAAAAACCACCCAAGTCATTTTTAAACCCTTTCACATTATTTATAAAAGCTTTAGATGTTGGTAACTTCAATACTCTTACATCACCCTTTCTTTCCAATAGTGTTTGTGAAATACAGTGTGAAGCTATAAAAGGCCACCAAATTGGTTTTTCTTGAAAATTTGGTAAAACCATTGTACAACATTTTACATTTCGTTCCTTAAGCAATTACAACAATGGAAATATCATTAGAAATGGTTGAAAAACATAAGGATTTTCTTCTTCATTCACATTTTTAACATAAATATCCACACCATCAGATAAAATTGTTGGATATGGAGTAAAATGTGGCAGCATTTTACCATATCTCTCTTTCATACAATTAGAATCTAAACTCATAAGATCAACAGAATATGTACCAACCAATTGCTCAACATAAGCCCACGATGTCTCACTCAACAGGTAATCTTACAAAGAAATTTACCTGGAAGGTTTATCAGCTACACTGAGTTTTGACTGGACATATTGTAAATTCAATGAAATGTTAAATTCATAAACAAAGCAAAATAACTGCTGAAGTTTATAATGTCATTGAGCTGTTTATCTGTTCCTCCTTGATTTTCCAATGTTTTGATAACAGTCATGTTATTACTCAAAACATCTATACTTTTGAGTTCTTAATTTTATCTTTGCAACTATATAATACATTATACACTGCTTCAGCCCCCTTCAAATGAAATGGTCTACTGTCATCATTACTCCAAAAATCGCTTAAAATCAAAGCTTTGAATTCGCCAGAGAAAATTTTTCCACCATATTTAAAACCTGATGCATCAGTCGCCAACATTATTTGTTTATGAGTTTTTAATCTCCAAGTCATACAGCCCTCCCAGGTATCAATAAATCTCCAATATTCTATCTCCTGTTTTAAAGAGATTTCTACTTTCATCATTTGTGAATTCCTCTTGCCATAAGAAATTGCTTTATTGACTTCTCTACAGTACAGTTTTTCCGCAAGAACAACTAAACAAAATGAAATGCATTTTCCAGCAAACCTTTGCAAAGTTCTAATATCAACAAAGTTTGACAACAATATAGATTCTCTTAATTTTGAAAATGACACTTTTTTCTCATCTGGTGAAGAAAATGCCATCTTGGAAGAATCAATAAGTTACCCCAATATTTAACCACTTTAGATGGTACATGTACAAACTGACTTTTCTTCCAGGAAAGGGTATATCCTAGCCGTGTAAGTAATTCAAGTGAAACATAGGAAACATCTGTTATCCTAGACAAACAAATTCAATTACTAGTCTATCGTCAATGTACTGTATGTTATAAATACTTTTACTTCTAAAATAATTTGTTACTTGCATTCCTATGGTTTGATAAATGTAAGTGGATGATTTCCAGTCAAATGACAATGTGTTGTATGTGAAAACCCAACCTCCAAACTGTATTCCAAAGTATTTTCTAAAAATGTGTGCATAAAATAACATGATCATACCCCGAGTTTTCATCACATGTTATCATTTTCATATCCTTTTCAATCATCCTGGGTACATGTTTTAAATTTTCCAATTGAAAAGGTGTATCTTTTGTCCATAGATTAATATTGCTATCATCATGACAAAGTCTTGGTTTTGTTGGTTCTACAGTTAAGGGCATAATTATAAGTGAAAGCTCACATTCTCCAACTTTACCAACAACAGAAAAGGATTCAGTAGGTATTCTTTCATACAACTCTGAGCAAATAAATTCTTTAAACTGTTTACAGATCGGTGCATTTTGAAAAAAATCTTTGTGAAGGAAATAAAGAGTTGTAACTACAACCTTTAAAATTACCTTTAAGATGTGTAAAAAAAAAATTCTGTAACATCAACACCATCTTTTATCCACTTTTTAACAAGACTAAATGTGTCATTATCCAACAAAAAAAATTCCCAATGACAAAATTGATTATGTAATTCTCCAGCAATGAAAGAATCTGGATTTCTTAAATAAAAATCGCATAAAGATTTTACTGCACACTCTTCATTAAAAATGTATGGGTCAACATGTGATGGAATGTTGTCCCCTTCCAAAGTTGTCATATTGGATGTTTTCTCTTATTATGTTCTGCATGCACTTTATTAAAATAACAGTCAAATTCCCATTCTGGAACAAGTAGGTTTCCACAATTGTCAAGTGCATGCAATGTCTACAAAAGAATATAAACTATATAAGGAATGAATATTCTACATTTTAATACCTAATTTTCGTATATTCTATAGGAAACATCTAACAGGATTTGGGAAAGGACAGCATTCCACCAAGACCCACGTGAAAAAATTCACTAGAGAATCGGTGTTCTTAGGTACATGTGAACAATGTTTCTTACATGAATAAAAATTGATATCCCGATATACTCATTTACTTTCTTTGTTTTTTAGCCATTTTCATTTTTTTTTTACATTCTCGATTACTATGTCCAGGCATATCACAAAATAACACAATTTCCTCTAGGTTTCCACTGATTGAATCTCCCTCTAGGCCTACTGTTAAACATTGAGTAATTCTGGTATGGTGCATATCGGTAGGACTGTTGTGGCATCAAAAATGGATTTATTGGATTATAAACATTTGCCAAAGGTGATTGATCGGTGTTTTCATTTTCTGCTTTCTCCGGAACTGTTAACTTTAATTCTACTTGGATTCTACCTTTTTTTCTTGCACACATTTGTTAAGAGCCTTAATGCAACATCTGAAGACCCTCTAACTACATTTACCCTTTACCCTTGATGCTTGAGAGCTTGTCTTGATAGCTCTTCAAATACACTTGAGTCATCAAGTTGTCTTTTTCTTGCTACATTGGCTAATTCCTCTAACAATAAAAAAATCAGTGCCTCATTAGGTGACTTTTTTAGGGCAAGTCCTAGAAAGAATAATCTTACCGTGACCAGGCTACGCTCAGGTCATGGTAAGAATTCGTCCCATATACTTGCAATGTAGCAGCCGCGAAGCAGATCAGCTTCGTCTCGATTTTAAGTCTGTTAATAATAATCTGCAGGGGAAAAACACATTTTTATACATTACAAACCTTTTTAAACAAGAATATGTAGTTTAGTCCACAAAATATCCATTAAATGAGTCGTACCAAGACATTTTATAAAGATCCAAGTTTGAATTTGCCTGCCATTTTGTCGTAAACCGCACTCGGAATGTCTCGGATATTATCATAATAATGGCGACCATAAACGGCGAATTTTCAAACGTGATGTTGAAAGTGGCAGTGATTTCGTTGCAAAAACAGTTAATATGGTAATATGGGATTATAAAAGAGCAACATTGTAGGTATTTAAGCCCAATCGTATGAAACTTTAGGCGAGATACAGCGCGTTATATTTTTTTATTTGCTACAAAGCGAGTATATTGGACGAATTCTATCGTTAACCGGGTACGTAGGACATCTTTCATTTTAACGATAGAACATTCTATTTAGGCAAGTCCCCGTACCTGTTCCTTTAAGCTTTCTACACTTTCCGTCGCTTTTTCCAAGTCTGCTATCCTGGAAAGAATCTCATCTTCGTGATTGTTCTCGTCTTTCTTTGTTTTCTTTTCTGTCTCCCTCTCGTTTGCAGATGTAGAAGCTCCCTCTGTCTGGTTATCATTTTCGATTGCAGCACTGCCAGATTGCTAAAAATAGCCACAGAAAACAAAACTTTTAACAGAAAAGAAAAAAACCCCGTATAACTTCTGGAATAATAGAAAAGAAAACACCAATGCGTAATGTGTCTGCTCCTCTTAGTTGATTATGATCCTTTATACCAAAATCTTACATAAGTAGTGATTCTATAGTCTGTCCTTTTTTATTTATATTTTTCCCTGTATGAAAATGTACCTGTTCGTATGTACCTCTGACGATTTGCATTTGTGTGTATTATATATATGTTCCTTTTGTACCAAATTATTTGGTTTGAGCGAATAAACTGAACTTGAACTTGAACTTGGAAAGCATAATTACCAACAATACTTGTAATAGTACATTAATTTATCATAAATTGACCCCCTAGTAGGAAAATTGCCTACCATCGTTTCGGTCAGTTGTCTCCTGACTGGCCTACTTCATTGGCATTAATAATGGCATTATGCAATAAGCAGACAAGATTTCTTTTGTTGATCGCCTTCCCCGCCATCTCTAAGCAATCATTGGCACTCTCTCCTGTAATTTGTCGGAACTGACTAATTAATTCCTCATTATCCAAATCTTCCGTTCTCACTTGCGTGGCCATCCTGGCTGCATAACTCATTCGACCTAGTTCTCTTTATGACTGTGAGAATACGTTTCTCCTTCAAAGAATGTTTTCTATTCAGCGTCGTAACCGCAGGTGGCATCTACAATATTCAAATTCACTTGTACAAATTCTAATCAAAATTACACTTGACATGTAACTTTATATTGCTAAAATTGTTATACACTCCAAAACAAAAAACAAAAACCTCAGAGACTGTCAATATTTGATACAGCATAACCTATGGCAATGATGATACACACAGATTTAACCTTAATTAAATTTGGATAAAAATTTAAGCAAGGTAATAAAAAAATAAACAACTTCTAAAAAGTCCTAAAAACTTATCCAATCTATTGAATTTAATTTATTTAATGTTTACATACATTTATAGATGAAATGTTTTGTAATTATGCTAGCTAAATGACAAATAAAATCAGTCTCTGAACTGTATATTTTGGAGGCATTAGTCCAACCTTTTGACCCAATTGTATCCATTGTGTAGAGGATCATTTTAATTTTTAGGATAATGTAGATATAAATGGTTTTATGATTTTTTAAGCATTAATTTGCAGAGTATTTAAGAGGGAATGTCAAAAATCATCAAGCTTGGCTATGAAACTTGAAAAAAAAAATTCCCCGTTTTTCTGATCTAAATTGACCATCTTAATTGTACTAATCGTTTTGTTTTTTGGATATGAATAATTTAAAGTCACCTTTATTAATTATTTCAGAAGTTTCCATGGAAACGGCTTATAATACCAAAATAAACTCATTTTCTATGATTTTCATGTATATTTTATTGGCATTTTCTACTGTTAAACACATTTCAATTTATAAGTAGATTAATGTTACGTAAACACAGTTTCTAAACTAACATACTTTAGAAAAAAAAGTTTTGGTTATTGGATTGCTATGGTAACCAATATTTGAGACATTTTTGAAAATAACCAAATTCTAAAATAGCCCTCTAACATAGAATTGAATATTTCAACTCGGCAACAAAATAGGCAAAAAATGTATGTTGCATACAAATTACCAAGAGCATCTTTATCAAAATCATTAATAAAATAGAGAAGCCTTTTTATAAAAATATCGGGAAAATTGTGTTTAAAAATCACATTTTTGCTTAATTTTCATTTTTTCAAATATAAAATGAAAGAGCTAAATTTATTTGCAGAATGATCTTTTTAGAAGACTAGTCATAATAGAAAGAAAATAACTTGCATAAAAAAGACAATATAGCTGAAAAAGTCCTTAGCAACCAGTTTTACACCATAGCACCCCCCCCTTTTCAATAAAAATGCAAAAATTGTTTTTTGTTGCATTCAAACTTTTTACAACAAAAAGAAACATGATTAATGATTTAATTGAAAACGAATTTCTCCCTACAAACCATCTATACAGTTGTATGCCTTATCAACCAAATCAGTTTTTTAACAACTATATTAAAAGGAATGTTTTTGTCTTGGAAGAAAATGGTAATGTATTGCCAAAAAATAATACATTTGCCTAAGACCTACATTAAAGCATAGCAACCTGTTTTTTGTATACATAAGCAACAACATTAAAAAATATGTGTCCATAATAGTGGTTACATAAGATTTAAACTGCTTCAGATCAAAATCAAGACATGGACCTTCCCTACATTTTCCATGCACATTCAAGAACTTTATGACTTAAAATAAGAACCACATAAAAAGCCAAAACTCGTCTTTTAATCTGTATTTGAAAGTTTTAAATTCAATCAAAATCTTATACATGTCCATTTTTAACTGCACTTGCATATGTTGCAGTTTTATCAACAAATGTGTATAGAGCATAACACTGAAAAGAAGTGTTTGGACTTCCAAAAAAAATAGTTAGAAACTTTCGAATGCATTAGCGATTGCAATCAAAATATTTTTTCTATTCTACACTCAACAGTTATCTTACATTAATGAACATTCTTAAATTTCATATATTTTGGAGTGTAAGAATATAAAGGATACAAGAAAACTACACATCGTTTATGTGTGTGCATAAGGTGCATAATTTTTCATGAATGAAATCTTGAAGTTCTTTATTGACTTAAGTGAATAATGAAGTCAAATTGCTCCACCAGCAAGCATCAATCTTAACAATGTCATTTATTTTGATGATCTATTAAGCAAACTTGATTTATCATACAACTTTTAGACAGATAAACATAACTACAGTTTATGTATCTTTTGATGTATATATATGGTATTTGTCTAAAATCTTGAATAACTCCCTAATCTAAAAAATACATGTATCAATATACAATTAATTCATATTTATTGTCAGGCTTCTGGCGTCAATTACTGTAGAATCATTAGATTTCGTGGTGGCTCAATTTTCGTGGAATTCGTGGTTACCTGTTATTCACGAGTTAACATCCTCCACGAATTAATAAATTAAGGCAATAAAGTCGTTTTTCCTTTTGTAGGTATACGAGAATACACGAAATTAAGTCCCCACGAACCTGTAAAATTTATGCAATCCACGAAAATTGGCCCCCACGAATTTTAATGATTTCACAGTACGCAGCAATGTTAAGGCGTCCCGATGCTAAAATACGGCTGGAAAACGATATTATTTGAATCATCGCAAAAATACTTTGACCGGGAGTATTTTTTAAAATCTATGTTACATTTATTGACACCGATGTTAAACATTATATTTGATGAATTCTGTGACGTCATATGTTCTTTGTAATCACGTGACGGGCGAATCCTAATATTGCAAATGATCTTTTTAAATCGCATCGGCGCAGGTGATTAATGACATTAAATCATACATATTTTTAAGAAAAATTCTTTGTTAAGTCATATACTTTGAAGTTCTTGCTCGGGAAAGAAATAGATATTTCGTTTATGGAAGATATTGTTGAAACGTTCCAGAAAATTATCAAAATAATGCACATTTTTACTTATCAAAAGCGATTTACAAAAAATTGGGGTTAATCCGTAGGTTTCCCTAGCACGATTCATATTGGTACTTATATTCTCTACCAATTTTACGTAAAATATTCTAAAATTGTGTTGATCTTTCACCTGCGCCAATCTGGTTTTACATGCATTAAAATTTCTTCATTCAGTTGTTTACACGTAGCAGGGAGAGTCTCCAAACCACTATTTTATAAATAGTCTTTTACTTAACATGAAGCTTTACAACTGCCGATTATTTGATACTGGATTTAAATATGAATTAATTCTGTACGTCCAGCATTAGCGGCAGCATCTATGTAAAGGAAACATGCGGTTTTATAGTGGTTTGATGTAATTCACTTTTAACGTTGAGATACATTCCCTGAGAACTATTGACAGGAATGCAGATCGTGACGTCAAAGTTAATTATGACGTCATATCGTATGAAGTACAGACAAGTGACTTTCTACACATCGCTGTAAAATCCAACGGGAATCCTTAACATGCCCGCGTATATTGTTTTCTTATTCTTCAACAACAAAGTCTTCACTTTCATAACTGTTTTGTGCTGATTTTCTTTTTTCTATTGATAGTCTGCTGAAAAAGCTCGAATCTGTGATGGAGGTAGAAATAAATCTTGAGAAAACCTTCTCTTCCCATTTTTTTTCATTGTTCTCATCATCACTGATACCTCCTCAGGGTCATACTTATGTCCTGTCATTCTCACCCTTTTGGAACATTTCTTTCAAAAACCCAACCTGTTCACTGGAAAATCTCTTAACAGAACGTTTGTTTTTTAAGGCCCATCCTCTAACTAAGGTAGAACATTCAGCTGAAGGATATACCGAGCTTCTTACAAGCATTGATTGCTTGGTATCTATTTGCCTAACATACTCGACCTTAGATGTGTCTGACAGGTAATTCAGTTCTGTCTTGCATTGATGGTCACCTTTATCAAGATGGTTACTCAAATTTCCATATCTCATGAAAGTGAGGAGGCAATGCGGTTCCGGACAGGTGAAGATGAAAGAGCTGTTGTCTGCAATTTGTGTATTGATATCATTGTCGTTGCTCATTCTGTTGGATACAGCTGGATTTATATCTTCAGTAGCAGCTATTGGTTTAGGAACCTTTACAACGTCATCTGTAGAATTTGATTTCAGAATTGTTACAGATGGTAAAATTGTCATAGATATGAACAGATGTGTTTATGATCTTTACTCCTTTTCCAATCCGGTATGGCTTGAAAGCTAACACATGATCAGCATGATATTGAAAATTGTTTAAAGTTGTAATATCTTTCATTTTCACTGCTTTTTTCACAATAATTCCACATGGTGGGGTTGCTGTAACAACTTGAACATTCTTAATGTTAGATTTGATGACAGCAGTCAAGCATTCATTTGAAGTAGTGACATTATACCCTTCATTTACATAATTGTTATGGACCCTTTGATATGTGCAGCTCTCCGATCGCATATACTTTTTCCACCTTGTGGGTCAGCGAAATCCACTTGCACAACCTTTAAAGCACTCACTTGATTCAGAAGAGGAATTATACAAGTCAAAGTACTGAGAGACGGAGGCATCATTGCAGAGGAGATTAAAGGGGCATGGTCACGATTTTGGTCAAATTTTATTTTTCTATTATTTGCAATGCTTTAGGAATTTTGGTGCCAGTCGTTGAGTTTTAAGCAAGATACAGGGCTTACAATTCTTCGTCATGTAAACAAGGCTCGTGCCCCGATTTCGTTTACATAGGTTCAATATACCAGTAAAAAATCGTTTTAAATTACAGCTAGTTTGTCTATCTTATTATTCATTTTAAGCATAAATAAACAGTTCCTAACGATTAACACATTCATTTCAGGTCTAAAACTGGGATTTTCACTTCAACATTCAAAATGTAAACAAACGCTTTGTTTACATAGCGAAGAATTGTAAGCTCTGTAGCTCGCTTATGGCTCATCAAATGACACTCAAATTTTGGTTGCCTATTAAAAATCCCTTACTGAAGCATTGTAAACATTGAAATCGAAAAAACAATTTTTGACCAAAATCGTGACCATGCCTCCTTAATCTAATAATTCCAAGTATTGAAGTACCGACGGGAGTTGATTTCATCGACTGATATTTATCTTAAAATGAACGATATATAATTTCGCATGCCAAGTAGTTTCTTATCCGTAATTGAATAACGCATATTTTCATAATATGAATTTTCGGGCTTTTCCGACAATTTTAAAAATTCTAGGAAAACATCATATGAATCATGTTGCGTAATATTTTAAGATATAGAAGGTTTAGAGTATCAATTGAGAGTTTGCAATATACTAAATACTACAGGACAGAAACTACTTTGCTAATATATTCATGCTCTTTAATGGAATATGCAAAAACAAATTACAAACAAAAAATATTTTGTTAGTTAGTATTATACCTAATGATTCACAATATATACTAAGATTTATGATATGTAATCAATAAAAAAACTTCTGAACAGTGAACTTTTTTCATATGAAAAAAAATCGTTCATGCTTAAAAACCCCTGATGTTACATGTAGGTAATACATGCATGATCTCAATCTTGCAAAGTTGTTGTTCTTTTTCCTTTGCAGAATGTACGATTCGCTTTTAGAGAGGGATCAGATATATTTTGATTTAATCATTTCAGGCGGTCCAAAAAGTAAATATCGCTAGCTAAGCCTCTTGATCAAAAGCTTAGCGCATCAGCTGTAAATATTTCATCGTGACTTTCTGCAAGGGATGAAAATATTACGAATTTATACAGATTTTACTTGTGGTGTAAAAAATAATTTAGAGATATGAATGAAGAATTTCGAAAAAAATATTTAACACGTAAAAAGATTCAATCTTTCAGTATATGCACGACTTCTATTCTTTTATCTAAATATGTTTAAAAAGGGAAATATCCAAAATGAAGAGAATTTGCTGTAATATCTCTTTAAAGCTAAATTTAAGATGAAATATCGCGGTAGATCTTGTAAAACCTCGTACTTCACTTTTGAAAGAAAATATGTACATTCTGTAAAATGTTATTACATTTTTTACGCGAAATTCGCTTATCAGCTTGCAAAAACACACTGACTTCCCAACTTACTCGACAGCGCTGGCCAGACAATGCAGGATTAATCAAGCTTCATAGCACATTTGCCTGGGTACTCTACCTATGCACACACTGAATGTGTTTTTTTTTGTTTTTGTTTTTGTTTTTTTTTTTTTTGGGGGGGGGGGGGGTTGCGTTAATGGGTGTAATCTGGATGTTTATTTTTTTTGTTTCACAATCCTTATAGTAGGTTTAGTATGCATGCCAAGTAAAGCTAAACTAAAATGTGCCATGCTACGATCACGGTTGTCTGTAATTAATTGGGGTAATACTCAAGTTCACATAGCAGTTGTTCAACTTGTTGAATAATCATTTCATTGGATCGATGCCGGGGGCGGGAGTGTAGCTATACATAGAAAGATATATCTTCGCAGGAGATTAATTGATAATGCGCAAGTAATATACGATACAGACTAAGAGCCACCGCCGCGTTTATCCATTGAATCTCATAATTATTCAATATTTAGGTCTACACAAGATGGTTCTTGAGGAATCCTCATTATTTGACGTCACGGACAGGAAGCTGTATAAAATATATAAATAGCCACTTAACGATTACACACCATTGCAATTCTTACACTCATGCATATTCATACTTACTTGGAATTTGGCGTATAAACTAATATTTTCGAGAGAAATTATGTTTATTGATCGCAATATGTATATATTGAAATATAAATCCCAAACGAATATTGCAATTTTTGCCGCTAGGTGGTGTCCATCAAATCCACTATCGACGTCACATGTGAGCTGACCGGTACCAATAGAGGAGGCTCATAGAGCCTCCGTCTAAAAATTGCATAAACACTATGAAAACAACCAGCATTGTCTGATCTTATAAAATTAATGCTTTTGTCAAATTTTGGTTTTTCTCTTTAATTTTAGCACGGAATCTTTCAAAATTGCATTAGATGTTACAGCGTCTTGATTGGCATTGTCAAATATATGGACAGTAGTGTGACTGTGTAAAACACCATTAATTATGCATGTGCCAACTGTTATATGCCAATTCATTCCTCTTTTGGCAAACCACTTTGTGATTCCCTATACATCATGGGAAGAAGCTTCATTGCCCAATCCCTCTCAATAAGTACTTCCCCATCTGATAAATTCTCTATAACATGACTTCGAGCTCTATCTTGATTAAATGACCTCAGTAAGTGCTTTTTCCATTCTTCCAACGCCTTTACACTCTAAAAATTTTTTACATATACAGTTATTTGAATATAAGACCATTGCTAGAAAATATAAAAATTATTTCTGCTTGTTCACATTTCGAAATCGTGCAGAAAAATATTGCTAACGAAGAATACTAGTACTACTTTCTCTAAAGGTAATATTATATAAAATAAAGATTTGAATCAATTAAGATAAAATCTGCTCTCAAGAAATTATACTACACTTTTGGCCTTGTACTATAACGAAATAAAAAGCTGATAAAAATATGAAATAATAAATCAAATACATTTACCTGCTCCTACAGGAATACGAATTCCAAACTGTTCAAGAATATCTCTTGACTGCTGAACTGTAACAGTTGCTTTCTCTATTTTTCTCTTTCCATTACAAGTCTGAAGTGGGGGTTTCAGCATACACAGCTTTGATGCCTTCCATCCTTTCCCCAAACAGTAGCGGTGGTTTGGACAAATTGTGAATTGGTCAGTCTCATGTTCAAAAAGTCCAGCACAAAATTTAACAAATTCTTGTTCATTACAAAGTGAAGATGGATTGATTCTAATTTGTGAAAGATGTGCGTCAATGTTGTCACGACAAGAATTGAATGAACATATCTGATATGATGGTTTGGTGTTAAAATTAGTGTTACAAGTAATCCTTGAATACTGGGGAAAAGAGCACTCCATCTATAACATCATGAAAACACTAAAACCACATCAAAGAAGATACTGCATATCATTGATTTGTTGACAAGTGTCTTCTGCTACTGGAAGTTGACATGTACTATCTTTTGTGCACTTACTATTAAAGAGCTCATTCAAGGGAGATAATTCTATGGCACAATTTTGAAGAAAATTGAGAAAGTTCATGCAGAGAATCACTGTCACCGTTGCCTCTGCCCAAAGGCTTCTCAATATTTCTTTTGATTTATATTGTTTAGGTGTGGCACTTTCTGGATATATTCTGTTTGATCATTTATGTTGTTGCAGATTTAAGAAAAATAGCATTGAAATTGGGGAAAATTGAGATAAAAAAATTCGTTATTATAGCGTTTGAAACTGATAGTCATAAAAAAAATATGGGAAATATGGTGAAAATTAATGAATTGAGGCAAACAGTTGTACATCTATTAATTTTTCATACTTTTCATTATGCAACATCTTAAATTTGAGAATATTTCACATTTCACCGAATTGCAACCCCCCTTTTCCCCTATTGGTTACCATGGGAATGGAGCGCAATATTGCAAAAAAAATGGTCTGATATATTAGCATTTTTTTACTTGACCCACAACTGGAGTAAAAATTGGTTTTTCAAAAAATGTTGTTTCAATTAATTTTAAGGATGAAGCTTGATGGTTCGTGACATTCCCTCTCAAGTAAACTAATAACAAGTTACCAACTAATTTTGATATTAAACACTAAAAGTAACAAACATCGCTTGTAATTTTCAATGCCCAGTAGGCTACATGTTGCATCACTTGTATGTATAGTTTTTATACCACTAAAGAAAAGACAATCAATTAATCACAACAGTCGTTAACTGGCTATAGAAACGTCTTTTGAATTAAATGATTATCATTTTAATGCCTCTGGGGTTAATTTACACGATCGTGAACTCAGAATACAGGGCGACTTGAACAACTTCTCTTTCGGAGGAAATTTCGGAAAAGTTACCGATCATAAAGCGAGTATATCGCCCATGTTGATGATCGAGACTATCAAAATAATTGTAAAACGAAAAAGATGTGGGTCTTCTTAAAGCGAATTAGGGTAAAATTAGGTTTCTTTTTTACAGAAAGTCATTTTAACAATGTCATGTATCCGCGCCAGTAGTGAAATGTTTGGCTAACGTGATGAAAATGGCGTATCCATTGCTAAAACAATGAGTGTTGTGTCCTCTTTTCTATCGACAACGAGGTTAATATTATTTTAAATATCGTAATAATCAATATTATTTTTCTGAAGGTTTTGCAGTTGAAAAAAAATGTGCGTTATTTTTGTTCATCGTTAATAAAAACAACTTATATGTAGGAATATCAATCGTTAAAGTGTCATTTCTACGCTAAAACCTAAAACTATTTCTAGATTACGTAGATAATTTAACACTTAACTAAAAATTTGAAGCAGCCAAAATTAACATTAACCAAATAAAATCAAAACAATGTCTTTTTAATACATTAATATGTATAACAATAGCAATAACTTCATGCTCCTGCTAAAGAAGTAGTACAGTTTGAATAAATAAATTATTTCAGTTTCAAAGCTAAAATGTAAATTGCGCAAATGGTACGGTTTAAATAATTTAAAGTTAAAACATATTTGATACTTTATACATAAATAGAGCAGTTTGCATTTTATCGGTGTGCCAACGGAGATACATCTTTTAGTGGACCAATCAATTACACAGCATGCAAAAGACGTATTCAAGATCAGGTGAAAAGAACTTAATATACAGATGGTGATTTTTTCTTTCCTGTCCGACATTCTTATAAACGTGATGATACCAAAATACTTCCACATGTTCGAAGGGGACTAAAACTGGATGACTACGTTCATTTCTTTAGATAAACATGTTTTTCTCCTCTGAAAAAAATGTATATTTAGTATATCATTATTTAGTATATTGATCAGAAATTGATTATTTAACGAATAAAGAATCATTCTTTGATCGAGTATCATGAGTTGATTATTTTGGTCGGGGCGTGGTCAAATCCAATAAAGCTCGTAAGAAATTATCACCTCACAATATCCAAAGAATGATTCTTTATTACTAATATTAATTAAATTCACAGCAATTGTACGATTAGATATTTGAATATTAATAAGCAAACGTCATTTGAATTTATTGGACTGAATATGAACAAATTGATACGTAGTGATATTACATGAAAAAAAAAAAAACACTGAAAAATGTAATTATAGTTATAACAAGTTTGCCAAAGCGCAGTTGTTAGGCTGTTGCAAAACTAAAAAGTTGTTAAGGAACGTTTCAATTTGTAATTAAAAATGATAGATAAGTATGATGTTTGGTAAGTTAAATACTATGTATCAAAAGTGATTTTTTTTTTGCATTTTCATGAAACCCATACCAGGATACCAATATTCAAAAATATCCACTTTATCATGGTTTTTTCTGTGCAGTGTATTTATATATTATATCGTTTCATTTTTAAAACATATTTGTATAATTAGATGATTTTAAAGACTTTAAACTTTTTAAAGTTGATATAATTCTGTAATTGACTGATCTCTTTCGATTTGTTCACGTTTTCACGCTTAAAGCCGATAACGTTATAGAATCACACCTGAATTGAAACTGTCGTAAACACATGGATAAACATAGATATTTTTAATTCTGGTCTTTTTATTTTTTTGGAAAGACAGTCTCATAACTGCAGCGGTTTGTGATTAGAAATTGAGTAACGTGTGTTGGCGCGTTATAAAAATGTGTATGCACACACCGCTGCAGTTATGAAACTATATCTTTCAAACAAAAATAATTTAATCGTTATACATTTTTTAACTGCTTTCCTTGTCTGCAAGTGTGAATTATATCTTATAATCAAATGTTTGAATCATATTTTATCCTAAGGTTAAGTTTATATATTTGCATATCCATTGTTCTTTCCCACTATGAGTCCATACGGAGGAATTGCAATTATTTTTCTATCATCGCAATTGCGCTGTCTGTATACTATGACATCATAAAGGTGTGACGTCATATGCTTTTACATGACGTTATAGATTTTAACCACTATACGATACATCATGTGTTTTTCTGCAACTCCATAAAATTGATGTATTTAATTAAAACATGTCTTTAAGTTATAATTACATTTTAAAGTTATTACTGTTATAACATTTTATTGATTCTGTTAGCAAATCTATGTGAATTAAAAGGATACATTACAGTCTGAATGTTTATTTTTGATGCAATAGCTAAATGTTAAGGTAGGATATTTGCGAGTGGTAAAATGCAAATATAGCGCGCATCATGGAATATGCCAACAGAGCAGTTGCTATTCATTACGCCATGTTCACGAAATAACGTTGTTTATTTCTTAAATAAACGGAAGAGCCACTGTAACAGCCACAAGCGTGAACTGTGATTTTCGCTTGTGACGTTGCATTTTACAGCGTTCAACGTTGGTAACGTCATAATCAAACTCCGAGTCGACATTTTAACCTTTCAGTACCCTATGCATGTTACAATGTTATATTTACATTCCACGTATATTTAGCATGTAAAACTACTGCAGATATAGCACCATAACACAGACATGGTACAGTGGTAGCAACGTTATTGTTGACAAACGACACGCACGATTCTGATACACGAACGATCACGCACAATACACAAACGATCACGCACGATACACGGACGATCACTAACTTACTGAATCTTCATGATACAAGAACAAAAACGATAAAACACGCAACTGAACGATTCTTCACCATTAAACAAGCAAAATCAAAATTATTTTTAAAGATTAGAATTAAGGAAACGTATTAATTTAATTTGTTTTGCTTTATGTTTGTGTGTTATTGAAAAGCGGCATGTACTTTAGTCATGCACTGTTTTGTATTTTACGAGTTAACACGTTTACACATCCATACACAAATATAAAGGATTCACACACAAATTAATATTTTTGTCTCCATAACGAATATTAACTTCTATCATACGTTAAAGAAAATTACGTGTAATAGAAATGAAGATAATGCATAAACTACACGAAATTATTTACATACGAATTGACTGTTTATGAAATTTATAATTCTCTTACGTACGATTTAATTATGCGGGATACAGGTAATTTTGTTTCCTTGTTCCATATAATTTCGATTTTTCACATCATATATTTTTATAATTTACAGTACATAATTGATTTATTTCTATTTATTCTAAGGTTTAATGCGTCTTAGAAATAAAATTATATCAAACAAATGTGTATACAGTCTACTAGATAATAATGCGTATCGTATTCTCATTTGGAAGAAAAACGTTAGGAATAATCGTTTAGTATAAAACGGGGAATGGGTAATTTATATTATAAGCTTGGCCGCTTTCATTCAACGTGTCGCTTTTGCTAATATGAATGAAATTAATTGTCAAGACACAATCGATGCTTGATATAGGCTGATTATAAAAGTAAGCAAGACTAACTCGACCGAACAAAGGAATGAATGAGCTATGGAAATAAAAAAATGTATTTAACGAGCAAAGAGAGAATGAATGTTAACAACTGTCAATGTTCTTATTTTAAAAAAAGTTTTAAATTCACATTGTTCTACAAAAACTACTTGTCTTTGTTTTAAGAATAAATCCTGGCATCCGTAAAAAAGGTTACAAAACGAAAAAACTGCACGATCACGCACGAACAAGCACGGTAAAAAACGCAAACAAATTTTCATAACGCGCTAACGCACGTTATTCAATTTGTATGCACACACCGTTGCAGTTATGAGACTATATCTTTCAAAAAATAAGGATTCAATACTTAAATAACTGCAGTAATTTTCCACACACTTTGCATGCAAAAATACGTGGAATGTAAATATTTTGTTATGACACAGTACTAGTATGGATCGTACAAAGTCCGCCAGTAAAAGTTGTTAACCAAAGGCTTCCTTCCCAATTAATAAGAGGTACATTAAAGGTATATGTGTTTGCACAGTCCACGGGCTTAGTCCTTGTCCCCCCTCTTATATTCAATATTCTAACCTGTACAAATATCTTTTATCTACAGTATTAAAAACATTGATCTTATAAAACCAAGTAGAAAGTTACATGTACTTAGAACATTTTTGTATAAACTTTTTAAGTCACTACAATAAAATAATTACAAGAGCTTATGGTTTTGTTTTTATTTATATTTTTATTCATGAATTTCACAGCTTTGTTACTCACTTGCATTTCTTTTGGAATTTTGGAGGAGCTTTTGGTTCACAGGTGATTCATTATAATCATAATCATTCTCAAAGTCTTTCTCAAGTTGAATTAAATAAATAAATAAATAAAGTAATAAGTTCACAAAGATAAAAAAAAATATCTTTGTGATTAAGTAGCATGTTTATCCTAAGAAGCTCTTCTCATGATTTGGACACAAATTACAAATTTCGTATCACATTCATAATTTTTATATAAAGAAACTGAAATTGAACCTTTACATTTACTAAACAGCAATTATTAGTTGTGATAAAATTGATACATATTTTGCATTAGCATTCTTTTAAAAAATAATACCAAATTATTGATAAATGTGTAAATGTTAAAGCCAGGGGAGGATTATCAGGTAAACCATTTTGCACAGTTAACTACATAAACTGATTTTCAAAGCAAATTGTTAGCATAAAAATGATAATGTTAGTAAATACTTTGATAGTCCAACCTTTTCCTCCTTATCAATTCGGGTCTAAGAAACTGTATTGATCAAATGTGTTTTCCACTAAATTAGAATAAATTGATTTGAAAACAAGTGCTTTAAAAGGAATTAAAATGAGGTGACCATTTTAAACGCAAGGCAAGTAAAAGTAAAACTATAAACACTATAGGCACGATAGACAATGGTTTTCTACGGTCGAAAAACGACCCGACCCGTTATAGAATATTGATTCGGGTAGAATAATTTGACTCCCTCTGGTCATTCTATGGGGTTTACTTCTCGTATTACACCTGATTAACTAAACATTTTGAGGACCATAATTTAACATGATCTAGATTGGGGTTTTTTTTTGTTTGGGTTTTTTTTTTTGTAATTGGGCATCATTCAACCATGTAGAACTACAGACTATAAGAAGGGCACTCTATTTCTGTCAAGACAATGTGAAAACAAAATTCTATAATTACAATGTTACAGTGTCTATGTAAATTTTATATAAAACATGACAAGGCTTTAAATATTAATATTTGCAAAAAAGTACATTTTAACATGATGGCCGGATAAAGAAAACAGGCACCTCAGATATTTCAGAGTTCATAAATGTATGACTAATACATATTTTAATCCAATGCAATCAACGTTCATATGTACATTTTTTTTCTAAACACCGATAAAACATATTTTGTAAATGCTTCTGACCTGTCTGTGTTCAATGGGAAAAAATCTGCGCCCATCTACAATAGTTTGATTTTCTCATCATGACGATTACAAAGTACGAATTTCGCCGATAAAAATAAGTACATGTACATACTTTTCTCAAGGTAATTTTTAAACTGTTCACTCTCTTATGAACATCCTATGGATGGGAACATAATGTTGTCGACTCAAAACACAATATCAAACATTTGAAAAGAAGGAAATTATGAAAGAAGCTTTCAGATATAAATACGACGTTTGAGAGAAGAAACGATTGTTCGAATAATAGATAGCTAACACGTTTTACGCATTCTCTTAAATTAACAAGGTTCGTGTCATGCTTATCTTAAACGGAGTAGGATACACAAAACATTAAGAACGTGTTTACTGTCTTTACCGCTAGTCATTTAATTGCATTGAATCAGCATGACTTAGTATTGGTCATAAAGTGTGTAGTATTATGTACTCGGTAATCTTAAAGTCACCAGCAAATATAATACTAGGTTTAAATACATAAATACAACTTGGAAACAATATACTGCAAATTTTGCCTCAAGTATATTGTCAGTAATTTCATGCAAATCTTTTACAATTTTATGTCATGCTATGATGTGCGATTTTGATTATATGCTAGTAGATTTAAATGCAATGCGCTGAGATTTGTATGCTATGCTATGTGAACTTAAAAAGAAGGACTTGGTGATATGATATGATATGTTATGCTATGCTATGTCAGCTATGGTATAAGGTTTAGCACAAAAGCCCCCATACACAGAATAGTTCCAAACATTTCGAAGTAAAATGTTTACCGCTAATCAGCAATGTGAAAATTTATTTTTTAATAAAATCATTTAAAGCCGAGTTAAGATCATGGTGTATGCTATGCTATGGCATGATATGACAAATGAGAATCTATGAGATTGTATGCAATGGTATGAGATTCAAATTCTATGGTATGAGATTCCAGTGCTATGCTATGAGATTTCAATGCTTGGCAATGCTATGGTGTTATGTTGTAAAAGATATGCTTAAGCTAAGTACATATATAATCGCTTTGATATGCTAATATTTTTAAAAAGTTTCAAAATAAGTCCTGGGTTTTTTTTACTAAAAAATTTCAGTGTTTACTATCTTCTTCCATCATCAAGAATAACATTTTAAAGATTTAACGTTTTAGTCTGTGTTTATGAAAATTATCTATGACAATAAACTGGAGCTGGCAAACGTTTTTATTTTGTTTTCTATAGTCCTCCTTATTTATTATAATTATGTAAATAAACACTTGTTATACATCCCCTTTTCACTTAAGACGGCAAAGAAAAAAATGAGTTTTATACGTTACATATTAACACTATTCATTGGAATCTCTACATTTGATAGAAATAAGACCATAGTTTGTTTATATGTAATATTGGATTTTCTTCACTGCACCGGTTTCTCTATAACCCACAAAGAGGTTGTTTCTTATGTCGAAACAAAAACCACGTGTATTATACCACCGTTGTCAATGTAGCAGAGGAAATGACCACCCTGATTAGGTTGTGGATACAGTAAATGTCCCAGTCTGCAGTTAGTGTCCGAATTGGCTGTCCGTAGAGGTGCCGAATGGTTTGAAATGCCACTTGGTAGTACTTGATGGATGACCTGTGTAAGTAAACTGAAGTTTACCAACTTGTTGACCAAGACTCTTGCACTAGCTAGCCAGTCAGCGACACATATCTCAGTTCCCATTCTCCTTGATGTACATAATGATGATATGTAGAGGACAAATTTAAAGCAGGCCATGCCTGCTGTCCGATCCCTTTTCATTTCGAAATAAAATATTGTTTAAAGTAAATAATGTTGCAAAATGAGTATAGCTGTTTTCTTTTCCATTAAATTAAAAAAAATTGTGTCTCTGTAAAATCAGTGAAACGTACAAATTTGGTTTGTTTCTGCTAAATACAGTCCATGACAACAAGGGTGTTACAGGTAGATGTACTGTTATTTATTTGACCTCTTTTGAAACTAATGGTAATTTTTGTTTGGGAATCTAAGTTAACCAAGTTGTATCATTATATAGAATTCCCTATGATAATGACTATTATTATACTTTCATGCTAAATACTGAAATCTGATTGGTTTAGACGCAGTTGATAATCCGTTCCATTACCCTCAGCGTTAGCAACGCACTAAGCAACGGGTAACACAAAGAATTGTTACATGCGCGTAAATTATGCGCGTACGGTTCGCCTTAGAATTCAAGTCATTTCTATATAAAAGCAATATAAAAATTCTCTAAAATTAAGACATTCAGTATAATAAAATAAATAGTGCCTGTTTGGGAGGATAACAGTTGAAATTGACACCCCTTGAAAACCATTGTCAACCTCCGCTTCGCGTCTGTTGACAATGGTTTCCTCGGGGTGTCAATTTCAACGGTTACCCTACCAAACAGGCACTATTTATATATTATCATATACCATGTATATCGATGGTATAAAACATAGCCGAACCCTACCCTAAAATATTAAATACAATTCAGGATTAAATGGTCTAAAAATTGTTTAAATATTATTCTTCTCCTTAGTTATGTAATGCATTTTCTCATGTTAAAAATTTGATTGATCTGCCATTCTCAAAACATCATATGTATCGCTATCAGCCATTTATTTTTAACGTTATTGAACTTATTTGACTACAAAGATACAGTCAGTGGTAGGTTTTAATGTAATTTAATGTATTCGGACGGAAAAAATCACGAATTACTTTTTTTTAGCATTGTTGATGACTTGTTTTGTGATATCATAGTAAACATGTTCTATACTGTACTCTCTGGTCGGCGCAACCACATACTAAATTCTAAGAGTACTGCTTATTGTTTTAATTTGTTATAATTTCAGATCATTTGATAGAGAAAAACAATATAAAACGCGATGGTCTACTATTAAAGTGGGGATCCTGCCTTGTCATACACAAAAATGTTGTTTTTTTCTGAGCTTGTGCTATATAAACATTTTTGATAGTTAAAGACCAGAAAGAGTACGGTAAGGCAAAATGTGCTGGAACCCTGCAAGTTAGTGAAAATTGTGTGTTTTGTTGTGTTATTGTTTTTCTATGCTGGAACCTCGGACAATGTTAGGGAGCTTAATGTCGGTCTAACTGTGTTAGATATCAGTGCTTTTGTGTCGATTTTGTGAACAGTACTAGTACAACAGTGCATTACATCGGAATGTCCCTGTTAGAGCTTCCGCACGTTATCAAGTTGTTGAATCAAAACGTTGAGACTCGGTTTACATTGGAATATCATGTACCTTTTTTAAATGTAGATTTTTTCATTTGTTTTCGTGACTTTATTCATTGTTTACTTGAGCGAATACTATAGTATAATACATTGTGCTTTCGTCTTAATTCACCAGATGAATTTAAAGAACATTTACATTACATTTCACAACATAAATCAAATACAGGATACGTTCGGGGATGTTCGGGGTTTTTTTCAGTAGTAAGCCGATATGCATTCTATCGGGTTAACCACAACTTCACGATAAAAACTTCAAGTTTAAATTTTAATGATGAAACTTTGATTGGCACTTATTAGTGCCGTAAAAATGAAATAATAACGCATCTATTGCCAACATGAATAAAGCTTTCGAACCGATTTCCAGTAGTTTCACTAGGAAAACTGATATCATTGCAATTCAGTAATGCCTTCAGATAAGCAATGCTTTGAGTGACTTCGGAAATGTGGTATGTATTCCTTTTTTTCTACTTTATAGAAAGAGGTAAATGCGCTCTTCATATACAATTTCTCATAAAATATTACACTTTTGCAAAGATCAGGCGTTTTCAATATCAAACAATATAATAATTATTTAATTATATTTTTTTAAAAAGCAAGTTACACAATTTCTATGCTCTAAGAGTCTTTATTATCTTACACATCAATAAAATAGTCATGTTTTATTAGGGATATGTAATGAAATAGTTAGTATGCGATACAAATTGTATATTTGGTAATTTGAATTTCTTTAAACTAAAAAAATCGTATTTTAGTACACGTTTACATTGCATAAATGTTGGTTCAACGTTGTCTTCCTACTGAAAATTCGAAAAATATTTCGATCAGTGACTTTTCTAACACATCATGTATAGAGCCATACATATAAAAGACATCCAATGAAAGTGTTAGATGCGGGGACTACATTTAGTTAATGTAGTAACGCGTGATCTGATTGATTGTTTTTTGGTTGCTGGATAGATTCTACTCTTCATTAACACATACATGTATTTTATTAATAAATAATCACGGTTCAGAATACAAACTGAAATTATGCACACAATTATCTAATATCTATATTCATTTCTCGATGAAAGTTTCCCGAATTCTTACATATCAGTTATTGCAGACACCATTATATAAGCGGTGTGTATATTTCGAAAATCATAATGCGACAGGTACCTAAAGGTATATTTTGTAACAAGTACTTTCCGCCCAAAAACAGCTGTTGACGAAATAATGGGAATAAGCGATATACCTTTACGCCAAGTGTTTTGAATCAGTTGCAGAAACATCGGACTTAAGTCTCTTGACAATACAAGTTTTCTCCATGCTTATTGAAAGCTGGTGTCAACTTTTGCAGATTTTGTTTCACTTAAGCTTTCTGAATTGGTATGCTAGAATCAATCTCTTTATATCTAAATAAAAATAATAAAACTCTCTACTTCTTGTTCATTTTGTTGATGGGCGTTTTTCTTGCTTTCTAAGTATTTCAAAATCTCGATAAATCTAAGAGATCAATGTTCTTTAAAAAAGGCACATGTTGCACATACAGAATTTTAACATTCTTCACAATAAAGTTTACATATATTTGTGAACTGTGTTTGACATTACGTACAAGTAGTATATTCCTGTGAAATGGCACACCTTTGTGTTTTGTGAATTTAATCTTTAATATTTACGTATACCAGCTTTACATTCATGTAGATGAATGTGAGAAGTGCTGCAGTACAAAGGTGGACTAGAGTGTTGCAGAGTTAACACCGTATCACGTCCTGGACACTCTGCCATGGTCCATAGTCAAACACCTAGTACAGTCCATAGTCAAACTCCTACTTTATTGTAGGAGATCCTGAAAAGAAATGTACACGTTTAAAAATTCATGTTTTCCATTATTTCCGATATCCATGAGTTACCAATCCCATCAACTTCTTTCACTAAAACTTATAATGAAGGGTGACCCTATGATATGAAAAACAAAAAATGGGTGCAACAATCGGAAGTTATCGGATGGATTACTCATCAATGGCACTATTGCATCTGTAATTTGTTTTGTTTTGCTAGTTTTTATTTTATTTTGTGGTTTTTAGGTGTGGTTTTTTTGTTCTCTTTTTATTAACGGCAACGATCAATTAATGCTTATAAAAAATTCAGATTGCTAATTACAATTAATAATTTTATTACGAATAAGTGTTTATGTACATATAATAAAAATACAGTCTACGGACCTACAGTACATTATTCAACATTGTGAGTCAAGACTTTGTGACTTCTTTTGAATATTGGTCTGTTTACCAGTGTTAGATTACATGATACGCCAGGGGATTACATGTAAGTGGCACATCAAAGAATTGCCTCCTCTCTGCGATTTTCGCCGCGCTTTGATTTTTTAGGATTATTTTTTGAACAGTCACAAAATTATAATTGTAAGATTATGTATTTTGGGGAGTTGATTTTAATCAACTTTCCTATGCAGTTACTCTGGCAAACTGAAAGTGAAACAGAGTTTCGACCTATGCACAAATCACCACCACTGACATGATTTAGTTCTTGAAAAAATCGATGTACTGTATGCTGAAGCATTGTTTTTCAAGGAAACTTATCTATAAACACTTTGAAAATAGTAAGATTTTATATAATACTCACAAGTTGGATATTTTTGTAGTCTCATATTTTCCTACGCCAGAGTTTAATATAGTCTCGTTCAAACAAACGCTCGGCTGTCTCCGTAAATCTCCGACAAGCAGAGAGGCTCTCTTGCTTGTCGGAAATTAACGGAGACAGCCGAACGTCTGGTTGAACTAGACGAGAGTTCGATATCAAAAGTGCTTGGATCCATGCATTTTTTAGAAATGTGTCGATTACTTATACTTAGTTTAAAATCCATCTTTGAATATTACACAACATGATTCATATGGGGTTTCTCGAAACTCTTGTCAGAAAAGTCTAAAATTCCATATTATAAAAAAGCGCGTAATTCAAAATACAGACTAGAAACTAATTGCAATGCAAGATAAGTTGATTTTAAAATAAATGATAATCGATAAAATCAACTCACGTCATCAGTACTTTAATACTTTGATTATAAATTAAATCTGTTTACTTTACAATTATGCTACCTAAATGATATAGACCTCTGTAAAAAAGTGGAAATGAAATTTTGATTTGCATTAAATAACTCAACATTCACTTCTATTACATTTATGATACAAAGAAGGAGATGCAAATATTTTTTTTTTTTGGTTTATATCCCATTTCTTCAACAGTTATAAATTACGTATCGTTTAGTAAAAAAAGACTCAATTGCATCCATTTTTCTTTACAATTTTTTGTCATTTGTAAATCGTTTGTAAATATTACATGTACAATATTATTATTGTTTTACATGTATCATCCAAGGTTGTTCCTGTTTGAGATACTTCAACCAAAGATGTGGATGTATCAGTAATTCCTAAAAGCTACTTTGTCTAACAATTTATTGTATTTGAAAAAAAAAATGACCTAAAATAGATAACTATGTAAGCCTCGTGTTGAGAAAATGTATAATTGTTTCGACAAATGACCGGTTGCCAATTCTGAACGTTTCAATTGAATGCGTCTCAGTGCTTTATGTGTGCAATTTATTCATTTTCAATCCACACATATATCACAAAAAATGTTTTGATACTGTTCTGATGACGCTTGTAACAATTGGATTTTTTAACTCTACAGATCAATATGTCAGGTTAATAAATTTTAGTGTTGACTATGACAAGTAATTAACGATGCACTTAAAACTACCTGTGTATTGATAAGTTATGTCTGATAGCTTTTTTATTTACATCAAGCAATAGCACGCAAACCGAAAGAGGGATATCAACTTCTAAACAAAGACAAGTTAAAAGATTGTCATCTAGAAAGCAGAACCAGGGTAAAAAGAAAAGAAAAAAAAACCGAGAAGGATCACTCAATTCTGTTAATAAAGGGTTTGAGGTAAGAAACCAGTGCAACTTGTATAGTTTACTCTTCTTTATATATATATATATATATATATATATATATATATATATATATATATATATATATATATATATATATATATATATATATATATATATATATATATATATATATTAAATATATATTTAAAAAATCCATAGGCTTTATAATCATTTTAAAGAAGTTTTTAATATAAAGTAGAGATTTATTCAATTTGTAAACACGCGCATTCTTTACCTAAACTGGTATACTTTTCTTGTATGTGATTGAAATTATATTGAAAGTACACATCAAACAATTTTTATTACATCAAGATGTGAAACCCTACTTTTGTTCTACGCCTTGGGGGGTAAATGTAAACACTTACAATTCTGTAGAGATGATTTTCCTTTCCAATTTTGTAAAGCATTCTAATTATAAATGACACTCGATAATAATTTTAAAAAACTATCTCTACTATTTAGCTATTGAGGAAAATCCTGTTTTAATTTCCTGTACTGTCTGATCAGGAAATGAATGTTAAAAACTCAACAAGATGAGTACATAATTTCAATACGTGTTCGTAAAACATTTTCAATATTCCATTCTGCAATTTACAAATCTTACAAAATCTCTCCTGTTATTAGAAAAAATCATGTAAATGGATTTCACATAAAAGAAATATATAATTTGTTTCGCTAAAATGCTAGAATATAATCATTCATTATATGAGATTTGTTATTTAATTAACAAGTGTATATTTTTATCGATGGATTTTTCTTAGATTTTTATGTAGCGTAAACATTTTCAATCGGTATAGATAATTTTCGTCCGCTGTTTCATGAAGCATTCTGAATTGGCACTCAATAACTAGAAAAATTATTTCTGTTATTTAAGAATCTATGACAAACCGTTTAACTTTATGAGTACTGTACGACCAGGAAATTAATGTTAAACATTCAATCTTTTTTCATGAGTAAAAACTTTCATAACGATAAGTATTATTTCTTTACAACAAGTTTTGCTATAGTTGTGTGCTTCTTTCACTTTACGTTTTAGTTGTATCTCAAGAGGATGCACCCTACCATGCGTAAATTGACAAGTTTGAAAAAGTCTTCTCAACAGAGAAAGTATGACAATGACACGAATATCATAATTAATAAAAAAATATTATGGTTATTTTTTTCAAAAGTGTTGTTTTGTATAATAGTTATCCATGCAAACGTGTAAAGCTATGAATCTATACCGCTGCAAGAGAATCTTGTTAACGGAGGTACCGTTTTGCAATTATATAATTTTAAATGTTTCACAATATATTTTATCGAGCGCAGCTCGCCAGCGCCGGCGCGTAGCAAGCTCTACCGCGAATAGAAAATTCAGAATAGAAAATTCAGACTAGTTGCACATCGGATTTTTTTTTGGCGTCAGTAAATCGGACCAGTAGTCCAAGTAGTTCCCTGTAATCATGGCAATTTTTATCACTTCCACTCTTACGAGAACCAGCAAGACAATAAAAACAATAACGATGTATACGACAAATACATGTACTCATATGTTACATGTAACCTCTTAAGTTTCTCCTCAGTACACTCTCAATTAAAGAAAATTGATTGACAGCACAAAGGTTTACAAATTGATCCGATAGATTTTTTTCAGCGTCAGCTAATTTAGACCCACAATTCAAGGTAACAATGGTTTCAAACCTCACGTTCTCGCGAGGAGCAAAGTAAAACGTTTGAGAAGCACATAAGATGTCTAATTTTATGAACAAGTTAATTTGGGGGAGGGGGCAACTCAATGTTCCTTAAATATGATAAGCAAATATTTATAAGCGTAAATTGAAAGAAAGAATGAAAAAAAGTGGAAGGGACAACTCCATGATAAGTCGATTTTTTACGTGTTATTTGAAAAAAAAAAATTCAACATGGGGGTCGGGGGCTCTATGAAAAGTCAATTTTTATATGTAAATTTAAGAAAAAATGTCTGCTGCAAAAAAGGGGATGAACTGAAATTACAATCACTTTAAAAGAGGAGATACAGTGCAATGAACATTTATATTAAAATCTTTATTATACAACAACATTGTATCTAAGATTAAACTATTGTTCTACTTGTGAATAAATAACAAATCTTATAAACTATGAATAATGAAAAACTAGGTAAGTTTTATCCTATTTTGCAATTAAATTCATTTACTTTGTTCATTTTATTTTTATTGATTTATCATAATCCATTGTTTGATCACATGCTGCGCTCGCCCCAACGGTCGTACCGTAAAACATATTATATTCTGTTACTGCATATATATGAAACACTCTGATCATCTTTAGAGAAGTAAAGAGGTTTTTAAAAAAAATTATCGCCAATCATATAAAATGATTGATGATTATTAACCTCTTCAAATATTTAAGTCAAAACAAGTACAACAACAACTCTGAGCTTGTAGTTTGAACCGTTTGCAATCAGTAAATAAAAACAAAAACAGGGGCACAATTCCCTTAATTTAATCAAGTTTGTTTTATGTGAATATAGGATTTCACATGACTTGCGATGGTATATGATTTTTATCCAACGAGTTGTGTGTTTTTTTTATATCCGAGCCTTGGCGAGGGGATAGAAAACATACATCGAGTTGGATAAAAATCATAGACCATCGCAAGACATTAGATTCATTAGAGATTCTTTATATCATACGTTTTCAACGTATTTTGTTAAAACTCAATGAAAACATTGCAAGTGTGGCCGCACAACACATTCGTTATCAGACGTCAACAACCTTACGCTCGAAAAAAAAAGTTTCTTGAAGACTTATAAACAAGTATCTAATTTTCTAACATATTGTTATTACATGTAATTTATGAAACAACATTAAGTGATTCAAATTTATAACTCTACACTTTTCAACTAAATTATTATGTTGCTTTTTGTCATTTTACGTCATTAATACTCTAAAGCTGCGTATAGTTTAATTATGACGTCACATGGTGTAAGAACACACAGTGGAATATCAAAAAAATTCCATTATATCTACTTTATATTGAGATAAACATGTGCCCCTCGGTAGAAAAAAAAAAGAATACCATAAAATAAACTGTATCCCAATTTTACACTTATTTTCCTATCTTTGACATTGTACCCTTATGAAATACAATTTTTACTAAAAATGAGATCCTATGCAAGATATAAAACTAAATTTTTGGTAGGGTTACACTGTTCACTCTAAATCCCTTTATTTTAGTTCTGCCCACTCACTATAAAACGATCAAACTTTATATGAGAATATGCATATATATAGGTACATATTCATCTTCAACTACATTGTACTAGCTAGTTATTGTATTTCATTAAAAATTTCCTACTTTTGAAAGAAAAAACTGTACCTAAAGGCGCTCAAATCAAGAACATTAAAAAATTTGATTGGTCTTTCACATTATAAACGATTGATGTTTACAAGGCGTGAACTCGTGCGACGTTTTATAACCTTACTCACTTAATCGATGAATACACTTGATTGAAAAATGTTATCATGTGATATGTTAAAGAGCTATTACATGTATAATCAATGCATAGGCGTCGGAACTGGGTGGAGGTGGGGGGGGGGGACCCCCCCCCCCCCACACTTTTTTGGGCAAAGTCAGACATAGCCGTATTCAAAATCTTTTTCTTTTTTGCTTGTCAAGATTTCTTATAAGGTCCATCCACCCCCCCCCCCACCCCCGCTCAATGAGCCTCAGACTGCAGACAGGCATATCGCTCTATTTTACCAAGGCCCGTCCTTTATTTTCATCTTTATTCAAAATCAACATTAACAAATGGCTACAAATCAAGATGATTTTCCACTGTAATTTTTTTTTATAAGAAAAGCGACAATACATTTATCCCCGTAACAGTAATGTTTTGAACTGTTTTAAGGAAGTCGTTTTCATTTAATTGTGTCTGAAAAACCAACCAAGTTGGTGTAGATTCATTGTATAAGGAGAGGGCTTCAAAAAGTTGTTACAGCATATCATCTTTCTAATTTTTCTGTACACATATTTAACGTTTAGTGAGACATTTCTAGTGATAAATCGAAATTACAGCGTCAATCGCAGAATTATAAGCAAGATACAGAACTCACAATTCTGCTTGGTTTGAGTCAAATTTTTGTTCACAAGAGTTAATTACATTCAACTTCAGATTTTCATACTTGGTATTTCCTATTCAGAATGAACAAAAGCATGGCCTCAGTTCTGTGAGCAAAACTCTGTACCCTGCTTATAACTCGAAACTTGACACAGCTGAATATGGTTTGTAAGGAGAAAATTGTAAACAGTTACATGTAAAACAGAAGAAACCTGCACTTAAACAAAGAAAGAGCATAAATTATTTTTCATAATATATATACCTATATATTTCTAGCAGCAAAAACAATCTCCATTTAGACTGAAAATGCACAGCATCTTAACAAAGCACGTTGCATTATAATCAACCATTACGTAGAGATCGTACCGAATTACCAATAGAATGTATATTATTTATAATATAATATGTTGTTATGCATCAGATTTTGCTCATTTTGCACAGGTAAACAATTAATTGTCTGATTTACTGAAGTCTATATTCAATTCGATACGTAAAAATTCCAAAATACAGGCGATATTTCCCCTCAAGTTACAATGCATAAATGAAATTCAAAACAACGTAAAACCACAGTCACGAGTGAAAATGTTAACGCAGTGAAAGATTTAACCTCAATTCACTTCACGAAATCGGCACAAATATGTTTAGCATGTTTCAAATATCCCTTCGCACGTAAACTGTTGCACAGCAAGCGAATACATCTTTGTCAGTTTGACCCGTTTGTTATGCGTCAACATTCAAACATTGATGCTTTACATTCGGCACACCTCGGCAGATTCGTACCTCATCTAACCTCGGCTGTATGACGTATTTCACCATATTGGAACGAGGTTTGATGTAGGATACCGGAATCGGCTGAGGTGCGCCGAATGTGCTGCTTTATACAAAGAACTTTCGTTTTCGATATGGAATACCGAACCCGAAGTAATAAAATGATTGACCGCGATTTTCTCCATTTTTTATTTTCGTTAATTACTCAAATTTGAAACTATATTCGCCGATAAATTTTGCAATTTATATTTTCTTTTCCATAAGGATTATTTATGCAAAATTACGTTGAATTTGACTCAGTAGGTCTTGAGAAGAAGATGTTTTAAAATGCACCCCCTTTTTCTACATTTTCGAGGTTTTCTCCGTTTTAAATAAAGACCAGTCTTTCATTTCTGCAATTTATAATCACCTTTCTATAAGGATGCTTTGTGCCAAATTTGGTTGAAATTGGAATAATGGTTTTAGAGAAGAAGTTCAAAATGTGAAAAGTTTACAGACGGACGGACGGACAGACGGACGACGGACAAAATGTGATCAGAATAGCTCACTTGAGCTTTCAGCTCAGGTGAGCTAAAAACGTTATACTTTTAACTAAGAAAGACAAATATATCTGGTTAGTGTCCAATGAAGACAAAACGATACTTACAAAGTGAAGTGAATTTCTTTGAGTACTTTGAGATCTAAATGAACCGGTGAAATACTTATACAATTCATGATACTATTTTTATATTTGTATAAACTTCTTTTATGACTACATATTATATGCACATTTGCCCGGCTGTTACAAATTCATGTATGTGTATGGCCTTTTTTATATGTAGAATCTCTCTTTTAGGAATTTCTGTCTAATATCTGTAATCGTGTATGCTCTCTGGGCCAAAAATTGGAAATAAACTATTATTATTAATTATTATTATCTAATATTATATTGTTTAAGAAATGAACTCAATGTGTACCCAAGTTATACGAGTTTAACCTGGGTTGGAGTAGTTTACACTTTATAATCCGCGAAGCGGATTATAAAAAAAGCGTAAATTGTTGAAACTCAGGTTTTACTCGTACAACCTGGTAGACATTGAGTTTATTCCTTACAATTTAATTTTCTGTAACTAACTGTACAAATTGAGAGCGTTTACTTTTAAACAATTATATTAATCTGTTCAAAATTCAAACGTAACGACAAGCAGATTAGTACGTTTTTGACGTTGGTGTATTGTGACGTGTTTTGTGAGGTGCAAACCAGGTTTTCAAAATAACTAAATTCTTCTATCCAATCAAATGCCGCGTTACAACCAGAATGAAATCATATCATATTATATCATTAAAAGTTGCAAATCCACCCAATAATGCAATTGAAAATGTGTACAAATGTATATCATTAGTGGTCAAGGTAGTACTAATTTCACATTTTTTCCCCCATATCATTAGAGGTTTCGATTTTTGACCGCTAATTATATAAATTTGAAATTATATCATTAGCGGACGGTTAGGTTGTTCGTTAATGATAAAATTATATCATTAGTGGTCAACATCCTGACCACTAATGCAAGATTATATCATTAGTGGACGGTGTATCATTAGCGGTTGCTACATATGTATATGACTTTTTTATATGTATCATACGCTAATCCACAATAATAAATCACAACTTTTACTAATACAGATAAAAGCATGTTTTTTGTTAACCTTTTTTGACATCCCTTTGGATCAAACGCAAAACATAGCACTTATATGTCCTTACGGTATTTCGATTTTTCTTCTCAGGGCGATTACAAACTTGGAATTTCCTAAAGAAAACGTGAGAGCATACTTTCTCAAGATTTTACATTTTCACACTCTAAAAGTAACATTGATGGAGGCAGCACTCGTAAAACACAAACAAAGAGAAGAAGAAATACATGAGGAGAGTTGCATAGATAAAGAAAAAACGTCGCCTCCCAAAAGATCCGTTAGATCGTTTAATACACAGGTAACCTGTTTTACGTTTTTTCTTTCAAACTGAATGTCAGTTGTAAATGTGCAATTGATGTACAGGGCTCAAAACGAATTGATATGCATCAAGGCCCGTGTCATGGTTGTTTTTTTTTTGCATTTTTTTCTAATTTTCAATGTTCTATTAAAACGAAATACTAATTTTACATTATTGCAAAAATGAGTGGATGTTTCCCCAAGATAGACTGAAGTTTTGAGAAAGCAAATTAGCAATTAAAGTGGTATCAGCAGCAATAGAAAATTAAATCGAGAATGATATGAATAATCAAATATATCAAAGACATTTCGTATGGTATGTATCACGTTTGTCTAACACACGTATTACATACTTTTACGTATGTTTGTTAACGTACGTTAAACATATGCCGTACTTAAATATTGTTTAACCGGCCATGTAAGGTCACATATGTATCTTACATGTTTAATGTATGTGGCACATTTTGCTGTCATATAAACAAGAAGAATACTTCTGTCTGTTATTAGTCTTAGATAGATACATCTCTTTTCAAGTCTACGATAAATATTTTTTGCAAGAGAAAGGATATCACTAAGGTTCATAGGGGTACATTTGGGTACAATAGTGTATCATTAATAAAAGAAAACGCACCCCTTTTTTAAAGTTAGTTATAGCATATCTTCTATTACATGCACAATAGCATAGCATTGAAATCTCACAGCACAGCACTGGAATCTCATACCATAGCATACTATCTCATAGACTCTCATTCATCATATCATAGCATAGCATACAAGTGTATTCATGTACAATATTTTTTTAGAATAAATGTTATCACATTACATAAAGTTATGTGTTATATTTTTACTATGTTACAATTATTATTCTTATTGTGATGGTATGAGGATTTAATGGGTCTTTTGGGTTTTTCATGCTCATCCCGCTAAAAGCATATTTAGGTTATTAGCCGGATCCTAAATATATCAAATAGTTGATATATTTACGAACCGCAAGTTTGTAATATGTACCCAATTAAACCTCTAGATTTTGCTATTCACAATATAATATACTACATATTTTAAAGATTTTCACAGCATTACGAAATGCATATAATATACAAAATAAATTTCAATTTTTCACTATTTTACATGTAATTGTCACATTGTTTATTGCTTCAGTGCTTTAATTTCCTTTCGTACGTCGATGAAAAAAATCATTTCAATTATTTCATTTTATTTCTTCAATGTTGATGTCAATTTTTACAACTAATTCATTTTTTATTTCGTTTGATGTTAATGCATTTTGTTAAATATCATAACTTTATGCTTTAATTTTCAAGAAAAAAAAGCATCTTTTTTTGACAGTTCAAATGTCCTCTTTTACCTGTACCTGTAAGTAAGAGCATACTCTGATCATTTTCAATTACAACGAGGAGCCTTTTTAAATGTATAAACAATAGTACCCAGCAACACAAAAGTTGTTAAAAACTGGTCAACGTGTAGTGAAATACTATATTTTCAGCACGATATTTACATCAGAATAAGTTATAATTAATGAAGTCGTTGCAGTTAAATTGTCAATTAATGTCGTTTCTCGGCGTATGGATATTAATTAGTAATAATTTGGAATATCTAGAAGAGAAAGTGAATAATATCGTTTAAAATACTTATTATCTTCGAAATACATTTCCAATTAAAATATATTTTACCTTTGTATGTTAGCAAAACTACGTATGGAATGTTTTCAAGCGTCTTTCCCTTTTCAATTCAAATTGATTGTTACAGGTATACACAATATGTACCCCGGCTAAAACCTCTAGATTTTGTTATATATCATAATTATATAGTTTGATTTTCTAATAAAACATCTTTTTTACGACAGCGCCAATGCCCTCCGGTAATTTAAAGCATCATTTGATTATTTGAAATAATAACGATGAGCTTTTTCAAATGTATAAACAATAGTACCCAGGAACACAAAGTTGTTTAAGACTGTGCAACGTGTAGTAAACTACTATATTTTCAGTAAGATATTTACATCAGAATAAGTTATAATGAAGTCATCGCAGTAAAATTGTCAATAAATGTCGTTTATAGGCGTATTTATTATTCATTAAGTAATAATTTAAAACATCAAGAAAAAAAATATGAATAATATCATTTAAAATACTTATTATCATCAAAATACATATTTAATCTAAATATCTTTTTTAACCTTTGTATGTTAGCATTATTATGCATGGATTTTTCCTTTTAATACTATTTAAATTGTTACATGCATACAAGTTTAATTTGTAGTATGTACCCATTTAAAAACTCTTGATTTTGCAATAAACAAATGAATATAATATACTACATAAATTTCATTTTTCACAGCATCACAAAAAGCATATAGTATACAAAATAATTTTATAATTTTTTTAAATTATTATTTTACATGTATTTGTCACATTGCTTCATTGCTTCAGTACATTGATTTCCTTTTGTATGTCGATGAACAAAAATAATTACAATTATTTCATTTTTAATTTTATTTTAATGTTGACATCATTTTTACAACATATTCATTTTACATTTTGTTTAATGTTGATGCATTTTGTTAAATATATATAATATATGCTTTCATTTTCTAAAAACAAAATACCAACCTTCTTATGACAGCACCCTGGGGTAAGTAAAGGCATAACTTGATCATATTCAATAATAACGATGAGCTTTTTTAAATGTATAAACAATAGTTTACCCATTTAAAACCTCTTGATTTTGCCATTAACAATATAATATACTACATAAATTTCATTTTTCACAGCATTACAAAATGCATACATGTATAATATGCAATATAAATTTCATTTTTCACTATTTTACATGTATTTGTCACATTGTTTCATTGCTTTAGTACATTATTTTTTTTTGGTATGTTGATAAAATAAATAATTACAATTATTTCATTTTCAATTTTATTCAATTTAGACGACATTTCTCTCAACATATTCATTTCTCATTGCGTGCTGACGCATTTTGTTAAATATAATTATAGTTATATGCTCTGAATTTCTTTGAAAAAAAACCCATATTTTTACGACAGCACCCTCCCGTAAGTAAAGGCATAATTTGGTCATATTCAATTATAGCGATGAGTTTTTTCAAATGATTAAACAATAGTTTTATGCATACAGGTTTGTAGCATGTACATGTACCAGAAAAACCTTGATATTGCAAGTAACAATATAATATACTAAATAAATTTCAATTTTCACTGCATTACAAATGCATATAATATGCGAAATAAATTCCTATTTTTCACAATTTTACATGTATTTGTCACATTTGGTGCCTTAACGTGTACGTTAGATCGGTTCAGACCAATCCATTGATACCCATCTAAATCTAGATTTTCTTTGTTTAATAAATGCGTTTCGTTGATTGATACAATGTCACAATCTGAATATTTGATTATTTCAACCCTTAGATCATGATTTGTATTTGTCCAACCCCAGACGTTTAGATGCCCTATCCTTATAGTTTCAATGGGTCGGGGTAATTCCTAAAGCGAACTTTCATCTCTTATGTTTAATTCGTTGTCGGTTTTCTTTACAATGCGGCCGTTTACAGTTATCCCGAGGTCTTTACCGTTCGGCACTTCATTCAAGATTGTTCTAGCGTTTAATTTGATCAGTCTCTCCGTGTGACTTTTACCCGCACGTAGGAAAACTGAGCGATAGTCTGAAATCTTCCCAAGTTTTCGTTTAGCTCTCAGGACCCAAATTTTCTGATCTACCCTAGCAAAGCTGATTTTCACCAAACAGGGCTTATTCATTTTTCTATTATTTGAGCAAGCCGCTGCTACAACCTAGGCACTATCATCAAGATGAACAACTAATTCTTTAGCTACTGATAATATATCTTCGCTAGGTTCAAACTTGACATTTGTTGCAATAATTGTGAAATCTGGGTCTTCCAGGGGATTGTGTTCAACCCCACGCTCACCACTTTCATAATTCGGGCGATCCCCATTCTCAACCAGTTCAAGTCGTTCCATAATAGAATCGATGGTCTGTGACAACGTGTCTTTTTTATTTTTATGAATGAACAACTCAAGTTCAATATCGCTCTTCGCCGCTTTAAATTTTTCATTGATGTCCTGAACGAACTCATTTTTGAACTTGTCTAATTTGCTTTTAACAATTGATTGTAGTGTCAAGTGCCCTTTCTGTAACTTATCAACTGCATCAACAATGATAGTCATTTTTTCCACGAATGTTACATAATCGGCATGAGAAATGTTTGACCTACCGGACCGGCCTGGTGTGTTCGGTGAGCTGTTCGGTGAGCTGTTGGTCGCCATCTTGACTTGATTGGGGGTTGGCGTTGGAGTTTGACCGTCCGACGAAAACCTTCGCTCCCCAACATCAGCTCCAGGTCCAGATTTATTTGGCCCGCTAGTCGGGACTTTTGTCTGAGTTTTTGTTGATATAACGACTACCAAATTTGTCTAAATTTTGGAATAAACCCAACATTCTTGCAACTGAATTTTACACCATGTCGATACTATCACGCAGGCGCAATGGACCTGTGCAACGTATAGTGAAATACTTCATTTTCAGTACGTTATTTACATCAGAATAAGTTATAACACAGTCTTTGCATTTAAATTGTCAATTAATGTCGTTTATTGGCGTATGGATATTATTAGTAATAGTCTAAAATATATAGAAAAGAAAGTGAATAATATCATTCAAAATACTTATCATCTTCAAAATATGTATTTAATTACAATATCTCTTAACCTTTGTATGTTAGCATTGCTACGTATGGAATTGTTTCAAACGTCTATTCCTATTTAATACTATAATTTTGATTCTTAGATGCATACAAGTTTGTAGTATGTACCCAATGAAAACCTCTAGATTTTGCTATTAATAATATAATGTACTTAATAAATTTTCATTTCATAGCATTACAAAATGCATTTAACATACAAAAAATATCAATCTTTTACTACTTTATATGTTGTTGTACATTGTTTCAGGGCTTCAGTATATTTATTTCCTTTTTTCGTCGATGAAAAATAATCATTTCCATTATTTGATTTTTATTTTTATTCAATGTTGACGTCAATTCTTACAACTTATTCATTTTTTTATTTCGTTCAATGTTGATGCATTTTTATGGAAAGCCTCAACTGCCTTATGTAGATAGTCTTCATAATATGATGATACTTTAACATTACGTACTGATACTTCAACATTACATGATGGTACTTCAAAATTACATGATGGTACTTCAACATTACATGCCGATACTTTAACATTACATGATGGTACTTCAACATTACAAGCTGATACTTCAACATTACATGATGGCCATGGTACTTTAACATTACGTGCTGATATTTCAACATAACATGATGGTACTTTAACACCACGTGCTAATACTTCAACATTACATGATGGTACTGTAACATTACGTGCTGATTCTTTAACATTACATGTTTATGCTGAAACTTCTTTAATATATGATACTTTAACATTACATGCTGATACTTAAACATTACTTGCTGGAACTTAAACATTACACGCCGGTATTTTATAAAATGATTTTATTTCAGTATGCGGTGGTTCTAAAGTAGCTATAAGTACCGGAATCGCTTTTCTGTATTACGAAAAGAGTACAATGTATAGAACTTAGGTCAAGCTACACTTTGAACAATTCAAACAAGCTTCATTTATTATTTCCTTTATTTCCTTGTACATGTATAAAAATGGACACTTGTCGAACCCAATTGTTTATTATAAAAATCTATATTGCCAAAAAATAGAGCTTGTGCCGCTCGGGTGAAACTGGAATCTGGAGGGAATTCGGACACGGTCACCTTCATTATATTTGTAAGAACCTGCGCCGAAATCTTTCTGTGTCAAACTTCTCCCGAGTCGTCCTTGTTTAGGCGCCTTCAAATTCGATGTCAATTTTATAAGTACGTTTTATGTCGTCGGTTGATGTTTTAATCCTGCAAGCGGGCGCCTTCAATTGGCGCTTGTTTTATAACTTTTTTAGCCAGGCCTATTTGTTTTGGCGCTTCTACGCCATTGAACAGATACACTTTAATGTTCAAGGGACTTTTAAGGGAATCAGAGTACAAGCAATCCTCGAGCAGATCCCAGTGCATGCACATAGCATCATTTATTGTGAAGGGTGCAAACCTACCACTCAATTTCGACAAGTAAATAAAGAAAGGGGGAGGGGGATCAGTTGCCCTGTATTTTAAAATATTTTATTAATATCTATTAATCTACATATGATAAAATTTCCATAGTTACATATGTGTTTTCACCTTGTTTAAAATTATAAAAAATCAGTTTTTAAAAACTTCTTTTTATATTATGATTTATGTAAGTTTCCGCAAAAGGCGTGTTGGTTAAAAAGAGAATAAATAAATGTTGTTTTGCTTCAGGAAGCATTTGTCGGAACAAATAGGATTTGTTTGGGTGCAATGCATTCAGGCATGCGACAACCACACATACAGCTATAAGATCATGGCCCCATTCATGCAAAGGAAAGAACACTGTATTTAGTGCTGTTGAATCTGATTTAAGCAGTAACTGTACTGTTGAACAAATCAGTGCTTACATTGTCCACTCGTACACATTGGATCTCCAGGGAGAGCCCATTAATCCCCATAAGTCTAATCTAACATAAATGACAGAAGTCTTTGTTTAGGTGCTATTAATATTTTTAGCAGTCTACTCTGACCGTGCGCCAAAAGATTGGGTTCTGAATGCACATTTTTTAGACCAAAAATCCCCTTTAGGCATTTTGTTCCCCCTGATTTTTATGTGCTGAGCCTTATTGGTCTCACCAAGCAACTATTTTTTAAGAATTAAAATAACCATTTCAAAAGACACTTAATAACACTACAGGCTCTAAAAACCCCTGTCCGTATGAAAATCTCCTGTCTTCCCCTGTCATCCCCTGTGTTTTCACTGTCATCCCCTGTACAACCCCTGTATGTCACTGTACAGAGCCCCTGTATACCCTGTCATTCCCTGTGCGCCCCTGTACACATCCCCTGTGTGCCATTGTAATCCCCTGTCACCCCCTGTACGCCCTTGTCATCCCCTGTAAGCCACTGTATACCCCTGTTCATGCCCCTGACATCCCCTGTATGGCTTTTGACTGGGTTTTTTTAATATTATTTTCTTAATTCAACTTTTTAAATCACATATGTTATATTTTGAGCTATAAGTCAATATTTGCACTTAACAGCCCCGAATCACAAGACACACTGTTATCGTAATTTTAGAAATCACATGTTTTAGTTCAATGATTTATTGATACTTAAATAATCATGCTAACAACTAAAGACTTGAAATTTACCGGGTGGTAAATCTCAGGTGCGGGCGAAATTATTTTTGATATTAGGTGTGAAAGCCCTCAGGGCATGTAGTCCCCTAGAGCTCGGGAGCATCGCCACTCCTTTATGTTTTAAAAACAGACATAAAAAATTCGACACAGAGTGATTTATTTATTTTCTAAAATTATCTACAGATATATGTAAACTTTACTTATGAATATCTTAAACCTATGAATCATATGATTCTTGGTAATAAGCATTACAATAGAAACTATAAGATCAAGCGCGGCACATGTTTTTTTTTAAATTTGTATATATCTAAACATATAGGTGCACACTAAAACCAATAAATCAGTCAGAATATAGAATTTATAATCAGCCATTTAACGATAGAGTACATCTTTCTTCTTTTTTAACCAAGTTCTTAGTTATACCTTTTTTTATTTCCCTACTGTCTGACCGGCTTATTGGACTCTTGATGATGATTTATTCTCATAATCAATTTCAATTTCTAATTTCAATTTTCATATCTCTTTTTACTGCAAAGTGGAAGCTAATTAATTGCCAGTGAACAGAAATCTGCCACCAAGGTCAGGACATGTAAATGTGTTTCCTATACATGTAGGAAGTTATATACATATTGAGAAATTTAAAAATGAGAGAGAGAGAAAGAAAGAGAGAGAGAGAGAGAGAGAGAGAGATTGCATTGATTTTAAATTAAAAGTTACTAATAGTTTAACCATATCTATAGAATTATTTAGATTAACTTAGACCTGTCGAATTGATTTTTAAATCATCAATGTTTTATTCTACAACAGATCAATTGATCAAAACACTTGAAGACACCTGATTAACAACCAGCTGATTGAAGCTACAGTTTTCAAAGGAGAGGATGTTAATTTTTGTTTTCACTCGGTCAGTAATTATATAATACCTACTGTACACAGCCCTTCTTGACAATCTGCAGTGCACGGTAGCGAGATAGGGAAAAAGAGATGAAAGACACGCGTGTTCATGTATATATACACACACTTCCTTAGATCTGAATGGTCGGTCAGTGATTATATAATAGCTATATATAGTATACAGCCCTTCTTGCCAATTTGCAGTGCACGGTAGCGAGATTGGGAACAAGGAGGTGACAGACACACGTGTACTTGTATATACACACACGTCCTCAGGTCTGGATGCTCGGTATTGCTACACAATAATGCAATACTACGAAAGCCGAGAAGGATCATTCGAGATTCGAGATTCAAAATACGAGATTCGATATACGAGATTCAAGATTCGAAATTCGAGATTCAATATCTAAATTAACCAATCAAATCATGGGTCTGAAACCTGTATCCTAGCAACATCAAACTGTTCTAAAAAAAAAAGATCATTCGTACATGCTCTTTCCTACAAATAAATGTCTTAATAGCTCTTATATAGTGGTTATGAAATGGTTAAATTAACACTGATGAATTAACTCCACACAGTATAAACAATTAGATTAGTGATAACACTGTTGGCTTTGCGAATCTAAGTGGTTTTGTTTGCCCTGCATGTATGTTTTTCCCCCGAACAATTTTAACCCGAAGTGTATTCGCCCCAACTGTGTAAAAATCGGCTCGCGAAGAAGGAGAGAGAGAGAGAGAGAGAGAGAGAGAGAGAGAGAGAGAGAGAGAGAGAGAGAGAGAGAGAGAGAGAGAGGGAGGGAGGGAGAGGGAGGAAGAGAGAGAGTTTGAGTTTTGTAGTGTCAAATTCAATTTTGATTTACAATTTGAAATTGATTTGATTTGATACAAGCATAATTTATATAGACAATAATTAAGGAGAAAAGAGAGGTTACATCGACTCTCTCTCTCTCTCTCTCTCTCTCTCTCTCTCTCTCTCTCTCTCTCTCTCATATCACCTAGCATTTCCTTTTCCCTGAGAGGGTTTGGGGTATTTGTGATGTCTTACATTAGCTAGCAAAAATGATTAAAAAAACATGAAATTGTCTTTAAATTGTGTGCGGATGTTGTACTCAATAATCTGTTTTTAGTATCTACATTTCAAGGGGGGGGGGTATATAGTCCTAATTAATTTGTCAGTTATTCTGTCCCCACTTTGTTTTCTCTTCGTTTTCCAGACTTTTTTTTTATTTGGCTCGGCAAATTAATATAAAACTGTCTGTGTAGCTCCATAACGATGCTCTGTAGATAAATTATGAGTAGTTTTACTTTTGATAAACAGGTACATATCCGTTCTTGATTTTTAATTTGACTCTTATAATCGGATTTAATATTCCAATAAATACAGGGTAGGAAAGAATAGATGGGACTTTTTTGCGCATATCCTACTGTACCATTCATTCAACACAGGTATTAGCGCTCATCGAGTTCGACTTGCTTTCTTTTTTATCCACTGGGTTTAAAGCTATTAATTTTTCAAAATATTTTGAATTTATGGCCTGATTATATATAAATTAGAGCTGCGCTGGTGCATCTATTTACCCAAATGGACCAAGATATAACTTAATGAATCTAAAAAATTTGACAAAATTAGTTTTAAACGTACGACTCATTTTTCAATTCTAATCGGGTATGTCCTTTAAAAAAATCTTGAACAACACACATTTTAGCAAATAAAACGACACTTGTTTCATTTTGTTATGGGGAGGGAGGTGGTGCCGGTACAGGACATGTATTGCTTGTGGCAGTTGTACTATTCTCTCATTTGTTATAATAGGTAATACTACATATTGATATAAAATGAAAGTTTCCAATTACACTGGACATAGCTTCTCTATCATTTATTTTGACCCGTGCGATAGTTTAAAACAATTTTCAAAGCATTTACTGTAATTCAACCGATCCTTTTTGAAATCTATTTTTCTGGATCCCCGCCTGATGCGTCCGCCTTCTTGTATATTAGAATTACATGTACGTTGACCATATGTACACATTAACTTAATCGGCTATATTATGTGACGATAACATTTTTTATCAATGTTTTTGCAGGATAGGTAATAAATAACAGCCTATTTATTGTTTTTTTCACTGATTTTTTTAAATAACTTGCCGCCATCTCTTATGCATTCCACACACCACTCACAGTTTCTTTATTTGGTGTTCTGTGTGTATGGCGACAAATTGGTAAATTTGCACCACTCGCCCCTTGTAGCTTCACCCTGATTTCATTTTATCTGGCTAAGTGTAATGTAGTGGTATATTAAATACACACATCTTTGTTTGCAGTGCTTATTTACATCTTTAGAGATTTACTTACATACAAAGTAAACATTTGTATGATTTATATGTAATTAATGTCAATTTTGGTGCGGTAGGGGGGGGGGTGTAAAAACTACAGAGAAACTTAACTTGGCTGTGATACATATGCTTGTCTATACCTTTTATTCTTTCTTGTTCATATATCAATGAATGAATTATAACAAAATACAACAATTAATTTTGAAATATTCATGCACAATCAAATTTTTAAAACGTTTTACTGTTCTCTGCACAAAAAATCGGCAATGTGAACAAATTGGCACCCTATCATTTCTACCTTTAATTGTAGAGAGTAGGTATCCTTCTATATTGAAAACAATTCCAAAAGTAAGACTCATAATAAGTTCTTTACTGAGGAAAAGAAAAAAAATGTATTAATAATTCCGTATGATGTGATAATATCTCAATGATTTGTTTATCATCATATGCATAGTACTAGGGTATGACTATGCATACATAAAAACGATAAGTAATGCTTATATTTATTGGTGAAACCGGACTGATTATTTATAATTAGATTATTTAGACACATGTACTAATCTTGATGCGCGGATCTAGAAAGGAGGGGGTCAGGGGATCTGGACCCCCTCGGGAAAATTGGAGCTTATTAAATTTACATAGTAAAATTATTTAAAATTGGCCTAGGACCCCTCTACAGAAAAAATTAGCTACGCTCATGAAGTTCTCTACCATAACCGCATTTTTACACAAAAGGGGTGAATTAACCCGGGTTTTAAACTATTACTGGTGGTGAAATACCCTAGGGTTCAAATGCATCAGGCGGAAATGCACCAGGGCCAACAAAATCACTTAGATCCGCGAAACACACTGCATTATATCTAGTCTACTTAGATATTCTGTGTAAAAGTAAATACAAATAATTATAAAGTTAGGTAGGGAGAAGTGAACATAGCATTTATTTGTATATACGAGCATGCACGGATGATTTTTATTTAGAACAGTTTGATGTCGCTAGGATACATATTTTCAGATCCTTGATTTGATTGGTTAATTTAGATATTGAATCTCGAATTTCGAATCTCGAATCTTGTATTTCGAATCTCGTATTTTGAATCTCGAATCTCGAATGATCCTGCTCGGCTTTCATAAACAAGTAATCCAAAAGTTGTCCACACTCCAGATTTAGCTTCCTAACAGGTTTGACAACTTTACGAGGTTTTCCGCCCTCTTTGTACTTTCATATTAGGCGCGCAGACTAAAAATAGCCGATATACGAAGCTCAGATATATTTGGAAAATAAAAAAAAGTTCGCATAGGTATCGTAATGGTAAATATATCGATCCAAATATCGTCAAAATAAATACCGTGGTGGATCGTCCCATCCCTATACAATATTGGTGTTGTAACCAACCCCTGGAACTGACAGGTTAACTGCTGCCAGGGGAAGAGCCAGGGGTGATCTTTGAGGGTGAAGAACATTTAAAGGGGGGGGGGGTGTGACGGTCAGACTGGTTTAAATACCGGTGCCAGATACATGTAGCTCAGTTGGTAGCGCACTTGACTGGAGATTCAGAGGGCAAATTAAGGTTCGAATCCCAGTCTGTTCTGTCATTATTTCTCCCATCTTGTACATATATATCAGATATATTAAAGATGATTATAAGAGTCATCACATGTTTTGCAAGACGCAATAATTGTATTAAAACCTTTACTTTACAACTCAATTCATTTAAGTGAATATTTATGTCTCTTGATATTATTTGGTGTGGTGTTCTTGACAGCATCGCATTCAAGTCAGTGTCAGCTACATTATGCATAAACAAAATTACCCGCTCCTAAAGCACAAACTTTCTTATTAGTGGATTCAGCTTACCGCTGATTGGCTGCTGTTGCAGAAGACTTATAATATATGCACGCACAAAACACAGAGAATGAAAAATTCATCGAGTTACTTTCAACTGTTGGAATTTGGGTATTTTTTTTAAAATTTAAAATATAAATACATGTATGACAGCCACTGTAGATTAACGGAGTATATTAATACTCATTACCACAAAACTATTATATAGTAGTTATTAGTTCTATTTTCCTGGTCAACTGACACAACAGTAGAGATTGATATCGTATTTGTAGGTGTTGAATTCAAACACAGAGGAAATTCTGGATGATCAGATGAGAGACTGTTTTCTATTGAATTGTTACAAGCGTTTTTTAAACTCTGATTTGTAAAGACTATATTGTTTAAACCAATTACGGTTAGTAATCTGGATTTGGAATAAAAAGTGTCAGGGTAGGCGCATAAAAATTAGGGTCGGTCGGGAAACCGGAAACACACATATTTTTTTTCGCCGTATTACACATAGTATTGTTTTTAAATCATGTAATTTATAAGAAAAGAAAAAAAAAACCTCGCCAAACTTATTTGCAAAAAAAAAGAACCAGTAGAATTGATAAAACATGGTATACCAGAAGGAAATACATGTACTTTGACGCTGTTCGGATGGGTAATATTCCTTTGTAATTTTCGAATTGAAATGTTGGACTGTTGCACTACAAAAAATAAACTCTAGCTCTCTCTCTCAAACTCTCAAACTCTCTCTCAATCTGATAAGCGTCTATACCTAAGAAATTTTTTTAATATTATATTATGACTTGATATGCAAATTTTTGATCTTGTACTGCCTAAATGTTATGTCATGTATTGGGATATGTAATACGTATTACACTGCATGGTCAGTGTATTTTTTCCAGAAATACTATGCATATGTTAATTTACAGCTTTTACTAGTACATGTATGTAAACACAGCTTATTATTTCTTTTTTTTTTATTTCAGCTCAAAACGGACTCTTGTTCCGACATTGCACCACATGGCTTTTACCTGTTGAATCTTGTGGGTCAGCTCTTGAGATTAACCTGCCACCTTTATCCACATGCATATTCCTTGTGTTCTACAGACTTTTTACCGGTAATTCAAATTAAATCGGATAATGCATGAACAATAATGGGACTTGAAGAAAGCATCAACCCATGTTGTGGTTTGTGTTTGATAAGAAATTATGAAAAACAAAATTAAGGCTATTTAAAGATATTCATAATTGTTGTGAAAATTTGTTTTTCAATAAAAGTATGCAATTATGTTTCCTTTGTTTTTTATTTTATAAAGGTATTTAGATGTGTTTACATAATTGACCCCCCCCCATCCAATTGTCTGCATTAAGATTACATGTACATGTAGGATATGTAAATGTACATCTGACTTTGAAATAACATCTGCTATGATAATTACTTTTGAAATAAACAAGAAACAACCTATTTCTACCTTGTATATGCATAAAAAAAGTAGAAAAACATGTCAAATTTGGAACATTTTTCATGGATATCAACTCTGTCTCCAGCTACCTGGGTGTTTGAATTTTATTTTAATTGAAGGCAGATGTCTAACTTGAGGGTTGTATCTTACTGTTTTAGCATGGTTAGAAGGAGACTAGAAATCAGAATAGATTAGATATTCATGTAACTAACGAGCTATTGCTAGTACAATGTAACATAATACATTTACGAGGTAATCAAGATAAGTGAAGTCTTCTCATAAATACAAAATGTAAATACCAAACGATCATTAATATCCCTTATAAGCATACTAGGTACAAGTGTTTATATCGTTAAATAACATAGAGATTTGATTTATACATAAACATTTCACTTTCTCAAGAACATTTTTAGAACGTGTGTTTGAACGATTTTTACAGATATGGGTACATCATATTTTTTTTTAAACAATAAATTTTATAGTTTGTAGCACACAAATGACCTCAGAGATCACCGTGTAAAAAAAAGTGTTCTGTTCCTATTTTCTTTGTTTTTTTTAAACGAGGACCCTTATTTAGAATTAAGATATGAACTTCATTTTTTTTACACAAATCGGCAATGCAAGAAAATTAAAAAAAAGTTTTCAAGAGACAAGTTTTAAAAAAAATTGCACTATGGCATTTCAACATTAATAATTTAACTATTATCATTTTTAAACGCTTTGATTGTATTGCTTACATAATTGAACATTGTTTTCGAACATATGACTAGAACGTGGATGTTTTGAAAATTATCAGCCGTTAATTCCGTTGCGTGACGATACAATTAGACCGGGAAGTGAAAATATAAATCCTGTACGCAATGCAAGAACTTATTTTATGGGATTTTATTCGATCTCAAATTGAAATTCATAAACGCCATTTAAATCTGATTAAATGGAAAACCTAATCTATCACACTTCAGATTCAAACATATTCTTCAATTTGCTTTCACCTGCGTATAAATGTGTTTTTTGTTTGTCAAAAATGTCAAATAAGATTATATATGAGTTGAGATTTAATGTAAAGTTTGTGTTTTTGTGAAGTTGCATATCTAGAAAACGCAATTTGTGTCGGGGAGCTCTCAAGAACTTCAAAATGATAACAATTGACTTCTATATGTAACACCGTGGTAGGATACTTGTACTGCCGAAGCCCGGAGAGTGTCTACTTAAGCAGGCTCTGTCGTTGATGGATGATAATTATGCGAGCGCACGTGTATAGTGCGCGTTTGTAAAGCTTAAAAAGGAAAACGGCACATAATATGATTTTTTTTTTAATTCCCATCAATGCCTGCTAATACACTGGGACAAAAGAGTGAATTTAATTACACAAACAACAACTTAAACTACTACCAAAAGTACAAACGTAAGTAAAAATGAAGAAGAATCTATTTGAACGCCCTTATTAAAGTCCAATTTTCTTTTTTTTTTTCCCTTTTTCAATCAACCGACATTGAATATTTTATACGATAGTTTGTATTGGTACATATACAATAAAACACGCTAACAGCGAACACGGTTATAATGAATTGACGCATATAGTCATGTAATTTTTATTCCCCGTGATTATAATACACGTATAAATATATATAAAGTTTAATCCAAAAAAATTCACAGTGTCCGGTTTTATATAAAAAATAAATTTAAAAATGAAACTTTGTGTTGTCTTTCATTTTTAAAATTGTCTTTATATACATAGGCGTCGGAACAGGGTTGACCCCCCCCCCCCCCCCACACACACACTTTTTCTCGCAGGAAAGATTTACCTTGAAAGATTGAGAAGTTGGATTCAGAAGCCTACTAGCCCCCCCCCCCCCCCTCACGGATTAGGAATTTTATGATTTTGGAAAAAACAATATTTGGGTAAATAAGTTTGGTTTTTTTTGGAAGTATAGGTATACTCCCCCCCCTCCCACCCCCCTCCCCCCGGATTAGGATTTCCATGATTTTGGGAATTACTTTTTTCTCAATATTTCTGAGGATTAGTCTAGCCCCCCCCCCCCACTTTCAATTTGCTTCCGACGCCAGTGATATATATATATATATATATATATATATATATATATATATATATATATATATATATATATATATAGCGAAACTAACAGATATAACGAATTACGTGACTTCCGCTTTGTTATCAGCGTGTTTAACTGTATAGGTTCATATAAAGTATATATTTATAGGGCATTTAAAATTGTGGGCGATGGCAGCGGAAGGATATTCTTATTCGAAAAATTACTGAAACGTGATTCTTTCAAAACATACGGGAAAATGTACTTGTATGACATCAAAATGATATCTGTGAACAAAAATCGATGAAAATATTTATGGATTTTGGTTGTGGGTATTCTTGTGCAAATTAAAGCAATGCTTGTAAAGTGCATCTTGTCAAATCATCTTAAATAGGGCAAAATTACGAATGCAACTGAACTAGGGAACAGAAGTCTTAGATGAAATATTTAGATATTTTGATTGATTACGCCTAAACGAATACTGAGAAGCCGGTTAATATTGTTTCAATTTTTTTAAATTCAATTGAAAGGCCAATTCTAGTGCTTGATATTTTAAATTAGCAGGCTTATCGTTATGAAAATTATATTTAACTTGGAAGAAACCATGCATGTATATGTACGGCAGATTATGAACATATCTTTTCTTAATTGTGCAAAACAACATACATGTACTTTTAATATTAGATACATCGATGATATATTTGGACGTTGGTCAGAAACTGAAACAAATCTTTAAATTGTTCAAAAAAGCGTAACGATATACCTCGTAAAATCAATTTGACCCACGCTTTAAAAAACTAGCACTGAGTTCATAGATGTAGCCTTTTCTGTTGGAAAGGGGATTCCTTTCTTCAGGCCTCAATAATAAACTCGCTGACAAACATGTGTACTTAATATTTCTTATTAGGTTTGTTACTGACTGTATACAACAATTTGTGGGGTCGGTAAAGTCCATAGAAGGCGAGGCGGATTTCTTTACAAATTTCTTTACACAGTCAGTAACAATGAGTGTATCAATCAGTAACAATTAGCAATAAGTGTTTTGTTTTGCAGAGGACCTAAAGTTTGATATGTAAACAAACAGAAGATAATACATAATATTAAAATTCATAGCTTAATTATCTAATTTTTTACCTTTCTCGTCAGTCGTCTGTGCAAACCTCGATGCCATATTGTAGGATCAAAATATTACGTCACAGGCAAAGGGGGGTCACTCTAAATATTTTGGGGCTTAAAAATCAAAGGTATGTTGAACATTTGTGTAAAAAAATCAGCTTAAATAACGTTACGTCCGCCATGTTGCTATAAGTATAAGCTATATTTGGGCTCGGGTCGAACACGCGAAGAGGGTTCAGCAAGCCAGGAAGTAAAATTTTTTTTTTTATTTGACCATTTGATGCCTTTTAGCAATAACTTTAATATGTACAACAGAAAAAGAAATCCCTAGGGCAGAAATTATTTTAAAAAATGTGAAAAATGTGCAAAATTGATACATTTCAAACAAAATCCCATAGGGGCCTATGTTAAAAATTACCAGACTTTGAGATGACCCCTTAAACAAACGGTGTGGTAAATGTCTTTTTTTTTGTATCTTAAAATAAAATAAATAATTATATCAGTAGAAATTCATGTAAAAAAAATTCATTAAAAAATCTAGGGCAGAAAAAATTAGACCCGGCCTCGTTAAATCAATTATTACTAATTAATTGAAACTTGGTAGAAAGATGAAATTCATTTGAAATTCAAGAAAAATTCTATGGAAGAAAAAAATGATTACCTGAGTGTCTTTTGGTATCAAGAAAGGAGAATATCACTGTGATAGTGTGCTTAATGATATTCTAATTATTGTTATTTCTTAGAAAGGCAGTGGTTCAGAGAAGTTGCAATATATACTCATGGTTTGAAATTTCAGTGACAGTAAGTTTACGTTTTGACAATATACAGAGTCTTTTTATATAATCACAATTACTAATATAATATAGTTTTGAGAAAAAGACGGAAGAAAGAGAATAATTGAATTGACATGATTCATTTAAAATTAAAATAAAACTATCACTTTATATATATTTTGAATATTTACACTGATATGTTCATAAATCATAGAGATCTGAGTTATACGGTGCGAATCACCCTAAATCATATAATGGGATACGAGCCCATAATTTGGTATGTTTTAGATAATGTGTATTAAAATATTATCACAGTAATATGGAATAAGGGAATCATGGCATTATTAGCATTTACATATTTTACATGTATATTTGAATAATCAAATATCAAGGGAAATAACTCTAAATTGTATAAATTGATTTCACTTAAGAGTTATTTATAATTATCACGGATCCTATATGCAAATTATTTATTGTCATGTATTTGTTTTATAGGATCCATTAATCATGATCATTATCAAAGTGAAACATCTTATATTTATTCGTGAACACTGCTTCCCAATACATTTTTGTCTTTAGGCAATATCAGATATTGTCTGAAAAGACACATGTCTTCTTTTTATTCTGATGAATGTCCTTAATTAGTAAATCATTTTCATATAATTTCATTCTGGCGTTTAACGCATGATTTAATTGGGAAAAAAAATTAGTTAACTATAACCTGGTTTGCACGTCACAAGACACGTCGCAATGCACCAACGTCAAAAACGTACTAATCCGCTTGATGTTACATTTGAATTTTAAACAGATTAATTTTTTGTTAATTTTTCTAAACATTTTTAAAACGTTTATTTTAGTTAAATATTATAAAATTTGAAAATTTTAAATATCGATAGACGTCACATACAACCTTAAGCATTGGATGCTTACTTTTGATATCGTCGGTCCTATAACACAACAGGCCGTGCAGACAAATTGAATGCCGCACGTTGTATGCCGCGGTCTGATAATTAACAGAACTTCGTCCTCTAATGGGAATTCCCTGAAAAAACTTTCCGTGTATTTATTTCCCTTAAGAACTTTCTGTGTATACATAGCTATGGCCAAACAGTATTTTGCCTAATAGCAATAACAAGCAAATAATTATGGAGACATCAGGTTCAGTACCAAGAGAAAACAAATTTGAAGAGGGAAAAGAGCAACCTAATGACAATCATCCGATAAGAAATCGGGAATTTACCAAGAGAATCTATAAGAGTTTGTTTTCAATATTTTTGGAAGAAAGGACACTCGTCGAGGACTCCTCCGGTTCCAAAAATGAACAGTTGGAGGTAAGAAAAGCAGTTTCTTGATGTGCAAAGCAAAGAGGGATTTATTTAATAGACTTTTTAATTAGATTCAGACAATCATATTAGAGATATCATATTAGCCGTTTGATCAATTTCAATTACAGCTCATGTGCAAACAGGTTATACTAGTTCTATTTTTAATCTTTACTGAGTTTAAAAAACAGTCAATCTATCTGAGAATTTAAATCTTTTATTGATTTTTTTTACCAAAGCCGTTGATAATTGAAACCACGTAACTATCAACACTTTATATTATTCTTTAATTTGGCAATCAATTGCCGTTTGACCTTTGTTGTTTTTGTGTAAATATAAACAGAAAAAAATATTGCATTTATTATATTTCCTTTCTACTCTGCAGATCATTTTCTTCAGTTAAGAATGACGTTTACTCAGAATGAAAAAAAATTCCACTGATGATAATGAAAAACCAACTTTTATGTGTCATAGACCTTTCATGGTAGCGTTATTCTTCACTTTCAAAAAAGTAGGTCAATGGCCTATTTTTTTATTTAATGGCCATTTAATATTTTTTGGAAATTTAAGAAAGATCTCTAAACATTTTACACTATGATTGAGATTTTCTTAATTGTGAAAATAATAGAAATTGCCAAACCCTTTAACAAATAAAATACAGTTTATGAATGGCAGTGACATTAAATAGATACCAAGCATTAGGTTTACATTCACAATTTTTATAGTTATTTAAGTCCGAATTTCTTCTATCAGTTTTCAAGTTCCTACCCATTTTTGATTAAATACAACAAAAAACTGAATGATGATATTTCTAAAACATTTATAACATTAAACTAAGTATATTGACCTTTTTCTGTTGGCATAAAATTTATACGAGGTAAATGATAAAATATTTGAGATATGGTGTATTTTGTGTTGTTCAGCATTTTTTAATATTTCTATAGTGTGTGACATACGATTATCTAAACGAAAAGCGAGATAAAACCAACAAAAAATATGCAAAATTATGTAAACTAACAAATAAAATCTTAACTTATAATTTGATGTATTACCAAAAATATTTCAGTGGAAAACAAAATCTGAAAAAAATTAGTCCGAATTTCTTCTCTTTTGCTAAAAGTCAACCTTTGTTTAAGCCTAATTCCATAATATAGTAAAAATATCGAGTTTTATTTCATTAATAATTCATTTTATAAATACATTTTTGTGTTTAGAACAAATTTTACTCATGACATTGAACTTTTTAACAATCCGGATTGAGAACTCAAACCCTGAGTAAACAACGTCCTTAAAGTCATACTTAGAATTTAAGACCAATTTTTGTTAGTATTTTCTCTGCATGACCGCAAAATTAAAGTGATTTGGAAAATAATTCATTACATATTGATTTACATATTCTTAGCAAATTATATTCATTTGATAACGATGAACATACATTTTTGATATACTTGTTTACGTTAAATTTTTACGATCAGATTTACACGTAAGAATTTTATTAAAAAGTAGAGAAAACTTACAGAAAATCAACCACAGTATAAAAAAATACATTAGTAAACTGATTCGCTTTTATAAGAAATCGTCATTCTAAGAAATCACGAGCAGAAAAACATGAGTGGTAATTTAAAGAAAAATATAACTTACTGGTTGTGAGCTACATGTATGAAGTTCCATAATAAAAAGCAAGAAAATAAGTTTTTTTAAATAGTTGTTATTCTAAAATAAAGAGTAACAGACATTTAACTCTCGATATTTCAATTCCCATGTATACTCATTAAAGGATGTCGTTAAAAAACCATTTAGTTATACTTCACGAATACTAATGATATCTTAAAGGTACTAACTTAAGGCAACCATGGAATACATGTACATGTAAGATCCTGCTCATCATTTTCTTTTTTTATATCCAAAATACAACTAATGTTTTTTCAAATTTTTTGATTAAGATTTCCTTTGATCTAAGCACGTTTATTGGGATAACGACTTTAATTTCAGATAGCTGAGGTGTATGGATTTTTTTTTTCATTTTTATATTATCTGTGAACGATTTTAACCAGGACTGGTTTTCTCCTTACTTGTTTCAGAACAGAAGTCTACTGATCAAACAGAAGCATCTTCAGGTTTATAAGCAAACAAAACATTACACAATATCATAAACTAGATAAACATATTACGCATAAAACTGATGAATAATAATGCACCGCAAATCAATTCATCAACCTCTGAATTTATGGTAACAATTCAATGAATTCTTTCAAAACGTTTCTATCATCATCCAAATTGATTACACAACTCAGCAAATTTTACTTTCTATCAGAGTAACAAGCAAAATGGCGTAGTGGCAACACTCTCACCTACAAATCTTAGGGTACTCGGATCGATACCGCATTGCATTAAACAATTTTTTTTGTTTGTTTCGGATACTGATTTTTCTCTAAGAACTCAATAATTTACAACATTTTTAGGAACTTTTTTTAATCATTATGAAAGGTGGAATGGCCTCTAATTGTTACGTGAACAATTAGTCTACTTGTATTCATATTATTTCGTTCTGGCTGTAACGAAGAATTTGATCGGAAAGAATAAAATAGTTAAAAATTGTATAACCTAGTTTGCACGTCACAAGATACTTCACAATGCACCAACGTCAAAAATATACTAATCCGCTTGACGTTACGTCTGAAGTTTGTTCAAATTATTTTTTTTTAATTTGTCGAAACATTTTTAAAAGGTATATTTTGGTTAACTATTGTAAAATTTGAGAATTTTAAATATCGATTTATGTCCCATACAACCTTTAAGCTGACATGATTCCATAAAAGCATTTGGTCGCCATATTAGTTTCGATCGCTACTCTTCTGCCACTGGGGTATATAAACCGGTTGAGAAAGTCACGGTCGGTTGCTTTCCGATCGAGGCACTCAGGTAGCACAGACCTCTAATTGCATAAACTAACATTGTAGTAAAATGTTTGTAATAAAGAATAAAGGAAACGACAATCAATGAAATACAAAATAAATTTATTCTTTGAAAGGATTTCCAAGGTATCCATATTATTTTGCGCACACAGTGCTGTCTTACTTCGCATGCACATCGAACACGTGTGTCGTTCTTACAGAGTGCATAACGTCTGCATCTTTTTGAAAACCCCGGCGTCACTACATCCAACACAGAAGCTAAATGAAAGTAACTCCACGAAAGAAACAGCATAACATCGTTTCCATCCGTTCCTACAAAAACGCTCTGTTTCTAAAATCCATGCGATCATTGACATTGCTCGATCTGCCACAATGTGTGGTTTGCGCATGTGCGATGTTATAACATATCTGCGCCTAGATTTCTGTTTGTCTTGTTTCGTTGTTTATTGGATATATCTTGCCAGTGCAGTGGCTGTCATATTATTTTTCTTCCAAACGCGTTTCTACACGTCTTTTTGGCCAAGGTAACGTGTTCGGATGTACGAAATTCCTGAATGCAGTGAAGCGTGAATAATGCTCTCGGCCTTATATAGGGGATGTGTAGCGATGAGCAGAACAATAGAAATCGACAACTAATATGGCGGTAGTCGGAAATTAAAGGGAAATAGGAATTCATGTCAGCTTTAAGCATTGGATGCTTACTTTAGGATATCGTCGGTCCTATAACACAACAGGCCGTGCAGAAAAATTGAATGCCGCGCATTATATGCCGCGGTAATATAATTAACATAACTTTGTCGTCTAATGGAAATTCCCTCAAAAAACTTTCTGTGTATTTGTAGCTTAGGCCAAACAGTATTTTGCTTTCTAGCAATAACAAGCAATTAATTATGGAGACATCAGGTTCAAAACCAAGAGAAAACAAATTTAAAGAGGGAAAAGAGCAACCTAATGACAATCATCCGACAAGAAATCGGGAATTAACCGAGAGAACCCATAAGAGTTGGTATTCAAGATTTTTTGAAGAAAGGACACTCGTCGAGGACTCCTCCGATTCTGAAAACGAACAGTTTGAGGTAAGAAAAGCAATTTTTTTTGGTGTGCAAAGCAAAGAGGGATTTATTTGATAGACTCTTAAATTAAATTCAGACAATCATATTATAGATATCATATTAGCCGTTTGACCAATTTCAATTACAGCTCATGTACAAACAGGTTATACTAGTTCTATTTTTAAACTTTACTGAATTTAAGAAAAAACAGTCAGTCTACCAGAGGATTTAAATCATTTATTGGTTTTTCTACCAAAACCAACGTTAATTGAAACAACATAACCATCGACATATTATATTATTCCTTAATTTGGCAATCAATTGACGTTTGACCTTCGTTGTTTTTTTGTGTAAATAGAAACAGAAAAAAAAATATTGCATTTATTATATTTCCTTTCTACTCTGCGAAACATTCTTTTCAGTTAAAGTCATATTTAGAATTTAAGACCGATTTTTGTTGGGTGTTAGGTGTTTCTCTGCATGACAGCAAAATTAAAAGTGATTTGAAAAATAATGCTTTACATATTGATGTACATATTTTTCGCAAATTATATTCATTTAATAACGATGAACATACATTTTTGATATACGTGTTTACGTTAAACTTTTCCGATCAGGTTTACTCGTAAGATTTTATTAAAAAGTAGAGAAAACTTACAGAAAATCAACCACAGTATAAAAAAACAATATGTATTAGTAAACTGATTCGCCTTTATAAGGGTGCTTTCCATTTTACCGGCATCGCCAGATTTGCCGGTGTTGCCCTCTTCGCCGAATGCTGGAACACGCGTCGCCGGCGAGCGATTATGGCAACGCATTTTATCATTGCCGATTAGGAAACAATAAGGAATCTACGTTACCATATTTTACAAAACTGGTTATCTGTAACTAAAGTTTGTCCTACTTCATCGAAAAACATTAAAACTGCAAATAGCGAAAATGTCTGGACCAAATTTTGAGATGAGTATCAGTTTTAAGCTGCAATCAGCGAGGCAACGTTAATGGAAAGCGCCCTAAAAAACCGTCATTTTAAGAAATTACCACCAAAAAAACATGATTGGTAATTTAAAGAAAAATATAACTTACTGGTTGTGAGCTACATGTATGAAGTTCCATAATTAAAATCAAGAAAATAAGTTTTTTAAAGTAGTTGTTATTCCAAAATAGAGAGTAACAGACATTTAACTCTCGATATTTCAATTCCCATGTATACTCATTAAAGGATGTCGTTACAAAACCATTTAGTTATACTTCACGAATACTAATAAAATCTTAAAGGTACTAACTAAAGGCAACCATGGAATACATGTACATGTAAGATCCTGCTCATCATTTTCTTTTTTTATATCCAAAATACAACTAATGATTATTCAAAAGCTTTGATATTGGTTTCCATTTTTTATAAGCACGTTTAATGGGATAACGACTTTAATTTCAGATACATTTAGCTGAGGTGTATGGATTTTTTTTCTTCATTTTTCTATTATCTGTGAACGATTTTAACCAGGACCGGTTTTTTATGATTTTTGTTTTAAAAATTCATTGACAAATTGTATTTGCTATCACATTTTGTGCAAACTTAGAATCAAGAACTTGAAAATTTGAAGTGCTGATTTCAGCAATATATTGATAAAATTATGATATTGCTAGGCAGAAAAGCCAATGTTGTAAACAAGTTTGAAATTAGTTTTCGCTCTCAAATATACTGAATATGACTAAATAATAAATTCCATCAAATAAAATACTTTTCAGAAAATTGATATTTTTAAAATAATTCATAATGCCAGAAAAGGGAGATACTTCTTACCAAAATATCTTCCTTGCAAGATAAGAAATTAGTCATGAAAATGATATATGTAGTAGTGGACATCTTAATAAACATAAACAAAAAAATCATTGACAAAAGTGTGTACACTGCAACCCCCTGTCCCCCCTTTAAATCGTTTAAGCAATGTTATTCTAAAATTTCTGCACTATTTGACTTTTTCAAATTTGGATATAAAGGGTGAGTAGAAAGTTCGTTCCGTGATTTACTTTAGCCTATATTCATTAATAAGCAATTCGTGTGTAAGTTTTTTGATTTTTAATAACCAGATAAGCCAACTTTGTTTTTCAGTACATTTTTAATTCTGTTTGGCATTGAATGAATTAAAAAAATCAAATGAGATATCCCTCCATGCTCGTTGAAGACGGGGGCGTAATTGGTACATTGATATCGGGCGCGTATCCCTGTCGGCCTCACTGTCCAGAATACTCCAGAAATGTTCTATGCAGTTTAGATCTGGGGAATTGCCCGGCCATTCTTCTTTTGAAATAAAGTTTGGTAAATTATCTTTACACAAATTCAAAGCAGTGTGAGATGTCGCACCATCTTGAACAAACGTAGCATGTCCTGGATATTGAACCAACTTTTGTTCATCAATCCCGCCAGTTTTTGTTATTTTTTTCGATTCAGTGCAGGTTTAAGTTCTTTTTTTTAAGAATGATATATACATAAAATTTTGCATTTATAGTTTTGCCGGATGGACCAATGTGTAGCTTTGCCAAACCGTTAACTCCCATTGCACTCCAGATCATGACTTTGGCGCTGCACTTGACGCAGCTGACACCGGGTAACTCATCCGACTGGAACCCCCACACAACATCGTATTGTCGGTTCGAAACATGAAACAGTCATGTATTTTGTAGAACCGTCACTGAAGATGTATTACTCCCAGTCTTCAGCTGTCAAGTGCTTGTGATCACGAGCAAAGGACTATGTGCGGTATGGTCAACTATCTGCCCCCGATTTCAACCAATTTTTAAATAGTATCGTATAAAAATAAAATCTTCACAAATCATTGTATAGAGGATGCATATAACTTTAATAATGATTTCAGTCATCATTGCTTATTCGCTGTGTATCTATGACGTCACCTAAATGGCCCAATTCCCACAAATTTGCAAACAAATGAAAATATTCTCATTTTTGCTCTATATTTTGCATTCGGAAGTATAGAGCGCAGGTCTGCTCAAGTGCGATTTTAACATATACTTTTCTTCAGATAGTTATACACATTATACTAAAATATGGTACTTGAGCAAGCCTGCGCTCGATGTTTCCCAGTCGAAAAACCATCGGAAAACACCCATATTTTGCTACAAAACATCAATTTATCAAAATAATGCAATATTCATGACGTCATTTCTACATTATGACGTCACTGTGGTGATAACCTTTTACACCTTTATTTCCAATATGATTTTAACTATCTTTCACCTTATTTTAAAGCTCTTTTTAAAACTTCGATTTTGGGGGGCAAAAATTGCATAAAACCGCACTTAGTCCTTTCAATCTTTTCTGTCGTTGTGTTTTCGTCAGAAGCTGATTTTTTTTATCGTTTAAATGCCTTCCATTTTTTTTCTTTTAAATTATTAGACACATTCACATGATTCACATTAAAAACCGAGTTCTTGAGTTTTTTTGCTGCATTTTCTTGTTGATTTTCCTCTTTTGTATTTTATGTTATCGGCTTTCCTTTTTACTACGCGAACTATTTTCGACGGTCGGCCCGATCTCGGTTGGTCGATGAGCTGTTTATTTTGCTTTCGCCTGCGTCTCCACTTTGTTACCCATCGCTCACTTTTACACAGTTGTTTAGCCACATCCTTCACACCCAACCCTGCATCTAATAAAACCAAAACCAGGGCTTGTTCGTTGACAGTATCGGCACTTGTGCAAGACGTCTGCTTTTTCACCGAACTCGTCATTTTGTTTGATGACGTAATAGACATAAATGTTTACATCGCTCTATGACACCACCAGAGAGTGCACATAGGGGGGGGGGGGGGGGTAACTGCTGATATGTTGAGAGAAAGCCTCTAGTTTAACCAGTGTGAATTTGAAACTGAAATAGTGCTTTTATCAATTTAATGTTTGTCAATTTACAAACGGAACGAACTTTCTTAACACCCTTTATATAAGTAACATAGATCACTTCACTCAAATACTGGGAGCATGAACTTGGTTGTTCCTGAAAAAATCTTCTGACAAATCCTCACAAATTCACAAGGTTTAATTATGTGTTCAACCAAAATCATATCCCGGGGAAAAGTTATACGTTGCTGTTTCTTTTATTACATTTTTATACATTTTATTAATCAAATTTTGTGATGCTTTAATGCTACGTTATTGTATTGAGAAAACACAATTTACCTCATTAAAAACTAGCCAGGGTATTTTGAGAATCATTCTGTCAACATGTTTTCTGTTAGAGAAACTTTGAAATTACTATTTCTGATCAGTATTACATTTTCATTAAAATTGCAGTTTTTTTTTCATTTCCAATCACGTTTTTTGAAATAAAATAGAAATCGTGGTGATATAACATACATTGAATAATCTTATTATATTTAATTACAGAGGTCCTGTTTTAATCTAAACTTCGGCCAAGAAAGCGACCCGGACAAGGAACGAAACTCTTGGCCATTCAAGTTTCAAAGTGACTCAGATGAATCTTGTTACCTGAACAGCATTGAAGAAATAGCCCCCAGGGTAAAGCCCGTTAATCCTCCAGCACCCCTTCCACCTGTTGCACTTGTGTAATTCCGTGGAATTTTATTGTATTGATCTAACTAGAGCAAGGAAAAGTTTTACGTTGCTGTTTATTTTATTACATTTTTATACATTTTATTAATCAAATTCTGTGATGCTGTAATGCTGCGTTATTGTATTGAGAAAACACAAATTACCTCATTAAAAACTAGCCAGGGTATTTTGAGAATCATTCTGTCAACATGTTTTCTGTTAGAGAAACTTTGAAATTACTTTTTCTGATCAGTATTACATTTTCATTAAAATTGCAGTTTTTTTTCATTTCCAATCACGTTTTTTGAAATAAAATAGAAATCGTGGTGATATAACATACATTGAATAATCTTATTATATTTAATTACAGAGGTCCTGTTTTAATCTAAACTTCGGCCAAGAAAGCGACCCGGACAAGGAACGAAACTATTGGCCATTCAAGTTTCAAAGTGACTCAGATGTATCTTGTTACCTGAACAGCATTGAAGAAATAGCCCCCGAGGTAAAGCCCGTTAATCCTCCAGCACCCCTTCCACCTGTTGCACTTGTGTAATTCCGTGGAATTTTATTGTATTGATCTAACTAGAGCAAGGAAAAGTTTTACGTTGCTGTTTATTTTATTACATTTTTATACATTTTATTAATCAAATTCTGTGATGCTGTAATGCTACGTTATTGTATTGAGAAAATACAATTTACATCATTAAAAACTAGCCAGGGTATTTTGAAAATCATTCTGTCATCATGTTTTTTGTTAGAGAAACTTTGAAATTACTATTTTCTGATCATTATTACATTTTCATTAAAATTGCAATTTTTTCATGTTCAGTTACGTTTTTTGAAATAAAGTAGAAATCGTGTTGATATAACAAACATTGAATAATCTTATGATATTTAATTACAGAGTTCCGTTATTTGTCAACGCTTACATGTACCAATAAATCAGTCATTCAAGTTTCAAAGTGTCTCAGATGTATCTTGTTACCTGAATGGCATTGAAGGAAAATCCCCCTTGGTAAAGCCCGTTTATCCTCCAGCACCCCCTCCACCTGTCGCACTTGTGTAATTCCGTGGAATTTTATTGTATTGATCTAACTAGAGCATGTTGTTCATGTTATTACATATTTTTAACTTTATCTGCTTATTTTCTCGAGTCATGTTCAATTTTACTTCGAGAGACAAACAGCGAAATATGAATATATCGAGTCATATGTATATAATCAATAATTTTTATGAATCGTTATTTTTTAAATAACATGTGATTTTATGTTCTTTACTTTTTAATTTGACCGATATTTGTAAAAACGCTGTTATTTATGATATGAAATATGAAGAGCAATATAAAGTTTTATGCAACCTTTGAAAAACGTGTCTTCTTCTCTTTGACATTTGTAATGTTATGTATTTCTTAGCATATACGAGATAAACATAAAAACACGATAAGTATTAGCAGTCAAATGGTAAACTTAATAACATTAGCTTCAGCATGCTAGTATAGTATTGTATGATAGAATAACACTTACTCTTCAAAAATATTTTGTTAAACAAGAGGCCCATGGGCCACATTGCTCCCCTGAGCAACATTAGACACAATTAGATAAGCTTCATCAAGTCATATCCAAAGTATTGGGACAATGAATGATTAAAACAGATCTTGTATTAAAAGATTTTCAAAATGGTCTACCCATGATCTTATGTTGAGCTCCTTTTGTAACTAGATGATTTCATAGTTATACCACATATTGAGCATTACTATACTCAAAATAATCTTTAGTTAAACAACTGTTCATAAAAATATAAACCTACATCAAACTTTGAACCTCTTGTGTGGCCCAATAATTATCCAGGGCCACAGTCTAAACAACTGAGAATCAACAAATATCAAAATGTTTGCATATTAGTAATACTATATACTATATATTTTAGAGAACGATCAAATATATTTCCTATGTAAAAATTTGCCATTCTGCAATTATAGTCTCAACCTTTTTTATTTGATTTTTAAAGATTGTTCTTTGTATATATTACTCAACCTAAAGATTCTTCCACTCAAATAATACTTTTCTGCTTAATTGATATTCGAAAAGAAGATATTACTCTTTACATTCGTATGTAAAAAAATTCTACCCCCATGGTGCCCCCTGTCACAATCAAATCTTAGTAATTGCTGTAGTGTAAGTTGTTTTTACATGTAGTGTATTTATCCCGTACTGAACCCCAGTGTTTTGATAGACATTTTATTTTTATCCCGTATGGAGCCTCATGTTTTTCAGTTTGGCATTGGTCAGCATAATATTCTCAACCTTGGTCATTCCACCCGCATTGTTAGGGCTTTATAAGGTTTGAATTTTGCAGTTCTGGACAGAGCGCACGGTTTCCCCACACGGATCTGACCACGTGTATTTAGTTTTGTAATTGCCTGGTAACTAAATCTCCAGACGGGGTAAGTTTGCTTTTATTCATTTCATTTTCATTTTTTTAACTCTTATAAGTGCCACTTTATATTACTATAAATAGCGGACAAGAGTTGTCACGTGAATGTTACCTTAGCGTTGTATGTTTAACAGTATGCCACGTATATATCGCAATATATGTGCATTATAGTCTAATAGTGTCGTGTTTTGTTTAGATATGTAGTATATAGTGTAGTTTAACTACCTGTGCCGTTCGCTACGGTGTGTAAACATATATCTAAGTGTCGAGAGTTCACTCTGTTTAAATGTATTATACGGAGACCGGTTAGGGTCATTAATACATTGTACTTATGTAAGCATTATAATTAAAGGTCCCGGGGTTAGTCACATTCTATGCATGGACGAGGCTCTGTGTATTGGCCTGAGAGGTGATGGTGACTGACGGCCTATGGTGGACGACCGGAAGAGTTTCCAGTAGTTAATTACAGTACCCGCAACGTTATTTTTTACAATCCTATCCTATCGTATCGTGTATCAATCATATCGTATTGTGCATGTAAACAGTTCTATTGCGCGTTAATTCTATCCTATCGTGCGTGTATACTGTTCTATCGTGCGTGTATACTGTTCTATCGTGCGTTAATCCTATCAGATTTATCGTTTAATTTTAACAATTCTTCCGTTTATTCTATCGTGTTAATCGTTTCGTGCCTTTTCATAAGCAAGTAAATTTATTACTAAGTTGCAACTCGTTCGGTGTGCCGTATACGAATATTTATCGAACAACAATTGTAAAATCATAAAATCATCCAACATTCCATCAGGATACTAATTTTTAATTTTTTTAGATCAAAATTAACCAATATTAAATGTAAATCATATCTGTTAACATTAAAAATGAAAAACGAATTTCTTAGGAACAAGGTTACATATTTACCTGTATATCGAATATATCAAATCGTACGCAGAGTGCATGTATACCTGCGTAAACACTAACTTTTATGCAATAAATTTTGTTGCATCATATTTTACAGAAACAAAACTATTTATGAAATAATTTATATTAAATTAAAACCCGAGTTGTATTTTGAACCCGTTATTTTCCATGTGATATTTGATTTCAGCCTGAAATGTTCTCGGCAATCAGCTAGGGTGTGTGGTAATGAAAACAATGTTAACAAATCGTGCGCAGAATGTGTATCTGCGTAAGTATTTACTTAACTTGTCAGTAATAATTCGTTTTTAATGCATCATTTTTCTTATACAGAAAAAAATGTACTTATGATTTTATAATTACTTTATACAAGAGTTGGATTTATATAATTAAACCCGCTATTTTCCGAGTGATTCAATCTCGGGCTGAAATATTCGCGGCGATCGGATAGGGTGTTCGGTAATGAAAACAATTTTAACAATACAAAAAAATTATCATTAAAGCTAATAATTTTAGTTTAAAAAAATTAATTGGTCATTTTTATACATTCTATAAATGATGCAGCGATGATTAACAACTCGGCAATTGTTACTAAAAAGAAATTCCACGTAAATCTTTATTTGTAGGTGTTCTCTCTCAAATTCTGCCATTATCAGTTTGTTCGTAAATATCGTTAAAAGCGATCATACGTTTATCATGAACATCGTTTATCCTTTCCTATCGCGTATCAATCCTATCATATCGTGCGTGTATACTGTTCTATCGTGCGTTAATCCTATCCTTTCGTGCGTGTATACTGTTCTATCGTGCGTGAATCCCATCCTATTGTTTATCTTGTAAAACATAACGTTGCGGGTACTGTACTGTACTGTTATAGAGCATATATTGACAAGTCTCCGTGGCTCAGTGGTTTCGTCCTGGATTTAGTGAATACATACATTCAGTGTTTTGGGTTCAAATCCAATTGGTGGTCTTTTAAAAAAAAAAATAAACTTTTTTGTTTTAAATGTATGTTATTGTAACATGATGTTGAATTATAATATACCGGTATATTTTAATTTGTTTTTATTGATTTCTAGATCTGCTGTATGAACACTATAAAAAAAATTATTTTCTTATTACTAGTTTTTTAGGATAACACAATATAACTTCATTAAATAATGTTTTCATTAACATTTCCAACTAGTTATCGGTTTACCTCTCATTGCCATTTTTTGAAAGCTTTGTGAGTTTTTTAATAACCGGAATAGCCATGTACTTCGACTCTCAACATAATATATTTTTGTTGAAATCTGTACATAGCCTTTCGAGGTTATAGACATTTAAATCCCAATTGATTCGTGTCGAGGATTCCTGCAAACTTACAATCTTGTGCGCTCACTTTCTTTTGGTTGATCATTAGAAATTCTATATGAATTAGAGTATGTTAAATACTTGTACACAAAAAAATTAAAGAATGATATGCTGTTTATAACTACTCTCTGGGGACCCCTCTTTATACAATGAATAATGTGAAATGTGAGTAAATAAAAACGGCATCGTTAAAACAGTTTCCATAGTTCTGACACATTTCTGTTGCGGGGATAAAAGAATTATCGCTATTCTTAAGAAAATATTACAGCGGAAAATTATCCTGGTTTGTAGCCATTTGTCATTTTGAATAAAAATGAAAATAATGGATGCATAGGCCATAGTAAATTAGAGTGATGTGCCTGTCAATACGGTAACATTGATTTTTATAGCTCTTTAACATGTCACGTGACAACATTTTTCATTCCAGTGTATTGATCAATCAAGTGTGAGTAAAGTTATAAAAGTCACGAGTTTACGCGAGCTAAACAACAGTCATTTAATTATAATGGAGAAGACAAATTAAATTGTTGAATATTTTTAATTTGAGAAATTGAGCGCATTGAGGTGCAATTTTCTTCTTCACATATATACATGTAGGATTTTTTTGATAAAATACAATAACTTTTATATTTAAAAAAAATACTATAACTAGTAAGTAGTTGAGGAAGAAAATGTACCTACATGCTTTCATATATTTTGATCGCTTTATTAAGTGGGGGAGGGGGCCAGAACGAAAATACAGGGAATTAGAAGTTATAAAACAGTGTACACCTACCAAATATTTAGTTCTATATTTTGCGTAGGATTTTCTTATTCTGTGAAAAAACAGTATTTCATGAAGGTACAATGTCAAAGATTACGTGTATGCAAAAATAAGTGTAAAATTTGAATACTTTACAATATTTAGGGTCTTCCGTTTCCAACGGAAGACCCTATTGTTTTTGTTAGGTTTCTTTTTCTCTATTTTTCACTATTATTATTCTTTTTTTTCTTAACATTTTTCTTAAAACTCAAATATCTCAAATATGCTACAATGGATTTTTATGAAAATTTCACGAATAATACAAAATATCAAGGTCTTTTATCATGTACATTTTTGTTGATGACGTCACTTCCGGTCAGCCGTTATATTCGTTTTTCTTTTTGTAAAAAGTCATCTTGTCCTCCCTTTATCGCAAAAACGATTAAAGATAGAAAATTAAAAGTTTCAGGAATGATAGATTTTTGAATTTCTAGGGCCGATCAGGTAAAACTACGATCGTCCGCCACTTCCGGTCCGCTCAAACAGCATTTTTGGAAAATTGTGTTTTAAATTTTTTTTAAATCAAATAATCTACAATTTTTTTTCCATCAGAATATGTTTTAAACTTATCAAATTTTAATATGAGCAGGTCGTCCGTCACTTCCGGTCGTCACCGGAAGTGATTGTAATATTTCGATTTTTGGAATTTTATATCATATGCGTTTTGTTGACATTTTTGTACTGAATACAAAACTAAAAACCGCTTTAAAATCGGACAACGCGTTGCGGAGATATTGAAGTTTAAAAATGACATTTTCCGGAAATCTGCATTTCGCAGTGTAGGTTGAAAAATTAGTTTGAAAAGAAGTTAATATGATAGTAAAACGTACCAAATGTCAATAGTTTAATTGAACCCTATCAATTCAAAATCAAACGAAAGACCCACTTGTTGCTCGCAACAAGATGCTTTCAGGTAATTCAGGCATTCTCGAGAAATTAAGCGTCAAAATTCTGAAGCGAGAGTCTGGGTAGCTCAGTCGATAGAATCGTGGAGATGGCCCAGGTGACCCGGGTTCAAGCCCCGATTGCCGCAATTTTTTTTTTTTTACTATTTTTCGCTTAGATCTACGATTTTATCTTCGAAGTGATAAGTTTAATCTAATCTATTCAAAAATCGGACGGAAGACCCATTCGTTGCTCGCAACGAGATCGTGTCTAGTTATTTTTTTGTTATTCTACCGAGGGCCATATGGCACAATATCTTTTGAACGCCCATTGTTGTTCAGGTGAGCGATGTGGCCCCATGGGCCTCTTGTTTGCCTACTGGTTTTTGTTGAGAAGATTTCTCTCTATATGTATTCCTATGTAAACATTTCGACCCCCCCCCCCTTTGTGGCCACACCTTACCCCCGAGGATCCTGATTTGAAAAAAAATTGAATCTAGACTACCTGAAGATGCTTTCACACAAGTTACAGCTTTTCTGGCTACCTTGATTTAGATAAGCGGATTTTTCTCAATTTATTTTTAAAAATTTGATCCCCAATTGTGGTCCCATCGTACACCCGGGGATCATGGTTTGGACAAACTTTGGACAAACACTACCTGAAGAGTTACATGTACAGCTTTTCTGGCCAATTGATTTTTGAGAAGAATAATTTTAAAGATTTTTCTCTGTATATTTCACCCCAGGTGAGCTAACTATTATTTATGTTTCTGGTAAATGTGCCCACATTTTGTATTTCCATCAGCAAAATTAATTGACAAGAGAAATACTGACAACACACTGCAGTAATCAGATATTACGCAAAGATCTTACCGTATTACCATTTGGATTTGTATTTTATTTGTTAATATACCGTACCCGTTAATGCATCTTATTTTCCGCAAGTAAACAGTCAACTGTCTTAGTTACCAATGTCTATGTTTGATTGATACGTAAACATTACAAAATACAGGCGTGGTTCCCCCAAGTTACAAACCGCAATTCATGAAAACGAAACGAAAATCAAAACAAGCTAACCACCGTCAAAGTTGAAAATGTCAACTCATTGGAATATTTAATCTCAATTTACTTTATCAAAATCAGCATTAATGTATCTTGCATGTTTCAAAGATTCCTTTCGCATGCGAACTGTTCCACAACAACCAAATTCATCTTTGTCAGATTGACCCATTTATCATACGTTCAAAATGGCCGCTTCAAAGAGGATTTTGTGATATGGAATGCCGAACCCGAAGTTATAAACTGATCGAACCCCACCCCTTTCAATTATTATTTTCGTAATAGCTCAAATTCGGAAGAAGATTGGCCCTTAATTTTTGCAATTTATTATTTCCTTTCCATAAGGACTATTTATCTTAAATTGCGTTGAGAAGATTTTTAAATGCAACCCCCTTTTTTCTACAGTTTTGAAGTTTTCTCCGCTTTGAATAAAGATCGGTCTTTCATTTCTGCAATTTATATTTGCCTTACCATAAATATGCTTTGTGCCAAATTTGGTTGAAATTGGCCAAACTGTTTTAGAGAAGAAGTTCAAAATGTATAAATGTTTACAGACGGACAGACGGACGGACCGGGCAGACGCACGTCGGACACAATGTGATCAGAATAGCTTACTTAGCTTTCAGCTCAGGAGAGCTAAAAACGACAAGATTGTATGGAAACTGGCTTTACAGTAATGGTAACTTGAGGTTTTTTTTTAAAAAGATTTGAGACAACCCCATTCTGATGAATTAAAAGTGGAATTACATCTTGTCAACATGTTAGATGCACAAACCTTTTCAATGCATTTTCTTCCTGATTATGTAAAAATGTTATAATGGTGGGATACATAAGTGAGTTTCAAGTCATCTCAGTCCCTTAACGAACAATACCTGCCCTTTGATTTTCAACTGCTCAGTTTTGTGAGAGATGCTCAAAGCGCTTTGCTTTCTTCACAATTTGAAATTCAGAAGAAATAGGATTCAAAACAAATTGTTGTAGTAAATGTCTCTGTTTTAGGAAAAAAGGTAAAAGATTTCTTGTGCTCTGCTGGTTTTAGCAATGTTTGTATTGCACAAAATGTTCCAAACCAAAGAAAACTGTTTTTAGAAATTAATCAAAGACTATTTGAAGTTTTTGTCCAGGAAAGAGACGCTTCCTTTGCATATTCCTCTAAACGTTACGTATACAAATACTTGTACAACCCTTTTGGTCTCCAATAATACATGTATCTTAAAAAATGTATATCAGACAATAGCGTTCACTATCTGACAAAATATAGATTGTCTGCACATAGACTAGCAAAAAGACAAGGTCGGTATAATAGAACGCATTTGTTGATTTTGTTCTCTTAATAGGATTGAATATCACTTCATTCTAAAATGTCTAAAGTACAGTCATGTACGATGTATTAATATCAAAAAGTAGTACTGGTCAAAGCCTTCTTTTTTCAAGTTTATTTGCTGAGTTTGCGAAATAGGAAACAATTAAGAAAAACTATGTATTTTTCTTAAGAAAGCAACATAGCATAGAAATAATTTGCTTTAGTTAATATGTATATTATCATATTATCGTCCTAATCTCATTATGTTTATGTATTATATATCTTGAGAGAGAGAGAGAGAGAGAAAGAGAGAGAGAGAGAGAGAACTCCAAAGTGTGTTGGCACACCAAAGTCCGACGGCCATGCCAATTTCGATGGTAAGACCGCCCAGAGTCCGCAATGGTTCACAAAATGGCGCGAAACTGTTTTATGCAATCAATAAATAAACGAAACGACTTACCTAAAATTAAAAACAAAAATACTGTGCTCATTATTTATATAGTCCCCCCCCCCCTCCCCACCGTTTCAAAGGATATATGGACGCACCAGATATTTCGGTTCACGTTTCCGTTTTCACAATCTTTCACCGTAAAGACCTTCTTTTTGGAATCATCTGTGTCAATTTTCATCACCCGTCCTTTTCTCCAGTAACCAAAAAGAAACACAATTGTTCCGGTGGAAAGGGCAGAATTTGGTTTGAAATCAACAATGTCGCCAACGTTCGGGTCGAATTTTTCTAGTGTCGCTAACAGAGCCAATTTCTTGGAAAACAGTTCTAGGGGGTAGTGATCATGGTTCCAATGATCAGGGTTCTGTAAAAAATTTAAATAAAAAATAAAATAAAAAACTAAACATAGTTATGGAACATTTTTATCTTTGTTATTATCGAATTCCAACGAAAAAGTATACGAGTGTTGATCCCACCTCTTTTGTTTTCCAAAAGGAGTTCGAATGCCGTTTTTTATTGTGCGTTTCTGTAGGACTTTGAAATCTTCGTTCGTACAGGTCCGTGTAGTATGAACTTACACCAGACTAAACAAAATATGAAAATAACATTACAAACTTCAAACTAACATGTATTTTTTACGAATGATTACCGCTATTCACTAATGAGTTTTAAACATGTAATGAACAAAGACTGTTTCATCGTTTTAGTCAACGAATGATTGTTGATGTACTAATTCTTTTCTACTTGGAGTTGTTTTGTGTTCAGTTCGGCCTGTGAATTTGTGACATCTTGGAGCGGCATTCTGTCCACACAGTGCTGAAGGGACAAGTCAAGCGGGACAGCGATCCACTTTTCTGCATTTCCCTGCAGAGAATTATTTTAATTGTCAAATCAAATTTATTAGAGCCCAGACACAATATAGTTTTTTTTAGCTTTAAAACTAATGAAAAAACAATCCAACCATTAATTCCTTATTTGTCGCTGAAGTGACGGACTGATGGAACTGACTAGTTGATTTGACTTGATTGACTAAATTTCAAAAACGTCAAATTATATTTTTACATTTTTTAATGTTATTAACAAGCGTGTTTCAGCACTATTTTTTTTTTTGACAAACAATAATACACGGTGTTATGTTAACACATACCGTTATAGATAGATCTGCAACTCTGGGGAAATGAACGTCAGGGATCGCCTGGAGCGTCTATAAATAATGAATAATATGATTATCATTTATATAAGAAATTTAGAATAATGTTTGAAAGAAGAGACAATTTTTTTATCTCACTGTGAGCATTTTAGTACCTCTGGTCCATTGTTTTTATTTCCGCGGCGTCAATGTCAATATTTCCCTCTGCGTCATCTTCCTCTACATCGATATGGGCTTTCTCTAAAAAAATTCTTTCCTCTCTAGTCAAGTTACACATTGGAATTTAAAAATTTCAGATAAGATTTGTCTATATATAACCCGCGTTAAATCAACGAGCGACAGGCAGTTGCTAACTTTGATGTGAGAGAGAGAGAGAGAGAGAGAGAGAGAGAGAGAGAGAGAGAGCTTTTGAATATTTAAACGGTGTATTTATAAGCATGATTAAATGGTCAGTTTTACTGTTACACATGTGTAACTTAACAAAAACTGTAATTGATCTTCAACGGCAACGGAAAAGGTGGGTCGCGTGAAACACTTCAGATGTTGAGTCATGGGCTTGGTAGACCTGTGCACACGGTTGTTGTACTTGTAATAAAACTCTGGAAGGCTAGCCGGCCGATCTCTGGTGTCCACGAACTGTGTCCTGAAGTATGTAACAACGGTTGAACCGCTCCACGCGACCTGTAACATGTTAACGCATTTGTAAAATATGTGATTACAATATTAATTCAATCCACGCATTTATTTTTTTTTCGCCGAAATGCAAGAACACACAGTGTTTTAATTCCGTCTCTCAACAGCTTATATTTGCCGTAGCATAATGATTATTAGTTTAAACCTTACGTAATCCCTACATTTTTTAACATACATTTGTAAAATTATCTTGAGACTGTGGGTGATAAGGTCGGCCGTTAACGTGCCGGGTCTTAAATTCTTCCATTACAGAGGTCAAATCAGCATTGTTGAATTCTTTGCCATTGTCCGTTTGAAGAATTCTGGGAGGTCCAAACAAATAAATGAAACGTAAAATCACGTCTGACACCTCCTTCGCCGTTTTTGGCTTCAAACAGGCACAACTTGCAAATGCAAATCGACTGTAAGAGTCCACGATGTTGCAGATATAGTTGTATCCTGCAGTTTGGATAAAAAGCAGGAATGGGCCCTCTGGTCCTCTTCGTTTTCGGCAGGTCAACCGCGGCAAGACATTTTCCACATTCCACTGTCTGTTTGAAGAGAAGCCTGACGTTCTCTTGTGAAACCGGGTAATACGTCTTCCTGATCGTTTCGTATTCGGCATCACTTTAACGGTGGTCACCGGCATGGTTTTTCTTTTATTATTTCTGCTACTGGCTCATCTTTGGAAAGGACTCTCCTATTTTGCTTATTTGCTTTTGAACTCCTGAAAAACACGCAGCCCGTATCGATGTCAAATATAGAATTTAATAAATGCTTCCGGACCGTTGTCTCCCCCATCTGAAGTCCGGTTTCATCCTTGATTCTTTTAGCGCCACATGACGGATGATCTGCCTTGAGCTTGCAAATTTTATCTACCTCCTTAAAAACGGACTAGAACTGCTCCGGATTGGGGTCATTTGTCTCTCGCTTTTTCCTCACTTTCTCAAAAAATATCTCTCATCTCGAAGGCCTGCCGCATCCATCTTTGGATTCTTGGTTTTAACGAGGTCTAATTTGTTCTGCCCAAGATTTTTGAATGAATTTTTTGCATGAATTTCTACTGATATAACTTTTATTTTAAGATAAAAGAAAGACATTTACCACACTGTTTGTCTAAGGGGTCATTTCAAAGATTGTTAATTATTTTAATATAGGACCCTATTTGATTTTGCTTGAAATGTATCAATTTTGCACATTTTTTACAATTTTTTTAAAACTTCTGCCCTAGGGATTTTATTTTCTGTTCTACATATTAAAGTTACTGCTAAAAGGCATCAAATGGTCAAATATAAAAACCTTTTACCACCTGGTTTGTGGTCAAACGAATTTACAAATTTACGAATTTACGAATTGCCATCTTTAAGTGTTTCATTTGAGTACTGCCAATCCATCAAACGCTAGCGCATCATTGAAAATATGCCTGCAGAGCAATTCATAATATATTACTATATTCATCGCCATGTTCACTAAATAATCGTTGTTTATTACTTATATTTGCACTATACCACTCGCAAATACCCTGCATTGCATCAAAAATAAACGTTCAGACTGTACTGTATTTCTTTAATTCACATAATTCACATTTGTTTACAAAATCAATGATATGTTATATTTGTAATTACTTTAAAATGTTAATATAAGACTTGTTTTAAGGTCAAGATCTAGTAAATGAAAGGTGCCTACAGGTTCATAAAATTTATTTTCAATTATTTTAATGATGCTTCATAACAATAGCTTTTTTTGATAGGGTGTACCAGGGCTAAAATTTTTGGTAAACACAATGAAAAATCATGTTTTAAACTGTCATTTTCAATGAAATATGAAGGAATTGATGAACAAATTTCGGAGTTTTATCCATTTTTGACGAATACAATATATCTAGAATGCCTACAGTCTCCCCCAAAACGGAATTAAACAAGCTTTTTACCTCCTCTTTAAAATGATGTCAAATTGAATATAGGTAACGGGATTACTTTTCCCGTGATTTAACATAGAATGTCAAGAAATTGTTTAATTTTCTACAATTCCTTTAAAGCCGTAAAGTACGGGAAAAGATTCTTCAAATCAATTATGACGTCATAATGGTTCTATCACCAAAAAGACACTCTGGAATCATTTACTAGATCTTGACCTTAAGGTATATCACTCCTCATGTTTTGATTTCATTGCGCAGATGTTCATTATATTTTAAATGAATATGATTTTATTAATTTAAACCTCACAAAAAGATCATCATTTCATAATTACACAACATTCGTAAAGAAAATCCATTTGAATTCAAGAAACGAACAAGTTTTGGGGTGAACTTTTTTCTCGTGCGGAAGGTTTTTTAGTCGAAAATGACAGAAACAAGCAATTTTATGAATTTTCAATAAACTTTTCTTTTTATTATACTTTATTCATTATTCTCATTTTTAACATTTGATAGGTTTGTGACATGTTCTATAGGTTCTTTATGACTTGTACTAAACTACATTTTGAGAGAATGATAGACGTTTAACATAAAATCATGCAAATATATAGAAAATGTGTGAATTTTTTTAAGCCAAATTTTGCAATAATTTTACCTTTGAAGCCATGTATCTAAAATTTGAAATCATTGACCCCAATGTTTTATTATGTCAGAATGATACTGAATACATATCTAGGCAAATTCTCGGCCAATTTTTCGTAAATCAACTTTAAAGATTTAAAAAATTTCACAAAATCCTATATTTTTATCACGACGTTAGCCCGACGTCATCAATTTCTTTCGTCTGAGAACCAAATATGAAAATGCGCTGGTTGACCAGACTAGCTGATTAACACATATTAGCGAGCGCAGCTCGCCGGCGCGCAGCGCCGGTGCGAAGCGAGCTTTACCGGCAAGGCTTGTGTGCATAGAAAATTCGGACTATTTGCACATTCATTCAACGGATTTTTTTGGCGTCAGTAAATCGGACCAGTAATGCCTTGTTTTAATCGTCCCAGTAGTTCCCTGTAATTATGGTTTCCCATTTCACACTCTCACGAGAACAAGATAAAAGACTATGTACATGTATTGTAAATATACTGCTGACACAACGCAAATTCCATTACATAATACTAACGGAGTTATCGTCCTTTCGAGTGACGTAACAATGGATTTCTTACGCATTGATCCGACAGAATTTTTCGGCGTCAGTAAATTTCGACCCACAATGCAATTCCTCAATCTCTCGGTCGATCTCACTAGCCTGGATACCATCTCGCAAGAATTTGAGAAACAGATAAATTATGTAATTTCAAGAACATCCTGACTTTAAGTAAACAAAACGGTATATTTTGCGTAGTTTTTTTCCAGGGTGTTTTCAAAGAGACAGACGACACTTGACCGACGTGAACTTTGACGTCACAATAAGGGGAAATTACTCTAAGTAGTTATTGTAAATCTGCTGAAATATAAATACCAAAATCTTCTCAAAATCTTGCAGAGCTAACGAATGGGGACATTTCTTCAAAGATAGGAAACATCTGTAACTTACTCTCATTTAGATGAATGCTCACATTTATTTTATTCACCATATTTACGGTAATTTCCAGGAATGTTTTTTTTTTAAAGGGGCCGTGGCAACATCATTCAAAAAATCTTCGCAAGCAAAAAGAAAAAGAAATTCTCAAAATCAGGAAAATTTTAATCCGGGTGAAGAATTGGGAGTGCGTAGTATGCCTTTAGCTCTTTAGCTGCTCAATAGTGTCTTTATTTTCACTTCCATTTATTACATGCTCCCGGGCCGGGGGTTCCATTTTCCTTATATGATCAGCAAAATTTTTTTATACGTAAATTTGATTTTTTTTTTAAACGGGGAGGGGGACTCTGTGATAAGTCAATTATTTATATGTAAGTTTAAGAAAAATGTCTGCTGCAAGAAAAGAGGAAATAAATTGTAATGTACATTATCAAGATTATGTTAAAATCTTTATTATTCAACAACATTTTATCTGAGATAAATTATATATATATATATATATATATATATATATATATATATATATATATATATATATATATATATATATATATATATAAACAGATAACAAAATCTAATGAATTATGAATCATTTAATATTTATTCGTTTGATGAGATATCGGCGCTTCTGATTGGTCGAAAAATTTCTTTGATACCTGTATCAATAAAATTTTGCCGGATCTACTTTTCTAAACTGTTCTGATCTAACACTATTTATAGAACGGGAATTTCCAATATAAACACTGTCAACAAAATGTAAAGTTATGTCTGTTTATTGTCAGCAGACAAAATACAATTTTACAAACATAAAAACTTGAAAGTTTAACTTTAAAAAATAAACAAAACATATTATCTGATTCACGAAATAGAAAATTAAGCGTCTTATCACGATTTCGTCTGCTTGAGATCAATCAACATTACTGCGAGGCTGGCTGTTCCTTTTCCAGATTAATTATAAAGAAAATATAGGCCTATACACTTTCACGGTAACACTGCTGTTCAAATTTGGTAACGATAATTTTTAAATTTACACACGTACATGATCGGTCATCAGAATAAGCATCGTAAAGAAAAGCTAAGACTAAGAGTAATGCATCAACTCCTCCGGCGCATTCCAAGCGGCAGACATACCATTTAAGTACATCACTGGCTAGCTAGTTACCACAACGTTTACAAAAGTCGCTTATACATATTTTGTTTTGTCGACATATCAACTATATTCGTCCATGATCGCCTCTCCTTGGATGGTTATTTCCAGTTGCATATTCCAGCGATCACACATGAAAACTGGTTTTATTACGAATTTTTCAGCACAGTGAATAATATCACAAGCTATCGCATGTATTTTCCTTTTGTTTTCAATTTAGCCGGTTCAGATTTTAACTCACTATTTGTGTTTAATCCATTAATTCAGCTCAGTAGCTCTGCATCAGCTGAAGGCGCATCCATTTTAAATATTGTTGCTGTTGTTGTTTTATATTCATACGCGCCGCTTCATTTACATTATTTACATTTCTGATCAATGACACTTATCATTTTTTGATTTGAAAATGTTTGATTTAATGATAAGAAATGAAGATAATAATTTTTCTATTGATCGACGTATCAAAGAAAAAATTGACCGGAAAACTTCATCAATGCGCGTAGCGCATTGATGAAAAAGTTTTCCGGTCAATTTTTTCTTTGATACGTCGATCAATAGAAAAATTATTATCTTCATTTCTTAAATAATGAAAATTAACTGGAAAGATAGGCATGTTTATTTTATTCTGCATTCAAACTCATTTATTTTCTTTTCGTCGCTACTTTTATTTTTATTGTTTTATCATAATTCATTATTTTATCACATGCTGGGCTCGCCCCAACGGTCGCACCGTAATACATATTAGAACATGCAAATCTTATTAACATTATTATGAATGTTTTCGAATGCATAAAGGGAATTAATGTAAGGTTGTGAAGAGAAGTAACATGACTACTTTTCTTTTCAATGAGTCAGTCATGCATTCAATGCAAAAATAATAACCATACAAGTATTGCCATTTAAACAAGTTTGTAATCGCATACGATACATATCTAAAGCCAAAATAATTTTAATAGTTAGATCGGTATTTGAAAATATATAATTCATAATTGTGAAACGAGTTAATTAAAATGCATACCGTTCAATTTATTTACAATGTACTTGTTTAAACATGAATTAGATTAAAGAGTTCCAACGCACACTCATACCTTATAGAATTCAATGCGACAGTGTATGTCATCTTTAAATTTTTAGCACTTGATAATTATAAATGTTTGTATAAACTGCAATTAAGCTTTTTGAAATATTTCATTTTATATTTCTAAAGATCATTTGTTATTTCTAATAGAAATTTATGAGTTTGCTATGACGGTCAACTCTTTACGTCGAATCCTATTGTGACGTCAGCAAACCCGCGAGCTACGTTTAATACATCAATTTTAGGGTGTTGGAGAAAAACATATGATGTATCAACGTCACACCTTTGATGTATCGTTTAGTGGTTTATATCCTCATGGAAAAGTATATGACGTCACACCTTTATGACGTCATAGTACGCCGACAGTAAGGTACATAAATCATGGTATTGTTAGGAAGATACATTGAATTTTGTACATGGAAATATAAAAATCAAACATTTTCATTTTATTCGAGCACAATTTTATCATACAATAATAAATAACATTTGTAATTGATGTAACAGGTTTATCCGTTGATGTAAAGAAGAAATCAACACTCCTGTCAGGGTTCGATTAACGGGCTTTTATTATCACCAGTTATATAAATAGATTTGACCCATTCTATGGGAATAGGCCCCATGTACAAGTTGAACCAAGTTCAATACGACTCAGTTGCAAGGTATATGTGCATTTAAGAAGAGATGTAATTTGTCAAAAACGTCTGTACATTTTTAATACAGTCTGCTCTCTTCAAACTCTTGACAAATATTAAACTAAAACCCAAAGAACTTTTGGAGGGAAATCGACCAACCAATAGACAAACAAGAAACAAACTTAAACACCAATGAGATTAAAAGAGACAACTTAACTTTGACCTAAATATAATCACTGCCCTAAAGGCAACTCTGGACCTTTCTACAAATTAAGTTATCATGAATGAATGCACACTAATGTATCAATTAAACAATTAAACGAGGTGTTCAAGTAGCGTAGTGGACAAAGCACTCGCTTGTCACCGCTGCGACCCGAGTTCGATACCCGTGATCGACAGTGGTTGTATGTGATAGGGTATGGCGGTCGCCCGCTTGGACACGTGGGTTATTTCCGGGTACTCCGGCTTCTTCCCACACCAATAACCCCCTCGCACTAACATCCGTGCCAACGAGAGATATTAATATAAGTTGTAGAACTTACTTATCAATCGTTGTAAAATAAATAAAATTCAGTTTAATTAAATAATTATATAATCCAATATATATGCATTCAAAAAATCATGAAAATATCAAAATGAAATGATGTATATCTAATTTACATGTACTTATGTAATTAAATCATAAAATATGAGACTGCTACATTGATTAAAATTAAATATGAATAAAACTAAAATACATGTACATTGTGTTTTATTTTAAACTTTAGATGATTTATATTAAACACCACATATTATTTATTAGAAATATTCACTATATATACGATTAAAAATTGTCGTAAAATTGTTGTTAACTTGCTCTCTGAAAGTCTATGGGGGCAATTACGCATACAGACAGAGGCGAAGGGATTGAATGTCTACAGCAGACAACGGTTTTAATGAGATAACGCTTTTTACGGAGTTTATTAGAAATATTTCAACGTGAACGTGTTTTTGACAACATTTGCAACATTGTATGCGAGGATTTGCGTAACTTTTGTCAAGTAAGTTGTTTTTTAACATTGTTTACAAATCGTGTCCTACTTTCGATTCTTCTCTTGTGTATTATTTATATATATATGTCTTATAGTGTAGAGTGGATACGATTCCCCTGTGCACGAGCCCAAATATAGCTTATACTTCGAGGCATTTGGTTTTTTTTCCACAATATTATATCAATTTTACGCATCAAACGAGCTATTTTCAACAAATTTCGCTGAATATCTACTGTTGAAAATATCAGACCATGGCGTCAACCAAGCAAAAAAATGACGTCACAAAACAAATGAAATGCTGCGCGAAAGCGTGCGTACTCGATCTGTACTCGGCCACGTTAAATTGTTATTATTGACGTTAACTATAGCGTTCTCGTTACGTGACGTCATAGACGTAATTTTTTTTCGCGCAATATCTTAGTAGCGTGGCGCATAAACAAACGGGGGAATATCGGACTTTGGCGTGTTCGACCGTCGGAATTTAGCGTGACTGTCTATATGAGAAAGACCGTCGGACCTTAGCGTAACCATCGGGCTTTGGCGTCCCTATCTTCAAGAACCCATCTGACTTTGACACAGACCATCGGACTTTGGCGTGACCTTCAGACTTTGGAGTCTTACACACACACACACACACACACACACACACATTACACACACACACACACACACACACACACACACACACACACACACACACACACACACACACACACACACACACACACACACACACACACACACACACACACACACACACACACACACACACACACACACATTACACACACTTTTACCCGTGTGCATGGGTTCACATTGTATATGATATCGGACATTTACAAAATAGATTCATTAGCACACCGTAGTGTTGACATTTACATAACCAAGCTTTAAACCTACATGCATAATAATGCTATTAATTTTACGTCACTTTGCTTAGTTAGAATAATCTAACTTTGTCTTGGTCAGGCATTCACCACAGTTAAAATGTCTCCCATATACCCGTAATGTAGCAAAAAATTGCAGAATCACTCCGAAACGATTTAGAGGGATTTTTCAAAGTAAAGGCATCGTGTTATTTCCCGTATTTTCTTTGATGAACAGAATATATAGCAAATTTCCAACGAAAGTTTACACGCATTCGTTTTATCGTTTTTGAGTTTATCCAAATGTGATAATGTGGAAACTCCAAATGTGATAATGTGGAAACATAAAATACGATCCTCTTGTGATTTAGCGTTAATGTAATGCGCATGCACAAGATCCCATTAGATCATTATCACTTTAATTTCTTATATGATCATTTTTTAATCATTTTAAAATCAAACACAACAGTATCATTTAGAGGGAAAACAACGTTGACAAAAATGTGTTTATAGTCGTAGTATGAAAGTTTTATATAATCTGTAATAATGTACAATTTTATGTATCTGTCAATTGATACGAAATATGAAGTGTGAGTACTACAGTAATGTTGCAAAGACAATACATTAACCATGTTTTAATTACTATTTCAAAGAGTTATACAGTTTTACCTGATTGAACTATTTATTAGATCAATTTCATACCAGCAGGTTTATCTAATTTTCACGGCATATAATTATTAAACTTTTTAAGCAGTTAAAGGTCTGTCTCGAAAGCCAAGAAATTTTGTACAACTTTAATCTTGCTTTTTAAAATTTGTCGAAAATTCGGTTTACTGATATAAACAATGTACATGTGGATGTTGTTAGAGAAGGCCTGGATGGTCAGGAAAATATATGTAGCTCCCAAAGAAGAAGAGCTCTGCACAAAGATATAGCAAAATATTTTTTAAAGTGTCAAAGGCAAAATAGTGTAAACGTATTATATTTGGCTGTGTATTCTTTTTTGCGTTTTTTTTATAATGCGGAAAACAGCGTCCGCTAATTAAATCAAGTACATCACCAAATGGAAAATTAATCAGAAGATAAGTTGGTGCATTCAGAAATGCGCTAAATCAAATCCACGTTAATTTGTTGAAAAATCATAATCCGCCAAATATCGTAAATTTTATATTAGAAATAATTGTCTATAACTTAAACTATCATATCTAAAAATAGAAGGTAAATTCAACAGTTAATTTGTTGACCGCCTTACTACTTTGAATATAAGTACATACATATACGTGTATGTTAATGATTTATTCAATTTGACCTACATTTAAGACACGTAAATCAGGAAGTTAATACTAGGGCATTAGAATCATCTTGCCAATTGAACAGACCTGCAAGTTTTGTACAAGTTGTTTTGGGGTTTCCAATATTCAATCAACAAGGTTTAAAGATACGCGGAATACATGCATGTAAGTAAGTGATTCTTTTACATGTAATGAAGGTCCTTTTCAAAGAAAATGAGTTTAGATATTGCTTAAAATTGTTTTTGCTTAGATAAACACAATTAGTGAATAATACGAAGAAAGTTAATGTATGCTGGGTACTGTATTGGATAAAAACGAAGGGAAAAAAATGGTTACCGGACGTTAAAAAAACATTATTGTTCTATAAATCGCTGGTACTTAGAATTTTTTGCATAACTACATATCCTAGAAAATAATTATACAGCATATGCATCAATGTCAAAAAGTATGAAAAAATCCTGCATTCTTATATTTTATAACACCCCTTTACTACACTGTCAAAGTATAGGAATGGTTTAACTTCAGAATAAAAATAAATAATTGTATGATGGTCATATCATGTACTTGTATAAACGGCGTTTTACTCAACACAAAGATTATGTGTGAAAAACAACAAGCAAAAAGTACTGTAAACGTACTACATCTGGCTGTGTATTCTATTTAGCGCTTTTGGCGGAACGATACTTCCGCTAAATCAAATACATCGCTAAATGCCAAGCATAAATGTATAAGAATTGTCACATTCAGGAAACCGCTAATTCAAATCCACGCCAACTTGTTCAAAAACTAATTTCCGCCAAATATCGTACACGCCAAATATAATAGGTTTACAGTATCTTGATTGGTTAAATTTTGGACGTATCAACATCACAAGCTTTTTAAGGATTGGTGAAATATGTAAAATCAAATGTGCTCAAATGCAGACTTTAATCTGTCCTATTTTTAAAGAGATTTGATATATATTTCGATTGGTTTCAAAATATTGAAGTTTTAATTTTATAAAACTATGTTTACACACTGCCTTAAAAAAATATAGGTTGAACAATTCATTGTATATTTATGGACATGTCAGATACTTGTATAAACGGGGTTCTTCTCATCACGTAGATGCGTGTAAAAAAACCAACAAGCGGAGATTATCTTGATATTATAAATTTCTAAAAATCTTTAACGAATTGGTGGGACGTATAAAATGCACATGCGGTACTGGAGACTTACCTAACCTTGTGAGTGCATTAACAGAAGCTAGAATGTAGAAAAATCAAAACGACTTGTAAATAGCCACATATAGTTCTTGGTGTTCGCTGCTTTCCTCACAGAACATATATAGAAAACTGACCAAACACTTTAAGTTTGCATAGTAGATCTCATCTGTGTGGACGTATATTTTACGTCGCTTACATTTGTTACTTAGACGCAACAACTTACCAGATAAATGCAGTACATATGCAGAAGAAGATTCAGAACATCAATTATAATGGCCAATGCAATACATTCATAACGAAATTGCACGCATATAACGACAAGACAAGTGCAAACATTAGACAAACAAACGTATTTAACACGTCGCACACAAGGTACCGATGTGAAATAAAGTGTAACAAAATCAAAGGCTTTAATATATCATGATTCAGGCAAGTGCCCATTTACAAGTCGCGTTCAGCTTTGATTTAAATTAACTTAAGTGTATATGATTAATCATAATATACATGTATATTTAAAAGAAACGTAATTTCGACCAAATTTTCTTAACCAAATTAAATTAAATAAGGATAAATTTTCGGATGAGTACACCTTAAACGCCATTTTGACCCTTCTGGCATTGGATACTTTCAATTAATATTAATTCACAATATGTCAATAAGTTTCAGTTCTAAGTAAGCTTGCACAAAGTAGATTTCCTTTATAACCAAGCTCGGTTAAGCGCTTTTCAGTACTTTAAGTATTTTGATTAGTTCCTCCTTTCAGACATCTTTCTATTCCTTGTAATTTTTTAATAAGTGTCTCTTGCTTGTTTACCACAAGATATAATTTTAGACAATTTTTTTTTTTGCTTTCAATAAGCAGTTTCGTGCTTTTCGAGCAGTAAATTAAATAATGCAGTGTCGTGTGTGCGTCACCAGAACCTTTCAGCTTTTATTTTCAAACGCTTTGCATTATTAGGTCAGGGGGATATCACTTTGTGTTTGGTCTTATCGTAATTTTCTTTCTTACGGTGGTATGGGGCACCTCACTGTTGTGACGTATTATTTATCAAAAACACCAACAAAATCAAGTATAAAATTTATAAATAATTTCTATCCCAAAATGTCCCACAACAGCGTGGCGCAGTGGGTTGAGGGTTCACTACGGATCTTTAAGTTATGAGGTCGATTCTCGCAGCGGATTGTAAAATGTTACCTTTTCCACAAATATTTTAAACGGTGGTGTTGTTGTTTTTTTTGGTTAAACAATGTAAAATTTAAAAAAAAATTAAACCGGTTAAAGTATTTTTATTATAATGCACTTTAATAATCCACATTTATATCGACATATGTTCCATACCACCTTAACAGAGGCGCGTATGTGTAATTAGCATCACGCACAATAGAATTATAGTTTTTAAAGTGGTCTTCAAGCAGTATTTCATCTGATTTCAAGAAACTCATTGAGATAGCAACTTAAATACTTCGTAATAACTTTACGAAATAGTCGGAAACTCAATTGTTTTTTAGATTCCTCTGGTTTTAGACATAACAGAATAGATACCATTGTTATCTCCGGACACATTCCCTCTAAGATCGCATAATAAAAGATCCTTCACTGCCGGCTTAGACAATAGGATGGGGTTAGACTCTCTGGTGATAAGCAAATCAATCTGCTTTATACCTAATATTCGAGGAATTTTAGTTACAAAATGTTAATGAAATAAAGCAAACTAAATCCTTTAGATATTTAACTACATGTAACTCTTAGCTAGTAAATGTATCCTATTTGTATTCTACACACAAAAACAAATCGACAATAAGAAACAAAGCGAATAATATTTTAATGCTCCTAATAGTGTATCATAACTTTTTCAATGCTTGTAATTAGCATGGATAAATTTACATAGTACAAATATTGTCAAATATAGACAGTCTGTTTACAAGTATTATCTTAGTTTATACAGTTAGTTAGATACATACACGTGTGTGTAAACAGTTTACTTTTACACAATATATAAACAGACAACCTGATGTAATATAAGACAAAAGTGCAGATTATTAAGATGTACAAATACAAAATTGAATATATCGTGGATTGAGAAACCCCATTGCTACCAAGTGTATGTGAACAGTTTGTTTAGTTGCAGTACTGGATTTTCTTTATTTTACTTGTTCCATTCTCAGCCACAAAGAGGTTGTCTCTGGAGTCCACACATAAACCCCATGGATTCTGTAATGCACAGTTGTCAATGAAGCGGATGAACTGCCCGTCCTTGTCAATTATGTGGATTCGATTGTTGTTCCAGTCGGCTACCAGGATCCTACTTTGGCTGTCGGTTGCAATGCCGCGTGGATTAAACGGCGTCTTGGTACTAGAAGGAGGACCAGTGAAGGTAAACCGGAGTTTTCCAGCCTGATTAACCACCACTACGGCACCGGCTGTATAGTCAGCGACACATATATCTAAGTTCTTGTTCTCTTTGATGTATTTAATGTCACGACATGAATAGAGTGGTTGTCCCTTTTCATTGAATTCAATAGTTTGTTTCTCTTTTGAGTCAGAGTAACGCACAACTTTTGTTTTTGTTTCATCATCACTGTTCATGACAACAAGGAGGTCATCAGATGAGGTACAGCATACATTGCGAGGTTTCCATCCCTGTAATTTAATCAGTGTCTGTACATTTGTGTTCTTCACCATGTTGATAGATCTATCCCTATAATCAGCATAAACTAGGTATCCATTTTGTGTAACTGCAATATCCTCTGGCGAGTTCTCTGACTTGGTTTTGAAAAGTTATACATGTTTACCCGATTGTGCAATTAATTAGATCAATTTTATACCAGCAGGTTTATCTAATTTTCACAGCATATAATTATTAAACTTTTTAAGCAGTTAGAGGTCTGGCACGAAAGCCAAGAAACTTTGAACAACATTAAATCTGCTTTTTAAAAACTTGTCGAAATTCAGTTTACTGATGTAAACGATGTAGATGTGGATGTTGTTAGAGAAGGTCTGGATGGTCATGAAATATTATATGTATCTCCTAAACAAAGAGAGTTCTGCATAAAGATATTGCAAAATAATTCTAAAGTAACAAAGGTGAAATACATGGAATTTTTCTATACTAAATAATTATCTGTGATAACTTTAACTATCATATCTGAAAATTGAAGGTAAATCCAATCGTTAATTTGTTGACCGCCTTAATTATCTCTTTAAGTATAAGTACATACATGTATTTAAATGATTTATTCAGTTTGACCTACGTACAAAAACACGTAAATCAGGAAGTTTATACTAGATCATTAGAATTTTAAAAAAAATGAGTTTAGATATTGCTTAATATTGTAATATTATTGCTTAGATAAACATGTTTAGTAAATTTTAGAAATAATACGAAGAAAGTTAATGTATGTTAGGTACTGTATTGGATAAAAACGAATGGAGAAAAATGGTTACCGGACGTTAAAAAAACATTATTATTCTATAAATCGCTGGTACTTTGAATTTTATACATAACTAAAGATCACAGAAAATAATTATACAACATCTGCATCAATGACAGTTAGTATGAAAAAATACAATATTCTGATATTTTATAACACCGCTTTTATACACTGTCAAAGTATAGGGATAGTTGAACTTCAGAATAAAAATAAAATATTGTATTTTGATGGACATATCATGTACTTGTAGAAACGGCGAATTACTCAACACAAAGATTTTGTGTGAAAAACAACAAGCTGAAAGTATCTGGATTGGTTAAATTAAATTGGTGTGATGTATACATGTAACATTACCTGTGCTGAAATGCAGACTTTAATCTGTCTTATTTTTATAAAGATTTGATATGTCGATTTGTTTTAAAATATGGAAGTTCTAATTTTATAAAACTAAGTCTACACACTGCCTAAATAAATGAAGGTTAAACAAAACATTGTATATGCATGGGCATATCAGATAACAAGCATATATTATCTTGATATTATAAATTTCAAAAAATCTTTTACGGATTAGTGAGACGTATAAAAGCACACATGCAGAACTGGAGACTTTAATTTGTCACATTTTCATAAAGAGAAAATATAGATTTTTAGTGTCCTTTTCAGTTTGTCCTTTTAGACATTTTTCTATTCCTTGCAATATTTTAATATGCCATTATAAATTGATTTATGAAAATGAATGAATAGAACATGCAACTTTCTTAAAAACTTAAACTTCGTACAATGTTAAAACAGTAACGGCAACGGCCCTTGCTATATAATGATGATACTTGTAATATCGCTTTTAAAATCAATGGTGGTATGAATAAGGATTTCCTATCGTTAAAAATAAGATGAATTTTTAAGTCTTAGCTTCTCTGTTCATGAATATCAATATGTTGTAAAAGAAACACGTTAGCTTTGAGTTTTGTTATCTTTATGCCATATATGTAAAACGGTTTTTTTATTTCACCGACAAGCTTTTTAAATGATGAAATAATCTTAATGAAAACAATATAAATGGACGACCTGTCAAAACACTTATTACTACTTGAACATGAACATTTATGCACAGTGTACCCAGATAGGCATGCTATGACCTTGAATTGCAAGTATCACAATTTGCTCACTGTGATACTTATGTATACCTAGATATTGCGCAATGAATTGTGGTAATGATAACTTTTTTTTTTGCCTACCATTTTCTTTGCATTGATTTAACGGATATAATGAAATCGGCTATTTTGAAATATCGCTTATTTTGAAGCCACTGATCGGTCCCCATAGGGGATATATAGTTGTTTTTATAACGGTTATATTTAAGTACTCGCTGGCGGCTGCCGTCACGGTTGGTGACAGTTATTATGCCAGACTGACCGGTTGATATACAAAGGTGTGAATTGAAAAACAAAATGTTTTCACTGTTGAATTTCTTTTTACGCAAACGGATGTGTTGAGGCTAGACTTAATATGGAAACTCCATGGAAAAGAAAAAAAAAATATCTTCGGACACTAAATATGAACTAGTTATGGCTATTGATAAAAGGACAAAGCCTGAATACGTAAAAGCTAAGAATTTTGAGATTATCGCAGGTACACTTACGATGATAAACAAGCAGTGTACATCAGTATTTGAAGCGTTTGAGTCTGGTGATTTTTCTCTAAAATGAAAAGAATGCAATCGGAGATAGTGATGAGTTTAAGTTGTAATAAAATGAAATTTACAAAACTTACGGATATAATTTTAATCAAACTTTGAAGGACTAATATCCCTGTAATCTGATCACTGTAATAGATAAATGATGACCAAATAATCTTTTCGGATTTGGTTTTCTATGCTTACATCGGGATTGAGCTTTCGAAAAATGGCGACTTCACGTCAGTCAATTTCGCTTATATTGAAATATGGATATATTGAAATAATTTGCATGGTCCCCTAAATTACAATATATCAAGAGTAGGCTGTATTATACTACATGTATCAATTAATTAAAAATTCAATTCCAGCATTTGTGTTTTATACATATTTTTCAGTGTGTTAAGTGTGTTAAGTGTGTTAAGTTTCTCGATACTAAAAAATGTTGATGTAACTTCATAACGCACTTTGAGATTTGGGTTGACGTGGCCCCAAATTTAACATATTTTGATTTTTTTTTTAAATGCGTTGATTTAGTCCCAAATTTAACGCACATTGAAAATTGATAATAATAATTATCGTAATCATAAATCGGTATTTTGTAATGTAAGATAAAGCATCTCTCAGAATCAATTCCCTGTTCAATTAAATTGCTAGCGGACATTTACAAGATCAAATAGGTTCATTATTATGAAGTGAAAAAGTACATATCAATAAAAACATTTGGGAATTTTATTTGGAATCATCCTTACGCGCTGCATGTACATTGTAATTGCATTACAAGAAGCGTTTTCAGAACTTTTTAAACGTGCACACTCCATAAAGGTGTCCGAACCGGCTAAAATTGTTTCTACAAAAACTCACCATTACAAAGGAATCAAATTCAATATAACAGATGAAATCTGGATTAATTGCTTCAAAAATATTTTTTATAATTGCTTAGAAATATTTATTTCTTTACAAGTTTTTGATGAAAAACTTTTGAAACCTAAAACTCCCTTATGTTAAGGACCAACCTCTTTTTTCCATATACCGAATTAAAAAAGTTTTGGTAAGACCCACAATTTTTGAAATACATATAATAATAAATTATTTTTGATGGAAAACTAGAAAGAAAAACAAGTAATTGTTGGCAATATTTTTAAGCTTATATTTCAACAACTATACCAATCCTTTGATTTACATTTGAATAACAAATGGATAGTATCTTGTACCTTTTCAATTCATGTACTTCTAAACCAGCCAATATCAGAGACTCTACCAGTCATCGTTAAAGGTAAAGCCATCTTACAAAAAGGGATGTTAATTTTTCTTAACGGAGAATAATTTAAAACCGAATTGAGATTTTCATCAAATAAAATATGATACGACAACATTGTGCAGCATGTTATCAGACCTGACAAAAATTGGTGAACAAATGAGAGAGATATTACAGATTATATTTGGGAGGGGAAATAAAGAATATATCTTAACTTTTTTTCAGAATAATAGTTAGAGCTTTTGTTCGGAACGGAAGACCTTAATTCAAAATTTAAACCCCAAATTGTGTCTAGGTCAATAGAAATTCGTATAGAACACCTAACCGAATTTCGATAGGTTAACCCATTCAACCTATATAAAATGTTATTTTCATATGCTATAATTCCATAAATGATTTTTAAAGGGGGAAGTGCAGTCGATGGTAATATTAACCGGACCGGTTATTATTACCGCCGACTGGGTTTCCCCTTTGAAAAACGTTTATGTATTTATAACAGATCAAAAAATTAACTTATTCTAAACACAACGCAATTGCAATCAAACCGTAATGGGGATGTTATGTTGTAAATTAAAGAAAGAGGTAAATGAAGAATCTAAACATGAAGTTAGAGAGGTAAGAAAAATTACATTATGTTTATTTAATACCGTTCGATTTCATTGTGCATTTTAACCTTCAATCATATAAATGCGTTGGAATGTTTGGATTGATTAATCAATATTCACCAATTAGAAGAAGTTTTGAAAGTTTATATCTACATAATAGAAACACGGTAAGAATATAATAGTTAGATATATTTGTATATTTGCTACTTAAAGGTATACTCTAGTTAAGCGGTTACTCGGCCACCATTTAACTTACCTTTTCTTGACACACCTATACTTTTAAATCAAGGCATTTTTTGCAAATAAACTATAAAATGCCTGCACCAGAGTACTTGCTTACACCTTTGATATTTCAACACTTGTGAGATGAAGTCCGTAAGGTATAATTACATTTTAACCGATAAGTTTTCATTGTGCAATTTGTCTAAAACCTACTTTCATTTTCGATAAACAAGCCCGGAATAGCAAAAATGAGAGTAAGGTGGTGGACACGCTTTGATAGATCCAAGTCAGCAATAGTCTCGTTCATATACCATATTGATGTTACCCTTTTGTATTTCACCTGACCTCCAAAGAAATAAAAAACAACCTCAAAATGTTATCAAATTTTGCGTGGTTTTCATGACCTTTAAATTTATGAAATTTATAGTGTAATATGACACCGGCAGACGTATCCACCGATTACAAATGTTTTTAGCGGCATAAAAATAATATGATAGAAATATGTTTGAAAACAACAATATTTCCCTAAGACGGCATTCTATTCAAGATAATGTCCTATACTACCAAACAAATGAACACCGATCGGCTTTGCTACTCATAATTTATCTATAATGAGTAACTACTGGTCATTACATTGAAAATATAAAATGAGAAAGCAGAAACCACAGAAAAAAAATTAAAAGCTATTTCAACTTCTTAATTTAAAGGGGAGAGAGAGGGGGTGGTGCATTGCCTCTGTATTATTAAAAAAAGGGGGAGACGATGCTCACCAAATAACGTGATGTCCTAGAATGTTCCAAATTAATGAATGGGGAACCAGAGAGGGGCTAATTCAAATTTTGCCTGATTACTTATTGTTACTTCATTTTCCTCGAAATTTTTTTAACATTGGTTCATTGTGCTGAATAATCTGGTTTATCGTTGGTACTGGTAGGAAAAACCTCAAAAACCAGCTACATTTGACTCCTTATCAAACATTGTTTGTTGTTTCCAAGTCGTTCAAACATCTTCCCTGAAAGTGAAAAGACCTATAAAAGGATTCATCAATAAGACAATAAATTCCTTCTTCACTACAGAGTGTTTTGCAGTATTTTTGAAGAAAAAATATTAAATTCATCAACTAGTAAAGTAAAATCAGCATTTAAGATATGAAGAGCATACAAATTACAATTGTAGAAATAAACGTGCAAACCGTGTTTTTTAAATGTCGTCGCAATGCACTAGAAAAAAGAAAAATATTCTTGAAATCGGGTTAACTTGTTACTATGTAAAAATGTTCTGCACAGTTAATGTAAGCAAATTGTACCTGTGCAGGGAAACACCTGCTCTATCTTTTGCTGTTATTGCCCCCTGCCTGATTTCATATAGTTCTTGATCATTGAATAGACTAATGATTTTTGGGAGTTGATTTTAATCAAATCTCCTATGTAGTTACTTTGGCAAACCGAAACTGAAACATTGTTTGGACCTACGCACAAATATATCATCACCGCTGACAAGACCTAGTTCTTTAAAATAATCGATAAAATCGATGTAATGTATGATGAAGCATTTTTTAAAAGGAAACTTACTTATGGATACCTTGAAAATAGTGAGAATTTAAATAGTACGATCAATTAAGATTTTTTGCTGTCCTATGTATTCCTATGCCAGAGCGTTAAACCATCGGCTTTCTCAGTAAATCTCCGACAGCAGAGGGTCAGTCTTTATTTAGAGGTCGCGTAATCCAGATATCACGTGACTTGGTGTTGGTAGAGAGTATCTCTTGCTTATCGGAGATCAACAGAGACAGCCGGGCATATGGTTGAACGAAACTAGAGTTCATTATTGCTTGGAATCATACAATTTTTGAAATATTTTGATTACTGATATATTGGTTGATGGAATCAATTCTATTCTTAAATATTACAAAACATGATTCATCAGGGGGTTTTCTCGAAATTCTTGTCGGAAAAGTCCGAAAATTCAAATTATAAAAATGTGCGTAATTCAAAAACTGATTATTAACTACACGAAAATTCAAATTATAAAAATGTGCGTAATTCAAAAACTGATTATTAACTACACGCACAACAAAATATTATATCGTTGATTTTGAAATTAATAATAGATAAAATCAATTTCTCTCAGTACTTCAGTACTTTGATTTTCTTTTGGAATTGAAAGAAAGACCTCTCAAAATGACATTCTACATTTTCACTATAAATCGCTTTTAAAATTGTAAATATGCAATTTATAGCTAGGAAAATATCACGGGCTAAGCAATATCAATTTTAGCATATATATTTATTCCAATTCAGTAGTATAAGCTGATAGACATTCTGATTTTCTATCAGAGAATAGAATCTTCAGATCTTAAACAAATGTCTACAGAACTACAAAGAGCTACACTTATTTTTATCATCCTTAACGTGGGCAAAAAGGTAGTGACCTTGACCTGACCTTCATGCGAAAAAAGGTCAAATTTTATTAAACTGATATAATCATTTGGTAATATGATCCGTTTGACTGTGTCAAAATTTCTTGAATTTCTTATTATAATAAGTTATGATGGATTGGAATGTGTAGTTAATAAATAACCTTTCCCTGTTCCTGAAAAGTTGCTCCCTGCCCCTTTGATTTTAATCTATAAAAATATATATAAACTTATCTTTAATAGTTTTTGTATTCCTAAGGATTAAATTTATTATTTCACCGCGACATTTATTGATATTCTTAGTATTTCCTTTTTTTATTTTGAAAAATTTCCCTTTCCCCTTATTGCAATCTTCCTTAAATAACTACTGCTAAGTTAATACTATTTTTTGAAAATTTCTCTCGGTAAATCTTTTTCTACTCTTAAAGGCTTTGAAATAATATCAGAGTATTTCATACATAATGGATATTCAGGGCTAGAAAAATTAGGTCCTAACATGGGTTTGATACCTTATAGTTCACTGTGATTTGATACTCTTCACAATTCTATACAATTTGACAGAATTTTGTTAAAGAGGCCATTTATACATGTACAGAGATATACTTGATGCAATAACAACACTGTCAACAATTCAAAAAATGATATATCGCGATCGCGAGAGGTTCGTTAATTTTGATAACAAATCCAGATAAAATTGATATTTCTTTTTTCAGATATCTGAATAATAAAAAAATATATAATAATAATAATCAAATATATAATAATTAAATAATTCAAGATAACATCATTATCACTTTCACGATTTACATGTATCTGTAGATGTGACATTACAGTTGTGATAATTGAATCAAGACTACTATAAGTCTTTTTACAATGTTTATTTGAACCAAAAATCTATGAGCAGAATATTCAGATATCTTTTGAATGGTTTGTAAATCACATATCGTTGATACAAGTACATGTGTTATGTTGATTAATTCAAAATCATTACAACTAATTTCGTAGTTACTTCATTCAATATTGGTTTATTTTATACAAACTACATGCACTTGAGAACTTTTTGGTTTATTATCTTATAAAACATTTTATTCTCTTTTATTGACAGCCCAGTGAGGTGAGTCATAAAATATTTTTATAGATTGATTATATCATTTTATGATTATTTGCAATATGAAAAAACTAAATACTGAAACAAACATTTGATAAATTGATAAAAATCCAGATCTCCATATTCGTTGGATATGTATATTTATCATTTAAATTCTGATATTTATACTACTGAGCTCATTTAAACCAATCCAACTTTTTCTGGGTTTTTTTATTTATTTTTGGCAATATAATAACACTGATAATGAGATATGTTCTTTTTTTATAGACACAAAACGTATTTCTATTGTTAGTGATATAGTTGTTACGTATCAGTTCTTATGAAGAAACTGAGACAGAATACATATGATACATGTACGCGTCACCATAGAACATTTAAAAGAATAAGATGTAACGATCGGCGAATCAAACAGATGTCTGCTTAGACATTGTCCATTGTAATTTAGCAAAGGTTTTATTACAATTCAACTGCAGTAACATGTTAACGTAAGCACCTAGATGAATAAGATGTCTGTTTAGATAATAATTTATTCAAATTTGATTAATTAATGAACAATGATGAACAGTTTCATGTTTAAAGGTTTACGTTGTGTGTTATTAGTCATCTTAAACTTGTTTCGGTACTTCATGACGTTAAATTTCTTTGGTACGTCTATGGAAATAACAATATATAAAATTATTTTATAATATATGAATTTTATTTAATATATGAATATTCATGTCGATGCATTTTAAATATATAAAAAATATCAGAGGTTATTCTTTGATTTTTTATATTTAAAAACATGTCTTTTTTATAACAGTTGGGACTCCATGAGGTAAGTAAGAGCATGGTTGGATCATTTTAAACGAGAATGAGCTCATTCTAATGCATAAACAATGGTACGGAGCAACACAAAGGTGTAGAAAAGTGTTCAGAGTGTAGTGAAATACTATATTTTTTGTATGCTAATTACAACGCATTAAATTGGACTAATTTGATTACACTTAAATTTTCCATCCATAAAAGCCGTAATGTATTACGTGTATCGGCGAATGAATATTATTTTATGGCGAGTGCACTCACATGATGAATGGCCATCTTTATGTTCTCCTTAAAGAAAGCTTAATGGTGCTTAAAGGTAGCTTAAAGACTATCTTTAAGCAACCTTTAAGCTATATGTGTTGCTTAAAAGTGGCATAAAGGAAGCGTAAAGATGGCTTAAAGGCAACTTAAAGACTATCTTTAAGCCACCTTTAAGCCACCTTTAAGGACAACTTATTGGTCCTTAATGTTAAAACTTCTTTAAGCTACATATAAGCCACCTTTAAGCCACCTTTAAGCTATCAAAAATATCATAATTCAATATTGTGCTTAATTTACCAACAAAATGTATAAACTTTATGACAGAAAAGGTATTAAAAACCGTTTTCGTTCAAGAAAATAAAATGAGAAAACAAAAGTTCAAAACGCCCAAGTCGATGATTGAACACGGGACCCTTCGTTTACAAGCATTACCTCATTCCCTTTACGTCACGGCAACTTATATCTTATATGTGGTTTTTAAATCCTATTAATTACTGGCTGTTGAATCAATGTATTGAGTGTGTATTTTTTAATTGAAAAGATTTTGACTTCCATTCAGTTTGTAACAATCAATTATATCTAATTTATAAATTGCTTGCATGCACGTATTTAGAATGAAATACAGAACTTGGTCTTTAGTGAAAAAAAAATATATATTATACCTAAATGGAAACCGTTAGGCTTACTAGTACTTGGTTAATAAATTTAAACCGAGTAGATATACGTTCATCTAATTCATAGCTTAATCAAATGCAAGGAAGAAGGTGAAACTATTTCTTTTATTGAATGCATTGAAACTATTAGGGTATAAGTTCTACGCAATTTCCAGATTTTCATGATAACGGCGCCGTTCCAGTACTTATAATTTTAATAATATTTATAATTATACATTTACAGCAGATCTAAAATAACAAATTAAATGATATATGTTCAAATATTTAATTGTATACATGATTTCTAAACTATCAATTCTATTACATGATTTTTCATTGTTTTTAGCAGAAATTTTAGACCCGTTACACCCTATCAAACAAAGCTATTGTTATGAAGCATCATTGAAAGAATTTACATCTTAAATTTTATAAACCCGTAGGCGCCTTTCATTTACTAGATCTTGACCTTAAACAAAGTAAACAAGAATATTATCACGTCAATCTCATGAGGTTACGTAGGCAACATTATACAAAGTGTTGAAGACGTGAATATGACGTCAAAACATAGTGACGACAAAACATTATACAGTGCATAAATTAAGATAATAAGAGTCCAGTGTCTCTTGTATATAACTATATACATGTACAGTTGAAGAGATGTTATACGTAGATGTTAGAAATACATAATATTAAGAATTAAACTTTTGTTTAAACAGTTTGACAAAATGATATTCTTAAGCTTTACACATTTGTTCATTGTTTTCCTTCACTTTATAAAAAGGAAAATTATAAAACATTCCCTTTCCGCATATATCGAAAAGACCAATGCATAGTGTGTTCCTCACAGATCTCTAATCTGCTGTTTGTGGAGGCGCATTCTATACGCAAGTTTGGTTCTAGTTTGTCCTATATACCGGTAGTTGTCACTTTACAATTTTACTTTAATCCGATATATATTTGTTAATTCGGTGATTTGTCGATAATCCCAATAAGCACTGTAAGCTTTTATTATTTTACATTTACTTGTATTGAATAAGTCATTAAATATTTCTAATCAATTTAAAGTTGCCCCGACTTCATTCAGATACTTCTTTGGTTTACTTTATGGTTGTCTTGATTTTCGGCTAGTTGTTATTTTTATACAAGCATCATTTATCTTTGTACTTTTGCCGATCAACCCCCCCCCCCCCCCCCCCCCCCCCGGTGAATAGACGATGTAAAATACATGCAACTGATGATTAGATAAAAATGAATTTCAGTTAAGAAATGTTGAAATCATCCGTTATATTTTTTTTGTTACGGATTTTTATTCTTTAAAAAAATGATTCTTTGATTTCTGCACTTGTTCGTTATCACAAGTGAAATCACGTGCTACCGAAGTGACGTCATTCTTTTCGCTGTTTGGTTGTGAGAGCAGACAGCAGATCGAGAGGACGGTAAAATCATTTTTTACATTTTATGCCGTTGGAAGCTTGAGTGAAATTTATGGTCTCAAGATTGTTGGATATCTTGAGAGAATATTTGAGTTAGTGTGACTGTTGGATGTCGCAGATTTGAACTGGATTAAATTTGATAAATATGACAGGGGCCATTACATGATATGAGACATGCCGTGGAGCGGTGTTTTGTGTGAAATTGGAATATCTAAGGTGGGTTGTCATTCAAATGCATTTTATATATAATTAGAGAAGAATGTGGATATTGACTAAAATGTAGGAAGCGTGAAATTATTCTAGGCCTAGGCCTGTATATTTTCTACTTCGTGTATCCGTATTTATCCGGACGGTAATGTTCGGGTTGAGCATAAAGCTTACGTCACGATTGTTTATCTTTTAGATGATTCAGTCGGTAGTTTTAAAGAAGAGACATAGTCTGAGGGGCTTACTTTGTTGCCTGTGATCAGGAAAGTAAAGGATGGGCAGTTAGAGAATGTGAGGGAGTTGGCGAAGATAAGTGTCGGAAAGCGCACGGAAACGATGCAGTTGAGGGATATCGCAAAAGCAGTGATGGAGATTACGGGGGAACCCATGGATGAGTTGTTGGAGTTAGCAGGTAAATTGTGTATTTAAATAGATACACATTGCTGATATTTAGTCTTGAGCACCTGATCTGGTTTAATTATATTGTTGTTATAGTGACATTATGTGTCTATGTGATATTGTTACGTGCAAAGTATGTTTTGTAGGGAAAGATCTTCGAGATTTTGATGCAACCAAGCTACTGTTGCACTATTGTGTACTAGCGGCGAATGAAAGGGGACAGCCCAAAGGGCAGGTGTTGCAGGATGATGAAGCGGGTCGAAGTACGTCTGGTGCACCTGCAGAGAGACAGAGTCAAACTGAAGATAATACTGTGGATGTACTGTGTCTAATATATTGTATGTGTGTATGCTTGTGGTTTAAAAAAAAAAGTTGAGCAAATCCTGTTTATTTTCTAGATTGAGGCCACCCCAGTGAAAAGGAGAAAGACGATTGATGACATGGAAAGGAGACTGCTGATGCTCGAGAAGTTGGGGAAGGAGGTTGTTTCGAAGATGAAGGAGAGGGTTAAAGCTTTAGTTGTTCAGCAGGACCCTACTGAACCTCTGATATTAATAACTCTTGTTGAATTAGCTCGCTTAAGTAGAAAGAGTTTGGGGATAAAGATATGGAGGTATATGAGGAATTGTATAGGCAGTGTGGTCGTCTGCAAGGGAAAGTGAATATCGCAAATTTATGTCTTACAGTTTTATGGGGGCAGGGAGCTGATCTGGTGTCAAAGGAGTTAATAAATGTATTAAAGAAGGACAAAACTTGGGGCATAAATGTGAGGGTGTGAAGATGAGAGGTGAGATGGAACAAGCTCAAGGTTCTAAAGGTTCAAATTCTCCTATAGTTGGATTGTACCCTATGTATTCAACGCCCTTCTATGTGCCCCTGGTTTTCAGCCTTATCCATTTCATCCATTTTCAAACTTTGGTACTTAAACAAGGCCGCGGGGTTACAGATCAATGGGAGGTATAGGAAGAAGGAATGCTAGTAGCTTAGCTTGTCATTTTAGTGATTCGACACAACATGTAGTTAAAGATTGTGATTTGATAAAGGCTGCTAGAAGAGAGTGAACTGAGAAAACAATATTGTATATGGAAATTTGTGTATTTGGTTGTAAGAATACAATTTTGTAACAGGATTTTGTTCATTTAAGGTTCATTTATGAACTTAATTTTGCTTTGATTGATTTATGCAGCTGCCACTACTGCTGGAAGAATTGCAAATGGCTTATGTAGTGAAAGCTACCCAAATATTTTGATGAAGATAGTTATTATAGTTAAAGTGACACATGAAAATGTTTTGAGGGAACTTGGTTGTTTGTTATATTTCATACATGCATAATAATTCCTGATCTTACAACCCGAGGATCCTTATGCTTTAGTGGACCAAGTCCATATGGGTTGCTAAGTGAAGGAATTCCACTTTGATTATAACCATATGACTTTTAAATGGATTATGATTTTTAAGAGGAGGATAATGGAGCATCAATGTTCATTAATGATAATCAGGTTACTGCTGAATTTGACAAGATTGTAGAATTTAATCCCATGAGAATAGTTTCTCGTCCGAAGGGAGAATCGGTGCCAATCAGTGGTGGGACTCCTTCACTTGCAGCCGACCAAGTTAGTGCGGAATCTGTAATTGCAGGTTCTGATTTTGATATGAACCGATTGCTAGCATATAGTCCAGATTAATTTATTGCAGGACAGTAAGGTAGAAATATTTCGGCCTGGGAATATGTGTTAGAGAGGAGTGGAGTGAATGAAGATACGATATTGAGTGTGAGAAAGTGGCTTACAGAGGGAGTGGATGTGACAGAGTTTTTTACTCGTTATTAAAGGAATTTTCGTGGAAAGTCGTTTGATTCTGAGTGGCCCCAAGTGCTGTATTCCCTAACTTTGCTTTATGTAAAAAGTATCATGCTTTTATTTGTGATGTTTGTATGAAAAGATAAGGTCAGGTGCTATAAGAGTGCTTGGTAAAGTCGGTGAGTGTGAGATGCCCCATAGTGTTATGCATTTGACAATTGAACCAAGTAAACCAGGACTATGTCATGATGACAGATTTTTGAACCTCTAGGTGAAGAATCTTCCCTTTCAACTGGAGACTTTAAGAGATGTTAATAGCCTTGTAGGGTTGTAATGCATTTCTGTATAACGCCAGATGAAAAATCAGGATACGATAACGTTAGGGTGTCAAATAATTCTCAGGGATACTTTGGGATGATTTTTGGTGGTTATGTTATGGTGTATACCGTTATTCCGTTTGGGTTCAAGGCAGACCATTGGGATGGTAATTACATCATACATTCGGAGTCGGTCTATAAGTACTGTACAATATATTGATGATAGGTAGGCTATCGCAAATGGCTCTGGTGCTGTGGACCCATATGTAGAAGGTTGTAAAGTCGCATACATATTTGCAGAAGTGTTGACAAGGGTGGGTTATACTTTGGCCTTGGGGAAATGCTCGTTGTTCCATCGACATGTGTCAAGTTTCAGGGTTTTTTGGTTGATTCCAAAAAAACAAGCTTATATTTCGTCAGAGTGCAAGAAGTTGAAATTTGCTGATTTGAGAGAAAGTACTCTTGGTTCAAAAGAACTTACTGTGAAAACTCTTCAGCGATTTGCTGGTAAATGTATATCAATGGACCTTGCAGTTGCTGGTTGTAGGCTATTTTGTAGGGAGGTTAACCTGGTAATTTCTAGAGCTGTAAAAAGTAGCAGGCATGTGTGTTTGACTGATGAGCTGAGGGAGGAATTAGAACATTGGCGTTTTCTAGATTCCTGGGAAGGTTGTTGTCAGTGGAGAGGTGAGTGTCATCAGCAGGTTATATTGTCTTCAGATGCATTCTTGTACAAGTACGGAGCAGTGGTAGAGCAGGGTAGGAATAGGTATGAGATTGGTGATTTTTAGAAGAGCATGATCAAAGACATATTTATTTAAAGGAGGCAGATGCTGTTTATAAGGTGTTATTGGCTCTTGGAGAGAATGGCAAGTGATTCTAATTCAATGAAAGCCAAGGGGGGTGGGGTATTGCGTCACTTTACTAAAAGGGAAATTACTGAATTTCTTGTGAGGATGTCTGGTCGAGAAATGACAAGCTGTACACCTTATGACATTAGGCGATTTTTGGTATGGAAGGATCAGTGCGGTAAAAGTCAAGTTCATAAGACAGACTGTCGTTTTTAGGAAACAAGGGATTATTTGACTGTAGTTGTCCAGTACGTCTTGTTTCTGGTACTGTCTCAGTGCCGATAAATAGATTAGTGTTTTGATGAGATGGGATGTGAGAGATCGTGAAACATGGCTCTTGGATAAGGGAATCCAGCTGCATCAAGGCAAGTGAAAAATAATTTGAAAATTTTACAAGAGGAGCAAGCAATGGCCCATTTAGTACCAACACAGGCTTAACCAATCTTTTTGACCAAGGTTAAGGCTATTGTTGGTTATATAAGGGGTCAATTACATGTAAGCATGAGTTCTGTGTCAGTTAGGGAGAGGTATATCTTATTGCGAGACCAAGCTTGTTTCAAATTGCAGTTTTTTGCTGGAGATACGGCAGGAGATCTTGGTCTAATTTGGTGGCTCAAGAAGTTAAGTGGCTTAGAGATTATTCTGGTTTTGTGTTTAATCACACTTTTGGAAAAACTCTTCGAGGAGATAAATGGAGGAGTAATATGTTTGTTGTAAAGAGGTGTGATGATAAGGCTATTTTTCCTGTAGTAGGATTTCAATATTTTGTTTCAGGATGTAAAGACTTGGGAGTTGATCTGTCTTATGGCTATCTCTATCGAATTGTTACAGAGTATGCACGGGTTTTGGATCAGCCTGTTTCCTATTCGGTTGTTTATGAATGGTTGTGTGTAAATTTGCGGAAACTTGGTGTTGATGAAGGTGAGACTCCACACAGTTTCCGTGTGCTGTTGCGTCGGCTATGTCAGGCTCAGTGAGTGAGGTGGGTCAGATAAAGAGACATGTTGGATGGTTTGATGAAGGCAGTGTCGAGTATTATAGTAGACTTCTAGCCTTGGTAAAATCAGATTTTGTAGCTGGAAGATTTGCAACAAGCGTGAAGATGCAGGAATGATGGAAGAGAAGTATCGAGAGTGCATGCAGTATGATTGTCTTGATTCGGCCTTTGTATACAGTGAGTGATGAGATAGAGACCTAAGTGTACATCATGTATATACACATGTTATTTGAATATGATTTATGATTTTAATTATTGAAGTTTTGATAACATATAAAGGGTTTAATGCGTTTTATATACTAGTTTAATGTGTTAGATGTTTATATATTTGATAGCAGTGAGTTTTGGGAAGAGCCACTAGATATTGAGATAAGAATTGAGATTTTGATACCTAGATAGAGACTTTTACACCCAATACTTTATAAAGGAACTGAGGTTGAAATGCGATTCCACATGTGATAATATGGGAATATCAAAATTAAAATCACGTGCTACCGAAGTGACGTCATTCCTTTTCGCGGTTTGATGGGTGGATGTGTGTACAATAGGAGATGGAAGAACAATAAGGTAGGGTTGGGTTGTGAGATTTCCCACCCACCCACCCATTGGGTTACATTCTCAAGTTTGGTTCCTAGATACGAAACTTTTACACCCAATACTTTATAAAGGAACTGAGGTTGAAATGTGATTCCACATGTGATATGGGAAATACACAGATCATACCTAACTCTAACCCGTCATCGCTTCTCTTACCTAAAATAACATCGCGTGTGTAGTCAAAATATGACTATTATTTTTTGTTATACCGTTAAACTATACATGTTACATATTTCTTACGATATGTACACAACTTGATACACACAATAAGTCAAAAGCTTTTAATAGCGATATATATCATGTTGGTAACAAGTGTCCGCTCTTCACTGTATGCATGAAGTTTGAAAGAAATTATTGTTGAACAGTTTCAAATAGGAAAACTTTTTTAAAATAAGGATTGAATAAAACATAAAACTAAATCATTTCAATTCAATATTTTTTATTAAGCTACATGTATGTAGGAGGAGCCAAGAAGCACGCAGCATATGGCGTGATCTGTACTGTTATGCCTAAACTGATTGACAGGCGAAGCACGTGGAGCCCTGAAATAAAATTCCGTTCAAATGACATACTATAGAAACCTAAAGCGAAATAATAAAGTTAAGTGATAAAACTTTAATTTAAGTATTATAATTACATGTAACACACAAGTTCTCTCTCTGTCTCTCTGTCTCTCTCTCTCTCTCTCTCTCTCTCTCTTTCTCTCTCTGTAAAATCCAATATTCACATCATGTTGAACGAGGCCCATTCTAGTTGAATAATTAAAATACTGTAGGGTGGAATTTGCTTATTTCTATGGTAGATACTTTAAATCACACTTTCAATTAAGTGACGTAAAAAAATTACCATGTTTCCCTTATTGTAGTGAATAGGGGGAGTCTCAAAATATGTATTCATTTTGTTGGAAAATTGTATGCATTATATAGGGAAAATGGAAATTTGGTATCTTTCTTTTGATGTAGAAAAAATTCTAGAGGGTAGAAAATCGAACAATTGATACAAAATGAACACTTTTACTTCCGTCTTTGAAAATAAATATAAAATGAGGGGTGTTTCCCTTGAAAATGTTAAGTGGGAACGTCTCAAAACCCAATATATAGGTGAAAATGGTCATCTTTTGTAAGACTTTTTACGCTATGCTAAACTTTAGAGGGTGGAATATTCAATGCTACATATATAACACAGATCAATTCTTCCTCTTTCAAAATTGATGAAGATAATGTGGTGTTTTCCCTAAAAAAATGAAGAGGGGGCGTCTCAAAAACCCAATATATAGGTGAAAATTGTCATCTTTTGCAGAACGTTTTATGCTAGGCTAAAGTTTAGAAGATGGAAGATTCAATGCTGCATATATAACACACATCATTTTTTCTTTTTTCAAAATTGATGAAGGCAATGAGGTGTTTCCCTAAAAGAAATGAAGAGGGAGCATCTCAAAACCCAATATATAGGTGAAAATGGTCATCTTTTGTAAGACTTTTTACGCTATGCTAAACTTTAGAGGGTGGAATATTCAATGCTACATATATAACACACATCAGTTCTTCCTCTTTCAAAATTAATGAAGATAATGTGGTGTTTCCCTAAAAATAATAAAGAGGGGGCGTCTTAAAACCCAATGTATAGGTGAAAATGGTCATCTTTTGCAGAACTTACGTTTTATGCTAAGCTAAATATTATAAAATGGAAGATTCAATGCTTCATATGAACATAGAACATTTCTCCCTCTTTCAAAACTGATGCAGAAAATGTGTTTTCCTTGAAAATACAAAGAAGGAGCATCTCAAAATCCAATATAAAGGTAAAAATGAATGGTCATCTTTAGCCATTCTTGTGATATTTTTCAAACTTTGGAGGATGGAAATTCAATGATATGTATATTACATTCAAATAATTTTCCTCTATCAAAAATTGAAAAAAGAAAAAAAGGCGTTTCCCTCTTGAAATATGAAGAGGGGTGTCTCAAAACCCAATTCATAGTTAAAGAGGCCATTTTTTCCAAATCTTGTGTATGGATTTTTTTCCCATGCAGAGAGCTAATATTGCTTATAATGGATAAAATTTACAATCAGTAGGAGAATAATGATCGAATCATTTGAAAATTTTTATTTATAGTGTGGTTGGATTGCATTGAAACACAACATGTTAGTAAGGCAGAATTGAGATGATATAACAGTGACAACAGTTTAATTAATGTAATACACATGCAGACATATTACAAGATTGATATCCATAAAATGTAATAACACAAAATGTTTTAACAAATACAACATGATGATATATATTTATTGCAAACTTGAAAAAAATTCAGCAACCTTCTTTGCAACTTTATAATTGCTGCTTACTCTAGCTTTACCATCACTTGTCTTTTCACTAAACAAGAAAAACACACCATCAAAACCTTTTCTTTCAAATGCAAGTTTCAAATGGTTGTATGATAGTGACGAACATTTGATCTTTTTCAAAGTTGCTTTTGAAATGACATTTTGCTTCTGTAAATACTCTATGGATTCTACAGATGGTTGAACACCATGACTAGTCACTTGAACTGTACTATAAAAAAAATCAGCGAGTAAAACATCAACTTTCCCACTACTTTTCACAAGGGTCTGAAGCATTTCAGAATCAGCTAATGAATTATGAGCTGAATAAGACTCATTCAACACTTTTTGAGCAAGATATTCTTGCTTATAACAATCAAAACCAGGATACACAACTTTAAAAAAAGGCAAGGTATCACAAAACCCCACTACATATTTACAAAAGTGGTTCCATATTTTATAATATTTCAGCTGATTATACAGTACAATAGAATCAAAACATTTGTTATTGTGTGCCACTAATACACAGCTTTTCCCTAGTAACATAACAAATTGAATAAAGTCCAAAAGAACTTGTAGTGGATGATTGTGTGACACAGCTACATTGTTATGGAGCAGCTCATTGGTTGAGGCATCAAACTTCATTCCAGTCACTCTACTGGCCTCTTCTGAAATGTCCTGGCTTGGTGTGACATATTTGTTGAATTTTTGGTCTTCACAGACTGCCGAAATTTGAATAATAGAGCTTTCTCTACCTATAAGAGAAGAGAAGGAATGAGAAATGGTTACCCATACATCCAAAAACATAAAAACAGGATACCATTATATTTATAATTCAGAAAGATTTTACTTTCTCAAAAGTAAATTAATATAAGTAATAATTAGCAATATTAAAAAGTTCACTGGGATATGAACTTGGTTGCAATGGTACATAATCAGATCTTCTGAGAAGTCCTTCCTTTGGTCACGTGACCAACCAAGTTTACATTCCAGTGAACTTTTCGACATTGCTATTTATTTCTTTTCTTGTGTTTCTATCCCTTAGTATTGGCAAGGGGATAGAAAACACAGCGAGTTGGATAAAATTCATATGCCATCGCAAATCATGAGAGATCTTTTTATCATGTTTTTCCACATCTTTTGTTTAACTTTGATCTGTTCAACAAATTTCACTGTTGTAAGCCACATAACACATTTACTACAATACTGGTATGTCAACAACTTTATGCATGAAAAAAAGTGATATCCATTGATTTTGAGCTAAAAATGTGATAAATTTCTTATATATTATGCTTGAAGTCTGATTATTAGATGTTTAATCGAGCTATAAAACATTTCTATGATTGATCAGAAATATACCAGCAAATAAATGATGAACTAGCTACAAAGAAAAGAGCTGTCGGCTGTGTGATGTGATTGTAGAAATCCTAGAATTCCTGATGTTGACCTGCTATTGGCAAAAATAAAAACAAGATAATATTGTATCAAAAAGGAAACATCATGCAAACTAACATTTAACAGCAAAACTCTAAATCAAACAAAATAACAAATGAACATAATTTGTAAATTGACGGATTGATTGATTGAATGGTTCACATTTATCATTTTGGATTTTTCTATAGCTTCTATATTATCTTTAAGAGTAACAGAAGTATACGTAAAAACTTTGTTCAATATAGTTAAGAAACATAAAATCATGGTTAATATAACAAGAGGCCCATGGGCCACATCGCTCACCTTAGAAACAATAGGTATGATAAAATCAGCTTAATGGAGTCATAATACAAACTATCTGGACAATGTACAATAATACATAATACATACTTTGAATTTACACTACCTGAGGATGCTTCCACACAAGTGTCAGCTTTCCTAGCTGATTAGTTTCTAAGAAGAAGATTTTTAAAGATTTACTCTATATATTCCTATGTTAAATTTCGACCCCCCATTGTGGCCCACCCTACCCCCGGGGGTCATGATTTTCACAATTTTGTATCTACACTACCTGAGGATGCTTCCACACAAGTTTCAGCTTTCCTGGTCTTATGGTTCATGAGAAGAAGATTTTTGAAAATTTCTCGAAAATTTTCATAAATTCCTAATTAATCTCCCTTTGCAAAAGGGCGTGGTCCTTAATTTTCACAACTTTGAATCCCCTTAGGCTAAGGATGCTTTGTGCCAAGTTTGGTTGAAATTGGCCCAGTGGTTCTTGAGAAGATGTTGAAAATGTGAAAAGTTTACAGACAGACGGACGGACAAACGGACAGACAGACAGACGGACGACAGACAAAATGTGATCATAATAGCTCACTTGAGCTTTCAGCTCAGGTGAGCTAATAACTATATAAATTAATGTACAAATGTAGACATACTCAATCCTGTTGTCTCCAGATCATAGTATACAATTGTTTTGGCATTACAAACATCTGATGGTCCAGGAATTACTTCCATATCTGGGTCAGGTGTGTCTCCTACAATAAATGTATTATAATTGTATCACTGATATAATTATATAGTAGATAAGGAACTTACACATAAGACTACTATCACCATCACATTTGAACTAGAAACTTTGTTCAAATTATACTGCCCACCAAATACACATTGTGTATAAAGTATGAGTCAGATTGGAATCTGCACCCAAAATTTGAAAGTCACAGGACAAACTTGGCAACTCTAATGTTTTCCTCACCTTCCCTTAAACCTTGATTGCATAGTGGTATATACCGGTAATAAGATCGTACATACTTTTGGCTAAATATCTAAATGATCAATCAAAAATAGATATACTCTTATAGAATTACTAAGTAAAATCACCTAAAAGATTTGATGAGTAGCTGTCACCCTCTCTGACTTCTTGGCTCCTAGTTTCTCCACTCCTTTCACTCTTTAGTTTTTGACGTTGCAACTGTGCAAAAAGAAACCAATCTAATTGTCATCTTGTAAAGTAACAAATGAATAGATTTTAATTACATGTATAAACAATTTCTATATATCTTTACTAATGAAAAGGTTTGATCATGCATGCATACGTACATATACATCTATGCCTATATGAAGTTTAATACTATAATTATGGTATATTTTGAGGGTTTTTTTGCTGTGTAAGCTTAAAGAAAATTTGTATGAAATTCATCTATATTATTTTTATATACCTTGAATTCTTTTGTTTTTGAAACTTCTCTTTTGCGATGAACATCTCTGTCTCTGATGGAGGCTAGCGAGGTTGTTGCTGTCCCAGGACTAAGTCCAAGCTTCTCATGAACCTAAAAGATAGCACTCAATTATTAAAACAAGAAAATGAAAATTATTTCATAATTACATGTACATCATCATTGATTTTTGTCCTAAAAAAAAGAGAATGCTCCACTCAAAGTTTTAATACCTTTGCTACATAGCTATAGCCTTCATTCTTTTGGCAAACAGCTGCAGAAAGTCTATATGCCAAGCTTCCACTCTCACTGTAGTGATTGTCTTTTGGAGCCTTAGATCTTAACGTATTGTTAAAGCTTTCATTGCAGTTGCTAGAGTCTAGTCTGCTTAGCTTGCTGGGATCAAGATCTCTGAACAAAGTCAATAAATCAGTTTTCAGTTTTTCATTCTGTAGATCTGCTCCCCATGGAAGATTCTTGTGTCTAGCAGTTGGGTTTTCCTTCATGTTACACCATTCGCCACATTTTACATGGTCACCAAACTGGTGAAGAACAACAGAGTCTATAGATTTTTCTATTTTGTCCGTGTCTTCCTTGCACTGTGCTAGCATGTAGCTGAAACTCTTCATTATGGCCGTAATCGTTTTAACAGAAAGCTCTTTGTGTTTTGATTTTAATTTATAGAGTTTGTTGGAAATATTCTTTTTCACATGATTTTTGTCACTTAACTTTTCAATGCAAGAACTAACTTCACATCTTGCTCTGTTGAAAGCTGTGCAATCGTCATCTCCAATCAGTGTAACAACAGGATTATTCTTGTCTTTGACTTCCTTAAGTATTTCTACAATCATGTCAGGTTCCATAGATTTCGCGGTGCCAGTCCAATTTTATATACCATTACATTAATAGATTTGTGCAAAAATGTGTTTTCATTGATAAAAAACTAAAATATATAACTATAATAATTTTTTTTTGGCCTTAATGTGTAATTTGTGATGTAATATTTACCTAAGTTAACTTTAATTGATTTAAAAATCTTACTTTCAACAGTGTCAAAGCTAAATGTACATGCATGTTCATTAGAAAAAGTTCAAATATGCTTACTTGTGGCTGATAAATGCCCCTCTTCACATAGAGCTTTACTGGTAGATTCCTCGGCCAAGTCTTCCAGCACATGCCCTACTTCATCACATCTTCTTCTTATCAGGCTCTCACTGATGTTTGGCAAGTTCATTGATGTGAAAAGGTTGTTAAGTTGGACTGGACCAATTCCACTATGGTACATGCCTATAAATTTAGAATGTGTATAGCAAAACTGTAAAAAGCAGAAAATTTAAAGGCATCAAAATTTAATGGTGAATATCCCTAATACATAAATTGTACTGGCGTGCGACCAGTTCTCGCCGAGTACCATTTCTCGCCAGTACATTGTGACGTCATTTTTCGTTTATAATTTTATGTGTTCATAAAATGACATCATAATGTACGGGCGAAAAATGATACTCGGCGAGAACTGGTCGCACGCCAGTAAAGCTTTCAAATTTACAAAAAATAGGCACAATCACATTTTGCATACTTTACAATAAAATATCTACTGTTCATACAGATCTCTCTCTCTCTCTCTCTCTCTCTCTCTCTCTCTCTCTTAGACTCTCTCATACATAAAAAACTAAATTATTTTGATTTTTAGAAAATAAGTTAATTGTGTGTTTAATTGATGATAATAATTGAATAGTTTTTCTTTAATTTTCATTATGATTCAATTTTTTTTTCACTTTTTATTTTGTGGAAATTTTATGTGGTATTTAAAAAAAGGATAAATACATGTATATTATACATACCAGTTGCTAATTTGGTGTTTACATCAAATATCTGTTGACCATGTGGTGATGAATGTGTTTTTCCCATGGCAACTTGTACAAACCGAAGACAGTTGTAGCACCTTATCACCAAGTGCCCACAAATACCAGCTGGTAAAACTCCCACAGCATCCTTGAACTTCAATGACACATTTGCGCAATCCACGCATTTCATGTTGTTGAACAATGCTTGCAGATCTACCACATGTCTTGTAAAGTCTAAAGCTCTTAATTTTCCACTAAAAAATGCTTCATTAATTTCATCAAAAGAACCTGTTGACTGTATATACGAATGATCATCTAAAGTGGCTGCCCGCAGAAGTAGTAGATTGAGTATTAAATAAAGGCACAAAAGTATCAAGATTTACGAGCTGGTCACATTCTTCACTTGATTTGTGTAAATTTTTCAATTGCTGATTATAACGTGCAACCTGTGTCGGTTTTAAAAACCTTCCTTTTTTCGTTCTGTTAACCATCTTCGACGGCCTGTCTGACAGTCGTCTGGTGTCAACGTAAACAATGCCGTAAAGTGACAAGAACTTGAAGAAGTCGTAAATTAATTCGTTGTGTCAAACTAAGTTAAACTGCTAAAAATATGCAATATTAATTTATTTTATGTTTAAAAGAAAGTGATTATTTACGTTTAGATTAAACTCCATCTATTCTACATATTACGAAAGCGAGAGCAAAACGCCAACCGGAAACCATTCGAGCTGCGCAATGAGATCGAAAACGCGAACTAGCTCGGGCCTCGTTAAAACAATTCATAAAAACAATCAAAATAGTACGGCCGCAAATCGTCTGAACAATAGAATTTTACTATTTTTAGAAATCGGCGAGCAAGTTTTGTCAAAAACGAAAGAAATGATTATTGTCTAAGAAAAAACGTTAATTAAAACATTTTTGTTACGGTGTTCATAAAAAAAATAACAGCTATAAATCTTACTATATGTTATTTAATCCCGTATAATAAAAATCTAGCAAAATATTTTACTTATCTGATCAGTGATAATATCTGTCCGTATTCATCGAAAGACATTAGTAAATTAGCCGTATACGGAAGTTGCACGCTTATTGGACGGTACGCTTCTTTGGTCGTTTTGGGGGCGGGTCTTGCACGCTTTTTGCACGGTAAGGGTTGTTTTGTGAAAGGCACAGTTCGTTTTGTGAACGGTAAGGTTCGTCCCTTGCACGGAACGGCACGGTTTGTTTTAGAGATAGTAGAGGTTTAAGCGGTTTAGAAGACTATGGTCTTCGAATTACATACATATTCAGCTTAAATATTCTCTACCTTTTACGTGAGCATTACGACATATGGATCTTTTCTTTAAAAAACTACTTTGTTTTTATACAAAGTGTGAAGCAGGTATTCTGATTAAGATCTCTAGAGTTTGCTATTTAAAACATAAATTCTGAATAAATTTTCACAGCTTAACAAGGGTTGTTTCTAACATTTTTACTGCAGTTTTGCGCCTGAATATGAATATTTTAACTCAGGAGAACTGGTAATCCGATTTTGATTTTTGAATTTTTTTAGCGCCAGCATTAGTACTGACAACCACAGAACCATGTATTGGCCCATGTCCCCTAAGTTTGATAAAGTTCTTTATAACTTTAACGCTAAATGATTCTGGAAAAAGAACTAAGTACAGTTGTAATATTATAAATGCTTAAAATTCAAACATGTTTCAAGTTTTTCATAAAAAGTAAATAAAAGCAAATTTACAAATAAGATGTCATGTGTAAGCGATTAATCCGTGAAGATAATAATGCAATGCGTTGCTAAGCAATATTAGCATCCGCCAAATGCTCGACCTTTACCGAAAATTAACATTTTCAATGCAATTTTTACTATAAAATTAAAAAATTTATATAGAACACAGCCCTTGAGCAAAAGATTCATTCCAATATCTTAACTTTAAGGGATTTTGCAAATAAAGAACAAAATGCCTGTACCAGAGTAAGTGCTTATACCTTTGGTATTTGAACACGTGTGAGATCATCACAGGGCGAAAACCAACAGGAAGTCCTTAAAGGTGATTTAAAGGTGGCGTAAAGGTGGCTTAAAGGATATACAATCTTTAAGCCATCTTTAAGTCATCTTTAAACTAGGCTTATAGGTCCTTAATGTCCAAACTTCTTTAAGTCATCTTAAAGCCATCTTTAAGTGACCTTTAAGCAACTTTAAGTGGCATTTACGCTCCCTTTAAGTTGTCTTTAAACCAACTTTAAGTTCCCTTTAAGTCAAGTTTGAGCAAACTGAACAATAAAAACATATATTAAATGCAAAAGCTCTTTTATAGGGATGGGAGGGGGTGATCCGAGTGATGATATAATTTCCAAGGAAGGGGGGGGGGTGTTCCAGGCGGTTTTAATTGTCGATCCATTTAACATAGATCGCTATCATCAACAACGCTCTGATGGACACAGATTGCCGTTGTTAAATTCTTTATATATATATTTTTTTTTTGTTTAAAAATTATTCAAAATTATTGTAGGGGTGAGCTCAGTCTCTGTATCTAAAAATGTGCATGAAATTATATTTAAGTATGTTTGTTTCCTATCATAAATTAATTGGTGAAATATAAATCTCTCTCTCTCTCTCTCTCTCTCTCTCTCTCTTTCTCTCTGTTAGTTCATCCGGTTTTTAAACAAAATAAAGATAATGAACCAAACATGCATGGTTTAATTTAATAATCAGTTTAAGCTATGTATTTTTGTTTCAATTTTAATTATTTCTAGATCTGCTAGATACTTGTTAAAGATGAAAAGACTCTCAACTGTCTATATATCGGGCAGGATATTAATGCTTTGTTCGTTTGTGTATATCTAATTAGAGTCTATTGTTTGTCCAACTTTAGAAAACCCCTGAACTAACACAGAATATACAAGATATACACAACAGTTGTGTCGTGTGCCCAGGTACACGTTTGTGTATATCTAATTAGACTCTATTGTTTGTCCAACTAAAGAAAACCCTTGGAATTAACACAGAATATAAAAGATATACACAACAGGTGTGTCATGTGCCCAGGTGCAAGTCAGTGTTTCTAAAGGCGTCGAAATCTTAGTATGTACGAGTATACGATAGGTCTAGTGAATACAAGTTTATTTACATTTGTAATTCATTTTCAAAGTATTAATTCCTAACTCTGGGTTTTAAAAATGTTACATCTACAATTTAAAGATACATATATGTAAGAGTAAAATCTAGAGGCTAATTAATAACTGTACCGGTGATCATGAATAGGGGTTAATTGTTTAAATATATGAATAAGAGTAATTATGTCACATACCTGGCCTGGTACATCATACAATTGAATGTACAAGTATATGTATGCATCATTTGCAATTGCCACATGCAGTAAATAGGTCACCCGAAATTGGTAATATGGTTTCTTATAGAATTGATAGTCTAATAATCATGTATACAAATATTTAAACATACTGGAACGGCGCCGCGATCATGTAAACCGGGAAAATAACATAGATTGAACTAATACCTTAATAATTCCTATGCATTTAATAAAAGAAATGATTTTATCTTCTTCCTCGCATTTCATTTAGCTATGAATTAGATGAACGTTTATCAACTTCGTTTAAATTTATTTACTAAGTAAGCCTAACGGTTTCCATTCAGGTATAATATATTTTTTTTTTCACTGAAGACCATGTTCCGTATTTCATTTTAAATATATGCATGCATATAATTAATAAATTAGATTTAACTAATTGTTACAATTTGAATGGAAGTCAAATTTTTTTCAAGTAAAAAATACACATTGAATACATTGATTCAATAGATCCCATGCCGACTGATAAAAAAGAGTACCCTAATTTGAGGCAAAGTTTCAACATTAATGTGCAAAATACAACATTTTTTCAAAAAATGGTTGTAATGAGGACACCAATTAACCCCTCTGCTACTTTTTAATGATTTTTAAATCTTCAAAATAAGTCTGCAGCTGCGCAGTTCTACAGCTATCTAAGTGATTAAAGAAACATTGTTCTGTTCTTAAATGCATAATGTACACACAAAACAACATGTAGATCCTCATATGTATTGCTTTTGCATCTTTAGAGAACAGTTTTGGCAAGTTTTGTGCAGAAACAAGCCAGTTCAAGAAATGATTACATCTTTCTGCTCAAATGTACAAGATGGCCGTTCTTAAACTTTTTCCCCATGTATTTCTATGTTAAACTTTGAGCCCCGCCTGGGGACTCAGTTTTGGTCTGAGGGTCACGACTTTTAATATTTAAAATATTCACTGTATAAACAAGCTTTTGTGTAAAAATTGGCATTTCTGGTGCAGTGGTTCTTGAGAAGAAAATTCTTAAACATTTTCCCTACGAATTTCTATGTTTAGATCTCAACCCCTACTGGGGCCTGAGTTTTGGTCTGAGGGCTACGGTTTATACAATATTGTCACCATTTATTTCCTAACCCGTTTCTTTTTATAATCTTGAATGATTTTTTTTAAAATAGGGTAAACTGCAACACCACAGGGACCAAGCCCGTTTTAACATAATGATTAATTTCAATGTAACTTTAAATAAAGAGAGGGGTCGAACTCTGACCTAGATAGATAAAAAACTACCAGCTCACTTCAAAAGCCTAATAAATCAATTATTTTTTATAACACTCGCAATATGCATGTATTTTTCAGAAAAGTAATGTCTGAGATACACTCATGCCGAATTTCAAGTTGATGGGTCTTAAAATAGCGGAGATATACGTCATTATTATCTCGGAGTCGCCAGTTTAATTTTACTAGGACATTTGTCGGTGACAACAGCAGTATTGCAAAAAGTCGAGAAACATTCCCACTAATTTGTAAAATCTTACATCAAACGCACGCTACTTACATACAAAAACTCCGATAAAATTCCTTAAATACCCTCCATACTGAACTTTTATTCTGCAACCACATTGAGTTATGACAAGGCCAGCCATTTTGACGTCTTCGAGAAAGACTGATTCTGATTGGACCATCAAGAATATTAACCAATGAAATTGAGTTTAACATTAGCTATCACAATGGCCGGTCTGGTCAGAAGTTGATGTGGTTGCAGAATAAAAGTTCAGTTTGGAGAGTATTTAACGAATTTTATCGGAATTTAAGGATGTAAGTAGCGTGCGTTTGATGTGATATTTTAAAAGATTAGTGGGAATGTTTCTCGACTTGTTGCAATACTGCTGTTGTCATACGCAAAATCCCATCGTGAGCCCTGAACTGGTTACATTGAAATTAATGTTAAAACGGGCTTTGCCTCTGTGTACAACACAAGTTAAAATTTGAAGAAAAAAAAATAGATTCTTGTCACTTACATCTATTGATTATAATTAATTGAAACATAACTGTTTGAGTTTCAATCAATATATTTACATTGCAAAATTTGTTTCTTTAAAATACCAAAACATGTTTAAAATTTCAACGGGTTGAAAGGTTTTTTCTATGACGTCACAACAATCATTGCACCAGCTTCTGATTTTGAGATTTTATTATATTAAAGGGGAACAGGACTCGTATCACAGGACTATCATTGCAATGATGCTTTGATGTGCTAACTCTATTATAACGTAATAATTGATTTGATTGTATATTGTTATGATGTCATTTGATCATTATGACGTCATACAGAATTTGATAGTTCTTTTCACGTACTAAACGGATCTAAAGTAGTCATTATCAAAACATGAGTTGGTGGAAATGAACATTTTTAATTTTAGAAATGTAAATGTACAAATTAAAGCATATTAAGCGATTAATATAATCAGACATATATTCTGATAATAATCTGGTCATCTTAATTCATGAATCTAAATAATGCATTACTTTTTTGAAATTTGATTTTGTTCTTAATTTTGATGAATATGACTTGCAAATAAATTCCTTTAAAAAACACAAATATTGCAGAAAATTGAAATTGTTCAAATAATTCATAATGCCAGAAAAGGCAGATAATTCTTATCAAAATATTTTCCCTGCAAGGTAAGAAATTAGTCATGAAAATGATATATGTAGTAGTGGACATCTTGATTAAAATGTGTTACACAAATTCATTGACAATTTTTTTTACACTGCAACCCCCTGTTCCCCCTTTAATTCGTTAATGTTATTATACAATTTCTGCACGATTCGACTGTTTCAAATTTGGATATATGTATTAACATAGATCACTTAACTCAAATATTGGGAGCATGAACTTTATTGTTTGTCTGAGAAATCCTAACATATTCACAAGGTTTGATTATGTCTTTAATCAAAATCATATTCTCCGGAGAAAAGTTTTAAGTTGCTGTTTATATATTACATTTTTATACATTTTATTAATCAAATTCTTTAATGCTACGTCATTGTATTGAGAAAACACAATTTACCTCATTCAAAACTAGCCAGAATATTTTGACAATCACTCTGTCAACAGTTTTTTTGTTAGAGAAACTTTAAAATTATTATTTACTGATCATTACTACATTTTCATTAAAATTGCATTTTTTCCATGTTCAATTACGTTTTATGAAATAAAAAAGAAATCGTGTTGATATTATAACATACATTGAATAATCTTATGATATTTGGTTACAGGATAACTGTTTATATGAAAACAGGAAAGAAAGCTACCCGGACAAGGAACGTAAATATCGGCCATTCAAGATTCAAAGTGCCTTAGATGTATCCTGTTACCTGAACGGCCTTGAAGAAAAAGCCCCCGTGGTGAAGCCCGTTTATCCTCCAGCACCCCCTCCACCTGTCGCACTTGTGTAATTCCGTTGAATTTTATTGTATTGATCTTACTAGAGCACGTTGTTCATGTTATTACATATTTTTAATATTATCTGTTTATTTTCTTGAGACATATTCAATTTTACTGCGCTGCGAGAGACAAACAGGGAAATAGGAATATATCGAGTCATATGTATATAGTCAATAATTGTTATGAATCGTTATTTTTTTAACTACATGTGATACATGTAAGTCTAAACAGAGAGTGCAGAACTAGTATATTGGAAATTAATCAGCTTGGATTATTAACCCTTTCATACTGAAAACGGTACAGCAATAAAAGGAAAATATCTAGTTACACGCATGATTTTGGGAATCGAACAGGCGACTGGAAAACCATTAATATTTTGTTGTTACCACTTGTTCTTGTGTTCCCCACTTTTCAAAGCATTATGTTCTTTACTTTTTAAATTGACCGATATTTGTAAAAACGCTGTTATTTATGATATGAAATACAAAGTGCAATATAAATTTTTATGCAACCTTTGAAAAACGTGTCTTCTTCTCTTTGACATTTGTAATGTTATATATTTCTTAGCATATACGAGATAAACATAAAAACACGGTAAGTATTAGCAGTCAAATTGTAAACTGAATAACATTAGCTTTAGCATGCTAGTATAGTATTGTATGATAGAATCACTCTTACTCTTCAAAAATATTTTGTTAAACAATAAGCCCATGGGCCACATTTCTCCCCTAAGCAACATTAGACATAATAAGATAAGCTTCATCAAGTCATATCCAAAATATTGGGACAATGAATGATTAAAACAGATCCTGTATTAAAAGACTTTCAAATTTTTCTACCCATGGTCTTATGTTGAGCCCCTTTTGTAACTAGATGATTTCATAGTTATATCACATATTGAGCATTACTATTCTCAAAATAATCTTTAGTTAAACAACTGTTCATATAAATATAAACCTATATTAAACTTTGAACCCCTTGTGTGGCCCAAGAATTATCCGGGGCCACAGTCTAAACAACTGAGAATCAACAAATATCAATATGTTTGCATATCAGTAATACTGTATACTATATATTTGAGAACGATCAAATGTATTTCCTATGTAAAAATTTACCATCCTGCAATTATAGTCTCAACCTTTTTATTTGATTTTTTAAGATTTTTCTTTGTATATATTTCTCAACCTGAAGATGCTTCCACTCAAGTAATACTTTTCTGCTTAATTGATATTCGAAAAGAAGATATTACTCTTTACATTCCTATGTAAAAATTCTACCCCCATGGAGCCCCATGTCACAATCAAATCCTAGTAATTGCTGTAGTGTAAGTTTTTTTTTTACATATAGTGGATTTATCCCGTACTGAACCCAAGTGTTTTGATAGACATTTTATTTTTATCCCGTATGGAGCCTCATATTTTTCAGTTTGGCATTGGTCAGCATAATAGACTCAACCTGGGTCATTCTACCCGCATTGTTAGGGCTTTATAAGGTTTGAATTTTGCAGTTCTGGACAGAGCGCACGATTTCCCCACACGGATCTGACCACGTGTATTTAGTTTTGTAATTGCCCGGTAACTAAATCTCCAGACGGGGTAAGTTTGCTTTTATTCATTTCATTTTCATTTTTGTAACTCTTAAAGTGCCACTTTATTTTACTATAAATAGCGGACAAGAGTTGCCACGTGAATGTAACCTTAGCGTTGTATGTTTAACAGTATGCCACGTATATATCGCAATATTTGTGCATTATAGTCTAATAGTGTCGTGTTTTGTTTAGATATGTAGTATATAGTGTAGTTTAACTACCCGTGCCGTTCGCTACGGTGTGTAAACATATATCTAAGTGTCGAGAGTTCACTCTGTTTAAATGTATTATAAGGAGACCGGTTAGGGTCATTAATACATTGTACTTATGTAAGCATTATAATTAAAGGCCCCGGGGTTAGTCACATTCTATGCATGGACGAGGCTCTGTGTATTGGCCTGAGAGGTGATGGTGACTGACGGTCTATGGTGGACGACCGGAAGAGTTTCCGGTAGTTGATTACCTGGAGCAGGTGAAGTGGTGAACTGGAGGACACGGTGGACACGGTGGATACAATGGACGATGATTCAGAGTAGCATGGTGATCGGCGGAGACAGAAGGATAAGAGCCAAAGGACCGTCTCGAGTCGTGTATTGCCGATACTTTTTTGTATATTTGTAATTTTTGTATATAAATATTTTATTGCATATAGTATTGTTGTTGTTGTTACTGATCAGAGGCTTGGTCATGGTGACACCCCCCCCCCCCCTGAAATCAATGTTTAAATAATGTAGAATGAATCAACACTACCTGAGGATGCTTCCACACAAGTTACAGCCTTTTTGGCCAATTGGTTTTTGAGAAGAAATTTTTTAATGATTTTTCGCTATGTATTCCTATGTTAGATTTTGACCCGCCCACTGTGACTCCACCCTACCCCCAGGATCATGGTTTGAACAAACTTGAATCTACATTACCTGAGGATGCTTCCACACAAGTTACAGTTGTTTTTTTTTGCCTACTGGTTTTTGTTAAGATTTCTCTCTATATGTATTCCTATGTACAAATTTCGACCCCCCCCCCATTGTGGCCACACCTTACCCCCGATGATCCTGATTTGAAAAAAAAAAATTGAATCTAGACTACCTGAAGATGCTTTCACACAAGTTACAGCTTTTCTGGCTAACTTGATTTAGATAAGCAGATTTTTCTAAATATATTAATAAAAATTTGATCCCCAATTGTGGCCCCACCGTACCCCCGGGGATCATGGTTTGGACAAACTTTGGACAAACACTACCTGAGGATGCTTCCACACAAGTTACATGTACAGCTTTTCTGGCCAATTGATTTTTGAGAAGAATAATTTTTAAGATTTTTCTCTGTATATTTCACCCCAGGTGAGCTAACTATTATTTATGTCTCTGCTAAATTTTGTATTTCCATCAGCAAAATTAATCTCCGTTTAGACTGAATAGACTAGAGAAATACTGACAACACACTGCAGTAATCAGATATTACGCAAAGATCTTACCGTATTACCATTTGGATTTGGATTTGTATTTTATTTGTTAATACACCGTACCCGTTAATGCATCTTATTTTCCGCGAGTAAACAGTCAGCTGTCTTAGTTACCTATGTCTATGTTTGATTGATACGTAAAAATTACAAAATACAGGCGTGGTTCCGTAATTGGATAAAGAACGAGATGGTATTGAATAGTTCAGAGAAAACATTCCTTCCGAGGGCCGAAGGCCCGAGGAGGGGATGTTTTCTCTAAACTATTCAACACTATCGAGTTATTTATCTTACCTAAAAAAAATCCCCCCATTGAGCCTCTAAGAATCATTGACCCATTCATGTATCCAACTGTGATGCAGCAGTACCATACACAATAGCCTAACCAAACACACCTTTTTATTCATGGACTAGTGAACAGGTTTGCATGTTATAGAAAACCATATCGCTGTACTGAACAGAAATATATTTAGAAGGTGAATTTTTTAACGCAAAGTACACACTTGTACAATGTATATAGAGGTCCACAGTTCCGGGAAAGACGCGGATACCGTTGGAATGATATTTTAGACTTGCAAGGGGAAAGGAAAAATCAGAATTTTGACGTCAATTTACAGACGATGATATATCTAAAAATTTGATAGGAGTCTTATGAAGTCATAGTGCGACAATATCCCCTATATTGTTAAAACTAATAAAAAGGAGTGATATGGTTCAAGGTTCAAAGAGGAAGTTTAAAAGTGTTTATGGAAGTGTTATCAAAATTAAGAAAGAGAGATATTTCTGCCGAAATTTTATTCGTGGCTTATCGGATATACATGTACGGATGACACGATTCTGTTTTATAAATTTGGATTTATGTTGGAAATACATGTTTCAACATTTTGTCATTTTTCTTTGTTTTATGCACTGTTGGATATTTGAATATCCAACTGATTGACGGTTGGATATTAAAAATATCCAAATGCCCATCAGTTGGATATTTATATATCCAACAACTGCTGATTGAATAGTTAAAATGAAAGTTGACTAAATACAATGGGTGACGTCATAGAAGTTTTTTAACCCAAGTTACAAACCGCAATTCATGAAAACGAAACGAAAATCAAAACAAGCTAAACCACCGTCAAAGTTGAAAATGTCAACGCATTGGAATATTTAATTTCAATTTACTTTATTAAAATCAGCATTAATGTATCGTGCATGTTTCAAAGAATCCTTTCGCACGTGAACTGTTCCACAACAACCAAATTTATCTTTGTCAGATTGACCCATTTATCATACGTTCAAAATGGCCGCTTCAAAGAGGATTTTGTGATATGGAATGCCGAACCCGAAGTTATAAACTGATCGAACCTCACCCCTTCCAATTGTTATTTTCGTAATAGCTCAAATTCGAAAAAGATTGGCCCTTTATTATTATTTCCTTTCCTTAAGGATTATTTATCTTAAATTGCGTTGAATTTGACTGAGTAGTTCTTGAGAAGAAGATTTTTAAATGTACCCCCCTTTTTCTACAGTTTTGCAGTTTTCTCCGCTTTGAATAAAAATCGGTCTTTCATTTCTGCAATTTATATTTGCCTTACCATAAAGATGCTTTGTGCCAAATTTGGTTGAAATTGGCCAAACTGTTTTAGAGAAGAAGTTCAAAATGTAAAAATGTTTACAGACGGACAGACGGACGGACAGACGCACGACGGACAAAATGTGATCAAAATAGCTTGCTTAGCTTCCAGCTCAGGAGAGCTAAAAACGACAAGATTGTATGGAAACTTGCTTTACAGTAATGGTAACTTGAAATTTTTTTAAACAGTAGAGCGAAGCGTTAAACATGCTTTTAATTGACAATATAGTAAAACATCTTTCAAATCTTCGACGGTAAAAGATTTGAGACAACCCCATTCTGATGAATTAAAAGTGGAATTACATTTGTCAATTTGTGAGATGCACGAAACTTTTTTTCCTTATCATGTAAAAATGTTATAGTGGTGGGATACATAAGTGAGTTTCAAGTCATATCAGTCCCTTAACGAACAAAACCTGCCCTTTGATTTTCAACTATTCAGTTTTGTGATAGATGCTCAAAGCGCTTTGCTTTCTTTACAATTTGAAATTCAGAAGAAATGAATTCAAAACAAATTGTTGTAGTAAATGTCTCTGTTTTAGGAAAAAAGGTAAAAGATTTCTTGTGCTCTGCTGGTTTTAGCAATGTTTTTATTGCACAAAATGTTCCAAATCAAAGAAAACTGTTTTTTGGAAATTAAGCAAAGACTATTTGATGTTTTTGTCCAGGAAAGAGACGCTTCCTTTGCATGTTCCTCTAAACGTTACGTATACAAATACTTGTACGACCCTTTTGGTCTCCAATATTACATGTATCTTAAAAAGTGTATATCAGACAATATTGTTCACTATTTGACAATATATAGATTGTCTGCACATAGACTAGCAATAGAACAAGGTCGGTATAATAGAACACATTTGTTGATTTTGTTCTCTCAATAGGATTGAATAGCACTTCATTTTAAAATGTCTAAAGTACAGTCATTTACGGTGTATTAATATCAAAAAGTGCTGCTGGTTAAAGCCTTCTTGTTTCAAGTTTGTTCAGTTGCTGAGTTCGAGAAATAAGAAACAATTACAAAAAAACTAGGTATTTTTCTTAAGAAAGCAACAAAGTATAGAAATAATTTGCTTTAGTTAAGATGTATATTTTCATATTATCGTACTAATGTGATGATATAAGTGCTATATATATATATATATATATATATATATATATATATATATATATATATATATATATATATATATATATATATATATATATATATATATATATATATATATATTTATATATATATTATATATATATATATATATATATATATATATATATATATATATATATATATATATATATATATATATATATATATATATATATTGCATTGTTCATTAGTGGTATTATCACATAATGGCAGGTGTGTTTGTGTTTTTATATATATATATATATATATATATATATATATATATATATATATATATATATATATATATATATATATCATTGTTCATTAGTGGTATTATCACATAATGGCAGGTGTGTTTGTGTTTTGCAAAAATGTTGTTAATACTAGTCATGTTAATACATGTACTTATGCAATACCCATAAACCATGTGGTATAAACTATACTATTACAGAAAAAGACATGTTTTGGCTATATTACGATTCCGTTTACTATGGAGTTAATTTAATGTTTAAATTACATGCAATAATGACAAATTTTGAAAGATTGATAGACATAGCTAAAAAAGACCACAGGGCATTACAAATAATAGTTTGCATAATTCAAACCATTTGATCAAGTGATGATCTTTCGTAAAACGTAGAAATTTTTAATTGTTAGAAATAGTTATAACGACGTACGGGGACGTAAAAGAACTGATAACATGAATTGTGTGAATCTTATGACCTCAATGTTGTAAAATGTTGTACATATGAGGCAAGATAATGTTCACCCCAGAGGATACTATTCAATTCACAATCATATAAAACTCAGGGTGAATAGTGTAAAGTAAGTTTTAAAACATTTAAACATTAAACATTAAACATTCGTACATCGTTTAATATTGTAAAAAATGACAAAATTTAACGGTTATTTGTATACTTTATTCATATACAATTTTCAGTGTTTACTTTTTTATTTGATTCATGCATAAAATTCTTAAGCTGTAATGCAGTTTTAATTAATATCATCTATGATGTTTATCAACAACATATATGCCAATTAACTGGTGGGTTTTTTTCAGTGCTTTAATTTTTTGTTTTCATTTTCATCAAGCACATCTCTGTCATTGTCGAATAAAGTCGGTTATCAGCAAATCGAGCAGCAAAATATACATTAGACCAATAGAACATCTCTGACAAGAGCAAGTTATTTTCAATTCATCTCTGTTTATCAAAAGCAAAAGAAGAGAACAAATTAAAAAAAACCACTCGAGTCAAAGACCTTCGTTTCTGGACTTTATTTAAATCACTTAGAATTTTACAATAGGATTGAAAGTTACTTAGTTGTAAAAAAAATTCAGACCAGTTACACATTCATTTAATAGATTATTTTGTCGTCAGTAAATCGGACCAGTAATGCCTTGTTTAAATCGGCCCAGTAGTTCCATGTAATCATGGCAATTTATATCACTTCACATGAAACGTACAAATAACTTAACTCTTTGAAAAAATAAAATATTGTCTGTGAATGACAGTGCCACTCAAAAGATACAAAACATTAAGTTTTGAATGATATTTTTTAAAAATAGTTTAGTCCAAATTCTCTCTATCATTTTAAAATCTTTAGCAATTTTTTATTCAATATAACCACAAATTGAATGATTGTAATGCAAAAGAATTTATAGTATTAAACTACTAATATTTACCTTGTTCTCCTGGCATACAATTTAATTTAGGTGAATAATAAAAATGTAGAGATACAGTGTCTCTTATCAGTTTAAAGCATTTTTCAATATTTTTGAATTGCGCGCTATATGTATATAATTATCAAGAATAAGTGAGATGGACCCAATAGAAAATATGCAAAATTATTTTTTACAAATTATAGAATCTAAACTTTTAATATTATAATGCTTCCAAAAATGTTATAGCGGAAAACAATATCTGCAAAGTTTAGTCCAAATGTCCTCTGTGTTGCTAAAGGTCCAATTGTGTTTGAGCCTTATTTCATAATATAGTAAAATTATCGAATATTAAGTCAATTATAACTCATTTCATAAATAATTTATGTGTTAAGAACAAATTTTACCCATGTCATTGAACTTAATAAAAATTCGAATTTAGCAATTCAAACCCTGAATAAACAGCATCCTTAAGATAACGATGTTTTTACTTTTACAATAATGCATTATCTATAAACATGGGTTACAGTCAATGAATATATTTTGCCCTTTTATGTAAACTTAAGGAACAGACAAAGACGATGTTAATCAATTTAAAATTCACTTCAGAACTATGAAGCTTAATTTCTAAAAAAAATTAATACAAAATCTGTATTTTAGACGAACAACAAGCTACCCGATATGTTGAGAACAGACAATGTTATAAAACATTATATGACTTCTCTATAGTATATTTTTTTTTAAACGTTAATACAAAAATGATATTGCTTTGAACTGTTTCTATTAAGAAAGAGGATTTTCTATTCGTGTCCTCTTATTACAGCGCAAAAAGAAAACTGAACTCTATGATTTTACAGAAATGAAGATGCAGTTAAATCATCTTTAACAGGACAAGAATTGGCGAACCAATCTTTTTTACGCAAGTACACATTTTACATTACTCGGAAATCTTGACATTCCAAAACAATAGTCAAAACATTAATGAGTGCATAATATACACCAAATTTTTAGCAAATATCTCATTTAGGATAAACGTGGTCGTTCCACCATTAACAAAACATGGGATAATCTATTTTATATATATAAATATAAAACTCTCTGACAAAAACAGGCTTATTGACGTCGCTATTATAACGTATAAAATCTCATTTGAAAAGTTGACGTCATTTTGCTGTTTCATGCTTTCAGCACATGTCAGTATTAACAATATTTAAAACGGTTTTCAAGAGTACAGTGTCGTTGTTGAACATTTTGTGCAGGAATAGATTTCAAAATTGAGGTAAGCAAACATTTTTTTTTATTAAACAAGATGTATGTTTTATATTTGATAGGCTTTGATTATCATGATGAAGGTCATTGACTTCCGGAGAACCATTTAAGATTGCCGTTTCTGTTATGTTTATACAATGTTCTTTTTGCTGTTCATTCGCTTCTATATGCCATATAAGTAAAGACATAATACCAAACACACTCTACATATAATACCAAACACAGACAGTCGGTTTACAAATATTATCTTTATACACTAAACAGTCATTTTGATACATAGACGTGTGTGTGTGTAAAGAGTTTACTTTTACACAATACTAGACTTTGACCCGTGCGTGCACGGGTTGACATTGCATATGATATCGGACATTTACGACATAGATACTTCGACACACAATATTGTTGACATTCACATAACCAAGCTTTAAACCTTCATTAAAGCTATTAATTTCACTACACTCTGCTTAGTTAGAATAATCTAATTGTGTCTCGGGACAGGCCTTCAACACAGTTAAAATGCGAAAATTTGCAGAATCCTTCCGAAATGATTTTGGAGAAATATAATGAAGCTACATGTACATTGGAAACAACAGTCGAATTATTCATCGCAAACCATTTTGAGGCTGTAAATACCTTTCATATCAAAATTTAATTCATGTTTATGAAGAATTTAACACTTTTTCACAAACGATTTTTCTTTGCTTCAGAATTACACACCATGATGAAATTCGTGACTCCCGGTTTTTCTTCATATTAAATGCACTGAGTTAAATTGATTTATCTCCTGTATTTTCAATGAAAATTTACACGCTTCTGAGTTTATCCCTGCAAATGTGAAAACATAAAGATCCTCTCGTGATTTAACGTGAATGTAATGCACATGCGCAAGATTGTAAAAACACAAAAAATCCAGATGATTTACGGATTTTTAAAAGAAATTCTCGTTGATTATTAATGAGGAAGCTTAATTGCGAAAAATTAAAAACAAATTGGTAATCTTCAATACCAATTATGTTTAAAATATATATAAAAAATAATACTAGTAATCAAAACTCTTCCGATTTCTCAGTATTCAAGCCCAAAAATTCAAGTCTATTATATTGATATAGTAGTATAGATATTAACAAACAACCCTGTTAAATCTAAGACATTAGTTTCGATTTTAAAGATGTAGAATTACAAAAATGAATACGTTGTGGATTGGGAAACCCACTCCTCAGCAGGTGTATGCATGCAAACAGTTTGTTTAGTCGCAGTACTGGATTTTCTTTATTTTATCTCTTCCACTCTCAGCCACGAAGAGGTTGTCTAAAGCGTCCACACATAAACCCCAAGGATACTGTAGATGACAGTTGTCAATATAGCGGAGGAACTGTCCGTCCTGGTCCAGGATGTGGATACGCTGTTTGGTAGAGTTGGCTGTCTGTTGTAATGCCATACGGTTTAAACGACGTCTTGGTACTAGAAGGAGGACCAGTGAAGGTAAACCGGAGTTTTCCAGCCTGATTTAACCACCACTATTGCACCGGCGGTATAGTCAGATACGCATATGTCTAAGTTCTTGTTCTTTTTATGTATTTGATGTCACGAGATGAATAGAGTGGCTGTCCCTTATCTTTGAATTCAATAGTTTGTTTCTCTTTTGAGTCAGAGTAACGCACAACTTTTGCTTTTGTTCCATAATCACTGTTCATGACAACAATGAGATCGTCAGATGAGGTACAGCATATATTGCAAGGTCTCCATTCCTGTAGTTTAATCAGTTTCAGTATATCCATATTCTTCACCATGTTGATAGATCTATCTTCTTCATCAGTATAAACTAGGTCTCCACTTTGTGTAACTGTTAAATCACGCGCATAGTTCCCTGATTTGGTTTTGACTGACTTCACTAGTTCTCCTTGCAGTGTGTAGAGTCTCAAGATATCGTTATAACTATTCGTCCAGATGTGTTTGTCACTAAGACATGACACACTGCACAATCGGTGTCTGTATCTTTGACAATTCGTTGTTCATCATTTAATGGTTTGTATGAGGCAGAAGTGTCAGCATCGGAAGCATCCGTTGTGTATTCGTGTGCTTCAGTCGTGATTGACAACAAAGAAAGAGAACCAAACTGTTCATATAGCTGTTCTTTGTTGATCTTCTGAGGGGTAAAACTTGGTAAAGAAACTTTTAGTTTTGGAGACAATTTTCTGAATTCTTTATTCCTGGATTTGTTGGCAGTGACGATGTTGATATCGCTAGAGTTCAATAGTTTCTCAAGATCAGTAGCACATTGTACTATTTCAGATATCGTGCCTTTAATTTCATTTTCTTGTTTATTTAGGACAGTCAATTGATTATAATCATTTCTTCAAGAGTGGACTTAACATTCTTTAGAATAATGTTTACTTCTCTGTGCAAGTCCTCTCCATGTTTATTTATGGCAGATGTGAGTTTCTGCGAATTTTTATTCAGATCAGCTTTCTGAACTGATATGTGAGACGCAGTCTCCTGATATTTAGGATAAATTGATTTTTTTTATTTCTTGTAAATCTTTTTGAATGGCTTCTTTTTCGTTTTGAAAGTATTTCAAAATCTCACTAAACTCGTGACCTTTATGTTCAGAGGAAGCACATGTTGTACATACAGATATGTCACATTCTTCACAATTCACATACTTTTGTGGAATGTTTCTGACGTTTCGTAGTTAATCCACGCTTATCAAATGGAAAAACTTTGTGTTCTGAAGATTCATCTAAGAGATGGTCCCCCACACAGGCTTTACATAGATGTATGTGACAAATGCCACAGTACAAAGGAGGGACCGAGGTATCGCAAAGTTGACTTCCTTACCACGTGCTGTGCAGTACGCCGAGGGTCCATGGTCAGACAATTTTTTTTCGCAGGACATCCTGAAAAGAAATGTACACTTTTATATGTTCACCTTGCCATTATTCCTAACATTCGTTCATAACACATTACTACTTGTGCTACCAAGTCAAGATTTCTCTTCTCACTTACATGTACATGCATAATCAGAGGTTACAATTATATAGGTATATAAAAGTGTGTGTAAGAGTGAGAAGGTTATCAGATTAATGACTCACCAATCGGAAGTATTACAATTATAGTTTGTTAATTTCTTTATTTTTTATATAAAATCAATTCATGTTTAATATATTTATATATATTTACAGACTGCTTAATTAATCAATTTTAATACTAACTGTTATTTACATGTATGTACAAATATAACAAACATCTCAGTTTACTGACCTACATTATCGGTGTAAGCCTTTGTCCAACATGGCCACCCTTAAACTTTTTAACTACTTCCTCGTTTGTTTACTTGTATAAGATCATGTGATTAGTAACACGGCAGGTGATTTAGTGGCAGATCTAGGAATGGCTTTCTTTCCCGGTCCTTCACTGCGCTTTAATTTTATTTTTTCTTTAGTTAATTTAATAAGCAATAACAAAAAACATAACTATAAGAGTCTTTATTCACATAAATAATTTATATAATTATACTTTAATTTATACTACAAAAATAATACAGACCAAAAATTATCTCAGGTTGTTTTGTGAGTCTATGAAGAAGATAGGAATACGCTTTATATTGGCATTAACTAAGTCAATATTTATTAATATTTCTAATATTCTTATAGTACACAGAAGGAGGTACATAAATTTTAGATGATTGTCTTGTATTTTCCCTTTTTGCTTACTGAACACTGATTTAGAAATAGACTGAGTTACCCCTCTTTAACCTTAGTCTAAAGAGTCCTCAAAACCACGTAATTTATACTTTTTCCTACAAAATTGCTATTTTTTTTACTCATTTCTAAGTGTTACACAGCTAAAATATCATAACTTTTTAACAATTGCCAGTTCATTCCTGTTTGGATACTTTACCCAAAGATGTGATTTACACGTAAAGGTTTCCATGCGCTTGCATTAGAATCAACACAGTTCAGATAACTAAATCGATTTGCAGCTTTCAATTAGAGTATAAGATATATACATGTAAGAAATACTGCAACTTACTACAGTTTATTTGGTAAACTAGAAATAAAATAAATGTTACACCTGATATTTCCATTTCAGAATACTTTTCTTGCCAGAAGCACAAACATGTAGCAACATACAGATTGTAGTGGGAGAGGAGGGGGGTTGAATAGTCCTCCATCCGAACGTTTAATTTTGCAGTGAAAGGAGATATGCCAAAAGGCTAAATTAATAATCAGCAATAAATCAACGCAAAAGAAACCTTTCACTAAGACTCCCATGTTTATCAATATTTACTCAATATAAATTTTTGGTTTGGTCTCTTTTTTTTCCTTTAAAGCATAATGGCATTCATTGTATTTAGAGAGACAATAGTGAGTTTAAAAAATCAATGTTTCAGTAGTTAAATCGTACAACTTTTAAACATTTAGTGAAACCATAATACTACTTCTAAGTGTTGCATTTTGGTCGGGGGTATTGCATGTACTTTATAATTAATGCTTTGTCAGAAGTTGATCTCTCAACTATGTTTATTTGTCTAGCATATGTTATTATATTAATTTAACCTGTTGTATATATATTATCTATATAATAAAGTTCATCATCACTTTAATTTCCTAAATGATCATTTTGTATTCAAATATTTGGTTTGGTTTAATCATTTTAAAATCAAACACAGCAGAATCATTCAGAAGGACAACATGTTTGACAAAAATATGCTTATAGTCGTAGTATAAAAATGTTGACATAAACTTTATATAATCACTAATAATTGTGTACTGTTTTGTGTATCTGCCATTTATATCGATTGATAAGAAATAGGAAGTTTGAGTACTACATGTTAATTGAATAGACTAAAGACAAATACAGTAACCATGTTACATATTTTTAATTACTATTTCAAAGCATTATGGGAAAACATTTTTCACCCGATTGTGCAATTTATTAAATCAATTCATTTTATACCAGCAGGTATATCTTATTGTCAAAGTATATAAACTTTTTAGCAGTTAAAGGTCTGGCACGAAAGCCAAGAAAGTTGAACAACTTGAATCTTGCTTCTTTTTTTAAATTTGTTGAAATTCAGTTTACTGATGTAAACAATGTACATGTGGATGTTGTTAGAGAAGGTCTGGATGGTCATGAAAATATATGTATCTCTTAAAGAAAGAGAGTTCTGCATAAAGATATAGCAAAATATTTTAAAAGTGACAAAGGCAAAATACATGGAATTTTTCTATACTAAATAATTGATAACTTAAACTATCATATCTAATAATTGAGGGTAAATCCAATCGTTAATTTGTTGACCGCCTTAATTATCTCTTTAAGTATAAGTACATACATGTACATGTATGTAAATGATTTATTCAATTATATCTACGTATAAAACACGTAAATCAGGAAGTAAATGCTAGGGCATTTGAATAGTTCTTGACGATTGAACAGACCTGCAAGATTTGTAAAAGTTGTTTTGGGGTTCCCCATATCCAATCAATAACATTTAAAGATACGCGGAATATATGCATGTAAGTCAGTGATCCATTTACATGAAATGAAGGTCCATTTCAAAGAAAATGAGTTTAGATATTCCTTAATATAGTAATAGTATTGCTTAGATAAACATGTTTAGTAAATAATATGAAGAAAGTTAATGTATGTTGAGTACTGTATTAGATAAAAACGAATGAAGAAAAATGATTACAGATGTTAAAAAAACATTATTGTTCTGTAAATTGCCAGTACTTCGAATTTTAAACATAACTATAGATCCCAGAAAATAATTATACAACATCTGCATTAATGTCAGCTAGTATGAAAAAATACTACATTCTAATATCTTATACCACCGCTTTAATACCTCGCCAAAGTAGAGGGATGATTGAACTTCAGAATAAAAATAAAATATTGTATTTTGATGGATATATCATGTACTTGTAAAAACTGCGAATTACTCAACACAAAGATTCTGTGTGAAAAACAACAAACAGAAAGTATTTGGATTTGTTAAATTAAATTTTTGAGATACATACATGTAAAATTACCTGTGCTGAAATGCAGACTTTAATCTGTCTTATTTTTATAAAGATATGATATGTCGATTTGTTTGAAAATATGGAAGTTCTAATTTAATAAAACTGTGTTTACACACTGCCTAAATAAATTAAATGGTTGAACAAAACATTGTATATGTATGGACATGTCAGATAACAAGCGGAGATTATCTTGATATTATATATTTCCAAAATTCTTTTACGGATTGGTGAGACGTATAAAAGCACACGTGCGGAACTGGAGACTTTAATTCGTCGCATTTTCATAAAGAGAAAATATAAACTTTTAGTGTCTTTTCAGTTTGTCCTTTCAGACATATTTCTATTCCTTGCAATGTTTTAATAGTCCATTATAAATTGATTTATGAAAATAAATGTATAGTACATGCAACTTTCTTTAAAACTTATTCATTGTACAATGTTAAAACAGTAGCGACAACGGTCCTTGCTAAATAATGATGATATTTATAATATCGCTTTTAAAATTAATGCACTATCAGATGGTCTGAATAAGATTTCCTATCTTTAACAATTATATGAATTTTCAAGTCTTATCTTCTCTGTTCAAGAATATCAATATGTTGTAAAAGAAACACGAACGCATACACCGAGAATTGAGTTTTGTAAAAATAACACTTGTTTCAAATATAACCATTTTTGAAAAAAAATTCTCTTTTTTACCACAAGATTTTAAACAAAAATAGTCTTTTTTGCTTTCAATAAGCATCGTGCTTTTCGAGCAGTAAATTGAATAATGCAGTGTTAGGTGTGTACGTCTCCAGACCCTTTTAACTTTTATTTTCAAGCGCTTTGCAGGACATAGGTCGAGGGGGGTACCACTTTGTGTTTGGTCAAATCGTAATTTCCTTTCTTATGGTTGTATGGGGCACCTCACTGTTGGGACGTCGTATCTATCGAAAACAAAATAAAACCAATAAAATCAAGTATAACATTTATAAAATAAATTCTTTCCCAAACTGTCCCAAAACAGCGTGGGGCAGTGGGTAGTGGGTTCACTACGGATCTTTAAGTTATGAGGTCGAATCTTCCAGGGGATTTTAAAATGTTAACCTTTCTACAAATATTTTAAATTTATTTTTTTTGTTTTGTTAAATAATGTAAAAGATGAAAATTCTAAACCGGTTAAAGTATTTTAGTTATAATGCACTTTAATCCCCATTAATATCGACTGATGTTCTATACCACCTTAACAGAGGCGCGTATGTGTCGACAACATCCCGCACAATAGAATTGTAGTTTTCCGCGTGGTCTTCAAGCGGTATTTCATCTGATTTCAAGAAACGCATTGAGGTCGTATCTTAGATACTCTGTAATAACTTTACGAAATTGTCGGAAACTCAATTGTTTTATAGGTTCCTCTGCTTTTGGGACATTCAAAACAAAATAGATGTCATTGAGATCTCCGGACACATTCACTCTAAGATTGCATGAAAAAAGATCCTTCACTACCGGCTAAGACAACAGGATGGGGTTAGACTATCTGGTGATAAGCAAATCAATCCTCTTTATACTTAATATTTGAGGAATTTTAGTTACAAAACGCTAATGAAATTAAACAAAATAAATCTTTTAGACATTTAACTACATGTAACTTCTTAGCTAGTAAATGTATTTTTATTCGTATTCAACACAAAAAAATACAAACAAAAATAAGAAACAAAGCGAATACCATTTATTGCTCTTATTATTGTATCATAACTTTTTCAATAGTAAATGTCATGCATAAGTTAACACAGTCTCTACATATTGTAAAATATAGACAGTCTGATTACAAATATTATCTTAATTTATACAGTCAGTTTGATACACACACGTGTGTGTAAACAGCTAACTTTTACACAATACATGTATATAAACAGACAACCTGTTGTAATATTAGACATCAGTGCAGATTATTAAGATGTATAAATACAATGTTGAATATATTATGGATTGGGAAACCCAATTTTCAAAACGAGTATTTTAACAAACATTTTTCTTTAGTTGCAATACTTGATTTTCTTTATTTTACGTCGTGTATACTCAGCAACGAAAAGGTTGTCTCTGGCGTCCACACATAAACCCCATGGATACTGTAAATCACAGTTGTCAATAAGGCGGAGGAACTGTCCGTCCTGGTCTATGACGTGGATTCGATTGTTGTCACAGTCGGCTACCAGGATCCTACCTTGGCTGTCTGTTGTAATGCCGTACGGTCTAAACGACGTCTTGGAACTAGAAGGAGAACCAGTGAAGGTAAACCGGAGTTTCCCGGTCTGATTAACCACAACTACGGCACCGGCCATCCAGTCAGCGACACAAATATCTAAGTTTATGTTCTCTTTGATGTATTTTATGTCACGAGATGAATAGAGCGGTTGTCCCTTATCATTGAATTCAATAGTTTGTTTCTCTTTTGAGCCAGAGTAACACACCACTTTTGCTTTTCTTCCATCATCACTGTGCATGACAACAAGGAGGTCATTAGATGAGGTACAGCAGATATTCCAAGGTTTCCACCCCTGTAATTTAATCAGTTTCTGAACATCTGTATTCTTCACCATGTTGATAGATCTATCTTCATAATCAGTATAAACTAGGTCACCACTTTGTGTAACTGCTATATCCCGCGGATTGTTCCCTGACTTGGTTTTGACTGAATTCACTTGTTCTCCCTCCAGGTTGTAGAGTCTCAAGATATTGTCTAAACCACTCGTCCAGATATTTTCATCACTAAGACATGACACACTGCGTAGTTGATTATGTTTTCGATAATCGGTGTCTATATCCATAACAATTCGTGGTTCATCAATTAATGGTTTGTATGAGGCAGAGGCGTCAGCACCTGGGGCATCCATTGTGTATTCGTGTGTTTCAATTTTCATAGAAAGCGAAGAAAGAGAACCAAAATATTGATATAGCTGTTCTTTGTTGATCTTCGGAGGGGTAAAACTTGGTAAAGAAACTTTTTGTTTAGGAGGCAGTCTTCTAAATTCTGTATTCCTTGATTTGTAGGCAGTGACAAGGTTGATATCGCTAGAGTTCAGTAGTTTCTCTAGATCAGTAGTACATTGTGCGATTTCAGAAATGGTGGGTTTAATTTCATCTTCTTGTTTATTTAGAACAGCCAATTGTTTGGAATCCATTTCGTCAAGATTGGACTTAACTTTCTTTATAATAAAGTCTACTTCTCTGTGCATGTCTTCTCCATGTTTATTTATAGCTGATGTCAATGTCTGCGAATTGTTACTCAGATCAGTTTTCTGAACCGATATGTGAGATGCAATCTCCCGATATTTAGGATTAATGGACTTTTGTAGTTCTTCTAAATCTTTTTGAATGGCATCTTTTTTGTTTTGATAGTATTTCAAAATCTCAGTAAACGCGTGACATTTATGTTCAGAGGTAGCACATGTTGCACAGATAGGCATGTCACATTCTTCACAATAAAGTTCACATACTTTTGTGGAATGTTTCTGACATTTCGTAGTTAATCCACGCTTATCAAATGGAACAACTCTGTGTTCTGTAGATTCATCTAAGAGATGGTCCCCTACACAGACTTTACATATATGTATGTGACAAATGCCACAGTATAAAGGGGGGACCGGGGTATCGCAAAGTTGACAGCGTAACACGTCCTGTGCACTTCGCCGGGGGTCCATCGTCAGACAATTGTTTACCTCAGGAACTCCTGAAAAAAATGTACACTTTTATAAATTCATCTTTCCATTATTCCTAACATTCGTATATTACACATCATTACATGCGCTACCAAGTCAAGATTCCTCTTTTCACTTACATGTGCATGCATAATCAGAGGTTACAAAATAGGTATATAAAAGTGGGTGTAAGAGTGAGAAGGTTATCAGATTAATGACTCACCAATCGGAGGTATTAAAATTATACTTTGCTAAATTCTGTATTATTGATATAAAATCAAATCATGCTTAATAATTATATAGTTTTCACAGACTGCTTAATTAATCAATTTTAATACTAACTGTTATTTATGGACAAATATAACAAACATCTCAATCTACTGACCTACATTATCGGTGTAAACCTTTGTCCAACATGGCCGCCCCAGACTTTGTAACTACTTCCTCGTCTGTTTACCTTGTATTAGATCACGTGATTAGTACACAGCGGATGATTTAGGGGCGGATCTAGGAATGACTCTCTTTCCCGGTCCCTCGCCGCGCTTTAATTAAATTTTTCTTTATTTTATAAACAATAACAAAAAACATAACTATAAGAGTCTATATTCATATAAATAATTTATATAATTATACGTTTATTTATATTACAAAAATAATAGGGCCTACATGTACAGACAAAAAATTATCTCAGGTTGTTTTGTGAGTCTATGTAGAAGATAGGAATACGGTTTATATTTCCATTCACTAACTCAATATTTACTAATATTTTTAATATTTTATAGTACATAGAAGGAGGTAACATAAACTTTAGATGACTGTCTTGTATTTTCCTCATTTGTTTCACATTAACTTCTAACTAAGTAAAAAACTGATCACTGATTTGGAAATAGACTGAGTTACCCCTCTTTAACCGTAGTCTAAAGGGTTCTAAAAATCACGTAATTTATACATTTTCAACAAAGTAGCAATATTTTTACTCATTTCTAAGTGTTACACAGCTAAAAATCATAACTTTCAACAGTTACCAGTTCATTCCTGTTTGGATTCTTTACCAAAAATGTGATTTACACTTAAAGGTTTCCATGCGCTTACTTTAGAATCAGCACAGTGCAGATAAATTAATATATATATGTAGTTTTACAGCTTTCAAATAGAATATAAGATATATACATGTAAGGGATAAGTTTATTTGGTTAACTTTAAATAAATTAAAACAAATGTTACACCTGATATTTCACTTTAAGAATACTTCTCTTCATCTCGACACAGGCACAAACATGTAGCAACAAACATATTATAGCGGGGGGGGGGGGGTAGTCTCTCCATCCGAACGTAATATTTTGCAGAGAAACGTCATAGGAAGAGGAATGCCGAAAGGCTAAATTAATGATGAGCAATAAATCAACGCAAGTGAAACATTTCACTGATACCCCCACGTTTATGAGTATTAATTTTACTCGTTATAAACTTTCGGTTTGGTCTCTTTTTTTCTTTATGGCACTCGTTGTATTTTGACAGAAACAATAGTGAATTATAATATTTAATATTTCAGTGCTAAAATTGTACAACTTCTAAATATTTAGTAAAATTTAAGTACAATTTTTAAATGTTGCATTTTCTGTCGGGGGCATTACATACTTCATAATTATTGTTTTAGCAGAGGTTGATCCCTCAACTATATTTATGTGTCTAGAATATGTTATTATATTGACTTGTTGTAAGTATGCAATCTATATCATAAAGCTCGTCATCACTTTCTTAAATGATCATTTTTGATTTAAGTAGTTGGTTTGGTTTAATCATTTTAAAATCAAACACAGCGGAATCATTCAGAAGGAAAACAAGGTTGACAAAAATATGCTTATAGTCGTAGTATGAAAATGTTGGCATAAACTTTCTATAATCTATAATAATTGTGTACAGTTTTGTGTATCTGCCAATTGATAAGATATAGGAAGTGTGAGTACTACAAGTTAATTGGAAAAGACAAATACATAAACCATTGTACATGTTTTCAATCACAATTTCAAAGAGTTATGAGGAAACTTTTTTACCCGATTGTGCAATTTATTAAATAAATTTTATGCCAGCAGTTTTATCAAATTTCCACAGTATATAAATTTTTAGCAGTTAAAGGTCTGGCACGAAAGCCAAGAAACTTGAACAACTTTAATCTTGCTTTTTAAAACTTCAGAAATTCAGTTTACTGATGTATACGATGTACATGTGGATGATGCTAGAGAAGTTCTGGATGGCGATGAAAATATATGTATTTCCTAAAGAAGAAGAGCTCTCTATAAAGATATAAATATAGCAAAATATTAAGACAGTGTCAAAGGTAAAATACATGGAATTTTTCTATGCTAAATAATTGTCTAGAAAAACTTAAACTATCGTATCTAAAAATTGAAGGCATTTAAATCCAATGGTTAATTTGTTTACCATTCTGTCTTTTCAAGTATATAAACATACATGTACATGTATGTAAATGATAAATTCAATTTGACCTACGTATAAAACACGTAAATTCAGGAAGTTAATGCTAGGGCATTAGAATCAATATTGCCGATTGAACAGACCTGCAAGCTTTGCGAAATAGTTACCTGACATTACAAAATACACAATTGTTCCATAAATCGCTTCGCAAAAACTACAGTTTACAGAAAAATAGATACATGTATTTATATTTTCTTGTGTCTAAGGAAATTTGCTTACTTTACATCAAAGCAAACTATTTTAAAAATGGACAATCAAATAGTGTTATGATTTAATGTAGATGCTTTCTTCTTACAAAATAAAAAAAAACCATGCACGTTGCGGAGAAACCCTTTCACGGTAACTGCAGTACTGTTCTTTTTCAGGGGAAAATTTACTGCAGTTACATGAACCATGAAAGGGTGTCTCCGTAATGATCAATGTTCATCGCGAGTTTTTTCTTCACTATGGGTTATGAATGATGTTTAAAAATTCATTATGACGCCTAGAACTCTCATTAAATGGTTTTGTGGTATGTTTTTAGTTCATTTATACAAAGTTGACAATTTGACATTGTAATTTAATTTATGATTTATATAAATGTTAATGTAAACTTGTATTAAAGGATACATATAAATAATAGAAAAGAAGAGAGAGAGAGAGAGAGAGAGAGAGAGAGAGAGAGAGAGAGAGAGAGAGAGAGAGAGAGAGAATAATAACTAGATCTGACACCAAGTTCAACTACCTAATATATTCGTCTGAACATTATCCAATTTCTCATTTAAACCTAAATCAAAGGAAATCAGTTACAATCCGGCTTTGACGGCTTATTTGCAATAGCTGCATTATCAGATTATAATAAAATGGCTGCATTATCAGCTTATTGAAAAATTAACTTTGTTCTCTTTTTATAGTTACGGGAGGTAGAACGTTCGATTAAAATTTTCAAGGTTATGACTTAGAACCGGGTTTAATAAAACAACACTTCGATTTAAGATGTTAAAATTCTCAAACAACTTGTAACATATACATGTGGCATCTTTCGCTGCATGCTATATTTAAAGGATTTGGTTGATATCGAATCGTAACTTTTCGGTTGTTTCCGTTGCCGAGCATATATTTGGTATCAGAAATTGCCGAATTGATGATCTTCGTTCGGAAATGCCAGTGTGTAAAAAAAAAAACAGGTTGTACTATTCTCTATTCATGTAAAAAAGCAGTAGCTAAAATAGGAAAGACTGTATAATATACAGACTCTTGAAAATGACTTTCCGTGAAAATTTTCATGACTGAAGTGCCAAAAGTATGCCAATCTTCTCCTTGAATTCACGATATATTTCACTGAAAGCCAAATTTTTTCATGAGTTTTAAAAATATACTACTTAGATAGATACGGATTTTTATGATTATTTAGAATCAAATAATATATGTTGCACCTGCACCAACAAATGGACATTATTCTATTTCTAAGTAATTTATTTATTTAAAAAGCCCATTAAAATGCTGCAAGTTATGGCCTTACGCGTTAAGCTATTGAAAAAACAAAATATTAAAGTTAAATTAAATGACATCAAAAACGCTTGTTTGATTTATTTAAAATATGCTACTTTTTCTAATCAACGATGCATAACTTTAGACCACATACCTTAAATATAAGAAAATGCAAACTTCTTGTTAAATTGAGACCATTTTGAAGAGGAAGATCAATTGATATTTGAGATATATGTGAAAAAATCGCCCTCCCCCATCCCCAATTTATAAAAAAGAGGGAAAGAAAGAACTAACAGAGCTTTGAGGACTTATGAAACGCCTCTAGATCTCGTACTGACAAAAGCACAGTAAAGTTCTGAAGATAGGGACAGAAAGTATCAATTATCGGTGCTGTGCGAATGCCCCTCTCTCCTTCGCTCTACTCTGCCCGGAGTTTACTTTGTACTTATATCTTAAGTACATAGTTGAAACTGTTACTAAAACACATTAATCGATACAGACGGGGCGAAAAATGTCCAAACACGGTGTATATATATATTATATTTATATACACGTGTAAGTGCGTGTATTATATATAGACTCTCACGAAGCCTAGTGATATATTGAATTATTTGACTTAAGTGGAGTTTTTGAATAACTGAGTGGATTAACTCGACAGTAGTTTGCTCTAGTATGTTTTAGTTGATGAAAATCCCAATCCGGTGTTCGGTTATTCCCCTTTTAGTAAAATTTAACGACCTTTTTGTCCGATGGGTTTAGCTCTACAATGACTGGCAGAGTCTCAAAGATGGGCTGATTTGGAATCTGATACATTGAATTGGTGCAAGACATATTTCAGTAATTATTTAAATGCAAATAAAAGGAGTTGTATAGGTGTTGAAACAAAGGTTAGAATAAAATGCAAATAAATTCACGTATTTTCCGTTTTAGTTTTCTACCTGATAATAATTTCTTAAGATGTAATTTAAAAGTTCTTGGACTTACCGAGACCTTTCATTCGGTAAATAGAAAAAGGGGACAGTCCCTATAATTAGAGAGTTAGAGGCATCAACAGTTTTTGTCAATAACTTGTACAGGAATAAAAATGTCTAATGCATTATTGAAGCAAAGTTGGAAACAAATTATTTCCAAATTCTGCCGTAGTATTCAATTTTTTGTTTTCGTAATTTATAGTCAGTATTTGCAGAAACAATTTTTGTCAGTTCGGTCCATTTTTGTGGGGGTGTGCACGTTTAGGAAGTTGTGAAATGGCATGTTGTAATGCAATAACTGGTACATGTACAAGCAGCGCGTAAAGATGATTCCACATTAAATTTTAAATGTTTTATTCATAAGTACATTTTCAAACAAAAAACAGTATTCTGATGAAGCAATCTGATAAGAAAACCAATTTGGGGACTGAGTTTCTCTAAATCTGAAAACATTATATTTTTGTAAACACTTTCATAAATAACTGTGTCGAGTTTTACGAATTTCGTCGAAATTGACAGGTGGTCGAAATTACCCCGGTTTAGAAGATATCAAAAATTTTCATAGTATTTGCATTTGTGTAGAAGTCAATTGCAGGGTCCTTAGTTTCTTTTTTAATTAGTAATAATTGATTTAAAACATGTATTTGATATAACATCATCCCCGCTTCTCCGACGTATATGTATAATTTTGTTACATTTGTAACATTGCTTGATTCACACATGTACATTCAAAATGAATTGTTTAAGAAGCTTTGGATGTTTCTCTATTGTATCATAGTGAATATTTGGCAGTCCTCTAGAAAAGTTCAATAAAATCGGAACACGGTTGCATCAGTAGGGTTTTTCTCCGTAAAACATAAGAATTTGATTTTACTAAAGTGTTATTTATAATTATTACGGATCCTAATATGCAAATCATTTATTGTCATGTATTTGTTTTATAGGATCCAGTAATCATCATCATTATCAAGGTGAAACATCTTATATTTATTCGTGAACACTGCTTCCCGCTACATTATTGTCTTTAGGCAATATCAGCTATTGTATGAAAGGACACATTTCTTCTTTTTATTCTGATGAATGTCCTTAATTAGTAAATCATTTTCATATAATTTCATTCTGGCTTTTACGCAGGATTTAATTGGGAAGAAAAAATTAGTTAACTATAACCTGGTTTGCACGTCACAAGACACGTCACAATGCACCAACGTCAAAAATTACTATTCCGCTTGACGTCACATTTGAACTTTGAACAGATTAGTTTTTTGTTAATTTTTCAAAACATTTTTAAAACGTATATTTTGGTTAAATATTGTAAAATTTGAAAATGTTAAATATCGATAGATGTCCAACAAAACTTTAAGCATTGAATGCTTACTTTTGGATATCGTCGGTCCAATAACACAACAGGCCATGCAGACAAATTGAATGCCTCGCATCGTATGCCGCGGTCTGATAATTAACATAACTTCTTCCTCTAATGGGAATTCCCTTAAAAAACTTTCCGTGTATTTATTTCCCTTAAAAAACTTCCTGTGTATTTATAGCTAAGGCCAAACAGTATTTTGCTTTCTAGCAATAACAAACAAATAGTTATGGAGACATTAGGTTCAGTACCAAGAGAAAACAAATTTGAAGAGGGACAAGAGCAACCTAATGACAATCATCCGACAAGAAATCGGGAATTAACCGAGAGAAACGATAAGAGTTCGTCATCAAGGAAACAACATTTTGAAAAAAGGAAACACGTCGAGGACTCCTCCGATTCTGAAAATGAACAGTTGGTGGTAAGAAAAGCAGTTTCTTGGTGTGCAAAGCAAAGACGGATTTATTTGATAGACTTTTTAATTAGATTCAGACAATCATATTATAAATATCATATTAGCCGTTTGACCAATTTCAATTACAGCTCATGTGCAAACAGGTTATACTAGTTCTATTTCTAATCTTTACTGAGTTTAAAAAACAATCAATCTACTTGAGGATTTAAATCATTTATTTTTTTTTTTACCAAAACCGACGATAATTGAAACCACATACATGTAACTATCAACATATTATATTATTCCTTAATTCGGAAATCAATTGACGTTTGACCTTCATTGTTTTTATTGTGTAAATAGGAACAGAAAAAAAAATTACATTTATTATATTTCCTTTCTTCTCTGCGAACCATTTTCTTCAGTTAAGGTTGACGTTTACTCGTTTTTGGAAATTTAAGAAAAATCCCTAAAAATTTTACACTATGATTGGGATTTTCTTAATTGTGAAAATAATACAAATTGCCAAACTCTTCAACAAATAAAATACAGTTTATGAATGGAAGTGACATTAAATAGATACAAAGCATTAAGTTTACATTCACAAATATTATAGATATTCAAGTCCGAATTTCTTCTATCAGTTTTCAAGTTCCTACCCATTTTTGATTCAATATAACAAAAAAACTGAATGTTGATAATGCTAAAACATGTATAACATTAAACTAAGTATATTGACCTTTTTCTGCTGGCATAAAATTTATACGAGGTAAATGATAAAATATTTGAGATATGGTGTATTTTTTGTTTTTCTGCATTTTTTAATATTTCTATAGTGTGTGCTATACGATTATCTAAAAGAAAAGCGAGATAAAACCAACAGAAAATATGCAAAATTATGTTAACTAACAAATAAAATCTAAATATGATAGTATTACCGAAAATATTTCAGTGAAAAACAAAATCTGAAAAATTAGCCCGAATTTCCTCTGTTTTGCTAAAAGTCAAACTTTGTTTAAGGAAGGAGTCTTTTCATTATCAATCATACTTCTTATAATAAGAAATGCATGAAATTTTGACACAGTCAAACGGATCATATTACTTAATGATTCTATCAGTTTAATTAAATTTGACCTTTTTGTTTTCGGATAAAGGTCAGGTCAAGGTCACTACCTTTTTCCTCAACGTAAAGAGTGATAAAAATAAGTGTAGCTCTTTATAGTTCTGTAGACATTTGTTTAAGATTTGAAGATTCAAATCTTCAATGAAATCATAGACCATGAGAGTGTCTATCAGCTTATACTACTAAATTGGAATAAATATTTATACTAAAATTGATATTGCTTAGCCCGCATTTCCTCTAATTTTCTTAAATTTTGAAGAAATTTTGATTATTTTTTTTATGCTTCCAATAATAAAATATTTCTAATTTTGATGTATTATGAAGACTTTATATAAAGATATAAATTGACAGAAAAGCTAATATATTGACCGTTTCATTAGAGAGAAAAACTGATTTTAGTGATTTTTTCACAAAAATCAATGTATAGAATGGGCGCTTTAAAAAGCTTATAAAAATGTTATTTGATAGGCAAATCATATTTTAAAAACATATTCTGAAACCCAAGTATCATATTATTAGTTCACATTAGTAAAAAAAAATCCAGCATTATTGTTATTGTTTTTAAAATGCTAAAACAGACTCATTATATATATATAATCTGCAGCAATTCTGAATTGCGCAACATGTGATATTTTCCTACGCCAATATTACGCCAAAAATATAGTTCTTGTTCCATTCTAAACATTGATTACATTTTTCTATGCCAAGTTGTATGTTAGTAAAAAAGAAAGAAAAATATACTATTTTAATTTCCTTTCATCTTGATTTAATGAAAAATTAATCAAATTTACGTTTGACAAGTCGAAAACCAGAAAAGACTCCTTCCTTAAGCCTAATTCCATAACATAGTAAAAATTTCGAGTTTTATTTCATTAATAATTCATTCTATAAATACGTTTTGTGTTTAGAACAAATTTTACCCATGACATTGAACTTTTTAACAATCCGGATTTGAGAACTCAAACCTTGAGAAACAACGTCCTTAAAGTCATATTTAGAATTTAAGACCGATTTTTGTTAGGTGTGTTTTCTCTGCATGACCGCAAAATTAAAGTGATTGGGAAAATATTGCATTACATATTGATTTACATATTCTTAGCAAATTATATTCATTTGATAACGATGAACATACATTTTTGATATACTTGTTTACGTTAAATATTTACGATCAGGTTTACACGTAAAATGTTTATTAAAAAGTAGAGAAAACTTACAGAAAATTAACAACAGTATTAAAAAATGCCTTTGTAAACTGATTCGCCTTTATAATAAACCGTCATTCTAAGAAATCACCAGCAGAAAAACATGATTGTTAATTTAAAGAAAAATATAACTGACTGGTTGTGAGCTACATGTATGAAGTTCCATAATTAAAATCGAAAAAATAAGTTTTTTTAAAATAGTTGTTATTCCAAAATAAAGAGTAACAGACATTTAACTCTCGATATTTCAATTCCCATGTATACTCATTAAAGGATGTCGTTACAAAACCATTTAATTATACTTCACGAATACTAATGAAATCTTAAAGGTACTAACAAAGGCAACCATGGAATACATGTATATGTAACATCTTGCTCATCATCATTTTTCTTATATCCAAAATACAGCTAATGTTTATTCAAAAGTTTTGATTAAGATTTCCTTTGATCTAAGCACGTTTTTTGGGATAACGACTTTAATTTCAGATAGCTGAGGTGTATGGATTTTTTTTTTCATTTTTATATTATCCTTACTTGTTTCAGAACAGAAGTCTACTGATCAAACAGAAGCATCTTCAGGTTTATAAGCAAACAAAACATTACACAATATCATAAACTAAATAAACATATTACGCATAAAACAGATGAATAATAATGCATGGCAAATCAATTCATCAACCTCTAAACTTATGGTAACAATTCAATCAATTCTTTCAAAACGTTTCTATCATCATCCAAAATGACTACACAACTCAGCAAATGTTACCTTCTATCAGAGTAACAAGCGAAATGGGGTAGTGGCAACACTCTCACCTACAAATCTTAGGGTACTTGGATCGATACTGCATTGCAGAAACAAATATTTTGGTTTGTTTCGGATATTGATTTTTCTCTAAGTACTCAATAATTAACAACATTTTTATGAACTTTTTTTTAATCATTATGAGAGGTGGAAAGGCCTCCTATTGTTCCGTGAACAATTAGTCTACTTGTATTCGTATTATTTCATTCTGGCTGTAACGAAGACTTTAATTAGAAAGAAAAAAAGAGTTAAAAATTGTATAACCTGGTTTGCACGTCACAAGACACGTCACAATGCACCAACGTCTAAAATGTACTAATCCGCTTGACGTTACGTTTGAAGTTTGAAGAGATGATTTTTTTTTAAATTTGTCGAAACATTTTTAAAAGGTATATTTTGGTTAACTATTGTAAAATTTGAGAATTTTAAATATCGATATATGTCCCATACAACCTTAAAGCTGACATGATTCCAGTAAAGCATTTGGTCGCGATATTAGTTTCGATCGCTCCTTTTATTGCCAATGGTGTATATATACCGGTTGAGAAAGTCACGGTCGGTTGCTTTCCGATCGAGGCACTCAGGTAGCACGGACTTCTAATTGCATGAACTAACATTGTAGTATTATAATGTTTGTAATAAAGAATAAAGGAAACAACAATCAATGAAATACAAAATATATTTATTCTTTGAAAGGATTTCCAAGTTATCCATATTATTTTGGGCACACAGTGCTGTCTTACTTCGCATGCACATCGAACACGTGTGTCGTTCTTACAGAGTGCATAACATCTGCATCTTTTTGAAAACCCCGGCGTCAGTACATCCAACACAGTAGCTAAATGAAAGTAACTGCAAGAAAGAAACAACATAACACCGTTTCTATCCGTTCCTACATGTACAAAAACGCTCTGTTTCTAAACTCCATGCGATTATTGACATTGCTCGATCTGTTACAATGTGTGGTTTGCGCATGTGCGATGTTATAACATACACAGGAACACGGTCCACAATTATCGAGGAATTTTTTAAATATCTGCGCCTGGACTTCGGTCTGTCTTGTTTGTTGTTTATTGGATATATCTTGCTAGTGCAGTCGTTGTCATATTATTTTTCTTCCAAACGCATTTCTACACGTCTTTTCGTCCAAGGTAACGTGTTCGGGTGTACGAAATTCCTGAATGCGGTGAGGCGTGAATAGTGCTCTCGGCCTTATATAGGGGGTGTGTTGCGATGAGCAGAACAATAGAAATCGACAACTAATATGGCGGTAGTCGGAAATTAAAGGGAAATAATGCATATTTATGAATTCATGTCAGCTTTAAGCATTGGATGCTTACTTTGGGATATCGTCGGTCCTATAACACAACAGGCCGTGCAGACAAATTGAATGCCGCGCATTGTATGCCGCGGTATGATAATTAACATAACTACGTCCTCTAATGGGAATTTCTTTAAAAAAAAAACTTTCTGTGTATTTGTAGCTTAGGCCAAACAGTATTTTGCTTTCTAGCAATAACAAGCAATTAATTATGGAGACATCAGGTTCAATACCAAGAGAACACAAACTTGAAGAGGGAAAAGAGCAACCTAATGACAATCATCCGACAAGAAATCGGGAATTAACCGAGAGAAGCGATAAGAGTTCGTCATCAAGGAAACAGCATTTTGAAAAAAGGAAACACGTCGAGGACTCCTCCGATTCTGAAAATGAACAGTTCAAGGTAAGAAAAGCAGTTTTTTGGTGTGCAAAGCAAAGAGGGATTTATTTGAGTAACTTTTTAATTAGATTCAGACAATCATATTAGAGATATCATATTAGCCGTTTGATCAATTTTAATCACAGCTCATGTGCCAACAGGTTATACTAGTTCTATTTTTAATCTTTACTGAGTTTAAAAAACAATCAATCTACTTGAGGATTTAAATCATTTATTGGTTTTTTTGTACCAAAGCCGACGATAACTGAAACCACATAACTTTCAACATATTATATTATTCCTTAATTCGGAAATCAATTGACGTTTGACCTTCTTTGTTTGTTTTGCGTAAATAGAAACAGAAAAAAAAATATATTGCATTTATTATATATATATTATATATTTATCTATATCGCCTTTCTACTCTGCGAAACATTTTCTTCAGTTAAAGTCATAGTTAGAATTTAAGACCGATTTTTGTTAGGTGTGTTTTCTCTGCATGACCGCAAAATTAAAGTGATTGGGAAAATAATGCATTACATATTGATTTACATATTCTTAGCAAATTATATTCATTTAATAACGATGAACATACATTTTTGATATACTTGTTTACGTTAAACTTTTCCAAACAGGTTTACACGTAAGAATTTTATTAAAAAGTAGAGAAAACTTACAGAAAATCAATCACAGTATAAAAAACAATATATTAGTCAACTGATTCGCCTTTATAAGGGTGCTTTGCATTAACCGGCATCGCTGGATTTGCCGGTGTTGCCTTCGTCGCCGAATGCTGGAACACACGTCGCCGGCGAGCGATTGTGGCAACGCATTTTATCATTGCCGATTAGGAAACAATATGGCATCTAGGTTACCATATTTTACAAAACTGGTTATCTGTAACTAAAGTTTGTCCTACTTCATCGAAAAACATTAAAACTGCAAATAGCGAAAATGTCTGGACCAAATTTTGAGATGAGTATCAGTTTTAAGCTGCAATCAGCGAGGCAACGTTAATGGAAAGCGCCCTAAGAAACCGTCATTCTAAGAAATTAATATTACCAACAGAAAAACATGATTGGTAATTTAAAGAAAAATATAACTTACTGGTTGTGAGCTACATGTATGAAGTTCAATGATTAAAATCGAGAAAAAAAGTTTTTTTAAATAGTTGATATTCCAAAATAGAGAGTAACAGTCATTTAACTCTCGATATTTCAATTCCCATTGTATACTCATTAAAGGATGTCATTACAAAACCATTTAGTTATACTTCACGAATACTAATAAAATCTTAAAGGTACTAACTAAAGGCAACCATAGAATACATGTATATGTAACATCCTGCTCATCATTTCCTTTTTTTATATCCAAAATACAACTAATGTTTATTCAAAAGCTTTGATATTGGTTTCCGTTTATATAAGCACGTTTAATGGGATAAAGACTTTAGTTTCAGATACATTTAGCTGAGGTGTATGGATTTTTTTTTCATTTTTCTATTATCTGTGAACGATTTTAACCAGGACCGGTTTTTTTTTTATGATTTTTGTTTTAAAAATTCATTGACAAATTTTATTTGCTATCACATTTTGTGCAAACTTAGAATCAAGAACTTCAAAATTTGAAGTGCTGATTTCAGCAATATATTGATAAAATTATGATATTGCTAGGCAGAAAAGCCAATGTTGTTAACAAGTTTGAAATTAGTTTTCGCTCTCAAATATACTGAATATGACTAAATAATAAATTCCATCAAATAAAATACTTTTCAGAAAATTGATATTGTTAAAATAATTCATAATGCCAGAAAAGGGAGATACGTCTTACCAAAATATCTTCCTTGCAAGATAAGAAATTAGTCATGAAAATGATATATGTAGTAGTGGACATCTTAATAAACAAAAACAAAAAAAATCATTGACAAAATTGTGTACACTGCAACCCCCTGTCCCCCCTTTAAATCGTTAAAGCAATGTTATTCTAAAATTTCTGCACTATTTGACTTTTTCAAATTTGGATATAAAGGGTGTTAAGAAAGTTCGTTCCGTGATTTACTTTAGACTATATTCATTAATGAGCAATTCTTGTGTAAGTTTTTTGATTTTTAATAACCAGATAAGCTAACTTTGTTTTTCAGTACATTTTTAATTCTTTTTGGCATTGAATAATTTAAAGAAATCCAATGAGATATCCCTCCATGCTCGTTGAATACGGCGGCGTAATTGGTACATTGATATCGGGCGCGTATCCTTGTCGGCCTCACTGTCCAGAATACTCCAGAAATTTTCTATGCAGTTTTGATCTGGGGAATTGCCCGGCCATTCTTCTTTTGAAATAAAGTTTGGTAAATTATCTTTACACACATTCAAAGCAGTGAGAGATGTCGCACCATCTTGAACAAACGTAGCATGTCCTGGATATTGAACCAACTTTCGTTCATCAATCCTGCCAGTTTTTGTTTTTTTTTGTCGATTCAGTGCAGGTTTAAGTTCTTTTTTTAAGAATGTTATCTACATAAAATTTTGCATTTATAGTTTTGCCGGATGGACCAATGTGTAGCTTTGACAAACTGTTAACTCCTATTGCACTCCAGATCATGACTTTGGCGCTTGACTTGATGCAGCTGACCTCGGGTACCTCATCCGACTGGAACCCCCACACAACATCTTCTTGTCGGTTCGAAACATGAAACAGTCATGTATTTTGTAGAACCGTCACTGAAGATGTATTTCTCCCAGTCTTAAGCTTTCAAGTGCTTCTGATCACGGGCAAATTTCAATCTTTTTGTCGTTGTGTTTTCGCCAGAAGCTGATTTTTTGATCGTTTAAATGCCTTCCATGTTTTTCTTTTAAATTATTAGACACATTCATATGATTCACATTAAAGCCCGAGTTCTTGAGTTTTTTTGCTGCATTTTCTTGTTGATTTTCCTCTTTTGTTTTTAAGTTATCGGCTTTCCTTTTTACTACGCGTACTATTTTCGACGGTCGGCCCGATCTCGGTTGGTTGGTGAGCTGTTTATTTTGCTCTCGCCTGCGTCTCCACTTTGTTACCCATCGCTCACTTTTACACAGTTGTTTAGCCACATCCTTCACACCCAACCCTGCATCTATTAAAGCCAAAGGCAGGGCTTGTTCATTGACAGTATCGGCACTTGTGCAAGACGTCTGCTTTTTCACTGAACTCGTCATTTTGTTTGATGACGTAATAGACATAAATGTTTACATAGCTCTATGACACCACCAGAGAGTGCACATAGGGGGGATAACTGCTGATATGTTGAGAGAAATCCTTTAGTTTAACCAGTGTGAATTTGAAACTGAAATAGTGATTTTATCAATTTAATTTTTGTCAATTTCCAACGTAACGAACTTTCTTAACACCCTTTATATAAGTAACATTGATCACTTCACTCAAATACTGGGGGCATGAACTTGGTTGTTCCTGAAAAAATCTTCTGACAAATCCTCACAAATTCACAAGGTTTAATTATGTGTTCAACCAAAATCATATCCCGGGGAAAAGTTTTACGTTGCTGTTTATTTTATTACATTTTTATACATTTTATTAATCAAATTATGTGATGCTTTAATGCTACGTTATTGTATTGAGAAAACACAAATTACCTCATTAAAAACTAGCCAGAATATTTTGAAAATCACTCTGTCAACAGCTTTTTTGTTAGAGAAACTTTTGAATTATTATTTACTGATCATTATTACATTTTCATTAAAGTTGCATTTTTTCATGTTCAATTACGTTTTTTGAAATAAAATAGAAATCGTGTTGATATAACATACATTGAATAATCTTATGATATTTTATTACAGGAGTCCTGTTTATATGCAAACTTCGGCCAAGATATATATATAAATTATCGGCCATGCCAGATACAAAGTTTCTTAGATGTATCTTGTTACCTGAACGGTATTGAAGAAAAAGCCCCCGTGGTGAAGCCCGTTTATCCTCCAGCACCCCCTCCACCTGTTGCACATGTGTAATTCCGTTGAATTGTATTGTATTGATCTAACTAGAGCACGTTGTTCATGTTATTACATATTCTTAATATTATCTGCTTATTTTCTCGAGACATATCCAATTTTACTGCGCTGCGAGAGACAAACAGGGAAATAGGAATATATCGAGTCATATGTATATCGTCAATAATTGTTATGAATCGTTATTTTTTAAATAGCATTTGATATGTGTAAGTGTAAACAGAGAGTGCAGAACTAGTATATTGGAAATTAATCAGCTTGGATTATTAACCCTTTTATACTGAAAACGGTAAAGCAATAAGAGGAAAATATCTAGCTATAGACGTATGATTTTGGGAATCGAACAGGCGACTGCAAACCCATTAATATTTTTTTGTTACCACTTGTTTTTGTGTTCCCCACTTTTCAAAGCATTATGTTCTTTACTTTTTTAATTGACCGATATTTGTAAAAACGCTGTTATTTATGATATGAAATACAAAGTGCAATATAAATTTTTATGCAACCTTTGAAAAACGTGTCTTCTTCTCTTTGACATTTTTAATGTTATATATTTCTTAGCATATACGAGATAAACATAAAAACACGGTAAGTATTATCAGTCAAATTGTAAACTGAATAACATTAGCTTCAGCATGCTAGTATAGTATTGTATGATAGAATCACTCTTACTCTTCAAAAATATTTTGTTAAACAAGAGGCCCATGGGCCACATTGCTCCCCTAAGCAACATTAGACGTAATAAGATAAGCTTCATCAAGTCATATCCAAAATATTGGGACAATGAATAATTAAAACAGATATTGTATTAAAAGATTTCCAAAATGTTCTACCCATGGTCTTATGTTGAGCTCCTTTTAAAACTAGATGATTTCATAGTTATACCACATATTGAGCATTACTATTCTCAAAATAATCTTTAGTTAAACAACTGTTCATAAAAATATAAACCTACATCAAACTTTGAACCTCTTGTGTGGCCCAAAAATTATCCAGGGCCACAGTCTAAACAACTGAGAATCAACAAATATCAAAATGTTTGCACATTAGTAATACTATATACTATATATTTTAGAGAACGGTCAAATGTATGTCCTATGTAAAAATTTGCCATCCTGCAATTATAGTCTCAACCTTTTTTATTTGATTTTTAAAGATTGTTCTTTGTATATATTACTCAACCTGAAGATGCTTCCACTCAAGTAATACTTTTCTGCTTAATTGATATTCGAAAAGAAGATATTACTCTTTACATTCGTATGTAAAAAAAAATTCTACCCCCATGGTGCCCCCTGTCACAATCAAATCCTAGTAATTGCTGTAGTGTAAGTTTTTTTTTTACATGTAGTGGATTTATCCCGTACTGAACCCAAGTGTTTTGATAGACATTTTATTTGTATCCCGTATGGAGCCTCATGTTTTTCAGTTTGGCATTGGTCAGCATAATAGACTCAACCTGGGTCATTCTACCCGCATTGTTAGGGCTTTATAAGGTTTGAATTTTGCAGTTCTGGACAGAGCGCACGATTTCCCCACACGGATCTGACTACGTGTATTTAGTTTTGTAATTGCCTGGTAACTAAATCTCCAGACGGGGTAAGTTTGCTTTTATTCATTTCATTTTCATTTTTGTAACTCTTAAAGTGCCACTTTATTTTACTATAAATAGCGGACAAGAGTTGCCACGTGAATGTAACCTTAGCGTTGTATACAGTATGCCACGTATATATCGCAATATTTGTGCATTATAGTCTAATAGTGTCGTGTTTTGTTTAGATATGTAGTATATAGTGTAGTTTAACTACCCGTGCCGTTCGCTACGGTGTGTAAACATATATCTAAGTGTCGAGAGTTCACTCTGTTTAAATGTATTATACGGAGACCGGTTAGGGTCATTAATACATTGTACTTATGTAAGCATTATAATTAAAGGCCCCGGGGTTAGTCATATTCTATGCATGGACGAGGCTCTGTGTATTGGCCTGAGAGGTGATGGTGACTGACGGCCTATGGTGGACGACCGGAAGAGTTTCCGGTAGTTGATTACCTGGAGCAGGTGAAGTGGTGAACTGGAGGACACGGTGGACACGGTGGATACAATGGACGATGATTCAGGGTAGCATGGTGATGGGTGGAGACAGAAGGATAAGAGCCAAAGGACCGTCTCGCGTCGTGTATTGCCGATACTTTTTTGTATATTTGTAATTTTTGTATATAAATATTTTATTGCATAAAGTATTGTTGTTGTTGTTACTGATCAGAGGCTCGGTCATGCTGACACCCCCCCCCCCTGAAATCATTGTTTAAATAATGTAGAATGAATCAACAGTACCTGAGGATGCTTTCACACAAGTTACAGCCTTTTTGGCCAATTGGTTTTTGAGAAGAAATTTTTTTAATGATTTTTCGCTATGTATTCCTATATTAGATTTTGACCCGCCCACTGTGACTCCACCCTACCCCCAGGATCATGGTTTGAACAAACTTGAATCTACATTACCTGAGGATGCTTCCACACAAGTTACTTTTTTTTGCCTACTGATTTTGTTAAGATTTCTCTCTATATGTATTCCTATGTACAAATTTCGACCCCCCCCCCATTGTGGCCACACCTTACCCCCGATGATCCTGATTTGAAAAAAATTGAATCTAGACTACCTGAAGATGCTTTCACACAAGTTACAGCTTTTCTGGCTAACTTGATTTAGATAAGCAGATTTTTCTAAATATATTTATAAAAATTTGATCCCCAATTGTGGCCCCACCGTACCCCCGGGGATCATGGTTTGGACAAACTTTGGACAAACACTACCTGAGGATGCTTCCACACAAGTTACATGTACAGCTTTTCTGGCCAATTGATTTTTGAGAAGAATAATTTTAAAGATTTTTCTCTGTATATTTCACCCCAGTTGAGCTAACTAGTATTTATGTCTCTGCTAAATTTTGTATTTCCATCAGCAAAATTAATATCCGTTTAGACTGAATAGACTAGAGAAATACTGACAACACACTGCAGTAATCAGATATTACGCAAAGATCTTACCGTATTACCATTTGGATTTGAATTTGGATTTGTATTTTATTTGTTAATATACCGTACCCGTTAATGCATCTTATTTTCCGCAAGTAAACAGTCAGCTGTCTTAGTTACCTATGTCTATGTTTGATTGATACGTAAAAATTACAAAATACAGGCGTGGTTCCGTAATGGATAAAGAACGAGATGGTATTGAATAGTTCAGAGAAAACATTCCTTCCGAGGGCCGAAGGCCCGAGGAGGGAATGTTTTCTCTAAACTATTCAACACTATCGAGTTATTTATCTTGCTTAAAAAAATCCCCCCATTGAGCCTCTAAGAATCATTGACCCATTCATATATCCAACTGTGATGCAGCAGTACCATACACAATAGCCTAACCAAACACACCTTTTTATTCATGGACTAGTGAACAGGTTTGCATGTTATAGAAAACCATATCGCTGTACTGAACAGAAATATATTTAGAAGGTGAATTTTTTAACGCAAAGTACACACTTGTACAATGTATATAGAGGTCCACAGTTCCGGGAAAGACGCGGATACCGTTGGAATGATATTTTAGACTTGCAAGGGGAAAGGAAAAATCAGAATGTTGACGTCAATTTACAGACGATGATATATCTAAAAATTTGATAGGAGTCTTATGAAGTCATAGTGCGACAATATCCCCTATATTGTTAAAACTAATAAAAAGGAGTGATATGGTTCAAGGTTCAAAGAGGAAGTCTAAAAGTGTTTATGGAAGTGTTATCAAAATTAGGAAAGAGAGATATTTCTGCAGAAATTTTATTCGTGGCTTATCGGATATACATGTCCGGATGACACGATTCTGTTTTATAAATTTGGATTTATGTTGGAAAAACATGTTTCAACATTTTGTCATTTTTCTTTGTTTTATGCACTGTTGGATATTTGAATATCCAACTGATTGACGGTTGGATATTAAAAATATCCAAATGCCCATCAGTTGGATATTTATATATCCAACAACTGCTGATTGAATAGTTAAAATGAAAGTTGACTAAATACAATGGGTGACGTCATAGAAGTTTTTTAACCCAAGTTACAAACCGCAATTCATGAAAACGAAACGAAAATCAAAACAAGCTAAACCACCGTCAAAGTTGAAAATGTCAACGCATTGGAATATTTAATTTCAATTTACTTTATTAAAATCAGCATTAATGTATCGTGCATGTTTCAAAGAATCCTTTCGCACGCGAACTGTTCCACAACAACCAAATATATCTTTGTCAGATTGACCCATTTATCATACGTTCAAAATGGCCGCTTCAAAGAGGATTTTGTGATATGGAATGCCGAACCCGAAGTTATAAACTGATCGAACCTCACCCCTTCCAATTATTATTTTCGTAATAGCTCAAATTCGGAAAAAGATTGGCCCTTTATTATTATTTCCTTTCCATAAGGATTATTTATCTTCAATTGCATTGAATTTGACTGAGTAGTTCTTGAGAAGAAGATTTTTAAATGTACCCCCCTTTTTCTACAGTTTTGAAGTTTTCTCCGCTTTGAATAAAAATCGGTCTTTCATTTCTGCAATTTATATTTGCCTTACCATAAAGATGCTTTGTGCCAAATTTGGTTGAAATTGGCCAAACTGTTTTAGAGAAGAAGTTCAAAATGTAAAAATGTTTACAGACGGACAGACGGACGGACAGACGCACGACGGACAAAATGTGATCAAAATAGCTTGCTTAGCTTTCAGCTCAGGAGAGCTAAAAACGACAAGATTGTATGGAAACTTGCTTTACAGTAATGGTAACTTGACATTTTTTTAAACAGTAGAGCGAAGCGTTAAACATGCTTTTGATTGACAATATAGTAAAACATCTTTCAAATCTTCGACAGTAAAAGATTTGAGACAACCCCATTCTGATGAATTAAAAGTGGAATTACATTTGTCAATTTGTGAGATGCACGAAACTTTTTTCCTTATCATGTAAAAATGTTATAGTGGTGGGATACATAAGTGAGTTTCAAGTCATATCAGTCCCTTAACGAACAAAACCTGCCCTTTGATTTTCAACCATTCAGTTTTGTGATAGATGCTCAAAGCGCTTTGCTTTCTTTACAATTTGAAATTCAGAAGAAACAGGATTCAAAACAAATTGTTGTAGTAAATGTCTCTGTTTTAGGAAAAAAGGTAAAAGATTTCTTGTGCTCTGCTGGTTTTAGCAATGTTTTTATTGCACGAAATGTTCCAAATCAAAGAAAACTGTTTTTTGGAAATTAAGCAAAGACTATTTGAAGTTTTTGTCCAGGAAAGAGACGCTTCCTTTGCATGTTCCTCTAAACGTTACGTAAACAAATACTTGTACGACCCTTTTGGTCTCCAATATTACATGTATCTTAAAAATGTATATCAGACAATATTGTTCACTATCTGACAATATATAGATTGTCTGAACATAGACTAGCAATAGAACAAGGTCGGTATAATAGAACACATTTGTTGATTTTGTTCTCTTAATAGGATTGAATAGCACTTCATTTTAAAATGTCTAAAGTACAGTCATTTACGGTGTATTAATATCAAAAAGTGCTGCTGGTTAAAGCCTTCTTGTTTCAAGTTTGTTCAGTTGCTGAGTTCGAGAAATAAGAAACAATTAAAAAAAAACTATGTATTTTTCTTAAGAAAGCAACAAAGTATAGAAATAATTTGCTTTAGTTAATATGTATATTTTCATATTATCGTACTAATGTGATGATATAAGTGCTATATATATATATATATATATATATATATATATATATATATATATATATATATATATATATATATATATATATATATATAATATA